>OX596258.1:10525516-10954812 GCA_951394255.1 Polyploca ridens
AATTGATAAAGTTTTATTAAATTTTAATTCTGGTAGCATTTATTATTTATTTATTATTTATAAAGGTATATTTATTTTCATTATAAACCTCAAGAGGTTTTACCATAAAGCATTATTTTCTTTGTGTATAATTTATAATTATCTGTAGTACAATTTTACAACTGAAATAATCACACAATATATATGGTATGGACTACAATTTCACTCACGAAGTAGTCTTTATGAGCTTAGCCACATTTTGAATACAATTTAATTTAAAAATCTTTGCATTCACTCTAATTTCTTTCCTGTATGTTTGTGAGGCGGAATGATTAAAATTTTCAATACAACCTATCAGAAAAAAAAAAAACAAAACATCTATGAATTATGTATTTTAATTTTACGGAAAAGGTACAATTTGCGCATACTTTTAATTTACATTTAAACGGGTATAATTATGTGGTACAAAGTGGATAACCTTATCTATTACAAAATTAATGTTTTAATTAAATTACTATTTTATTATTTGGTAAACAATTTTTTACAATTAACATAAACATATAATACATAACACTTACTATTACGATTAATCGGTGAAAGATAAAAAAAAACTATTATTTTATTTTAATTTGGGGGTTTCTATTTCGACCCAATCTTTTTAATATTACTAATTTTTAAATAAATAGTTCATTTTACAGATGAATTGTATTTTATCTTAAAAAAATATTTATTCAATTAATGACGTGCCTAAAATTATTCAAAATTATTATAGTTATATGTAGTTTCTTTGGTCTGCCATTTTATAAAATAATATTTTCATATAATTCTAATATTTTAAAATTTTCTTAAGAATTAACCTTTTATTTACAAATACTTCTTTTAAATTACAATTTGAGATCAATTTACAAAGTCAAACCATCGCTAATAGTTGACGAAGAAATAAAACAATTTTATTAATTTACAGTTAATAATAATAAAAATCACCATTCGCAAATTATAATTAACAACAGTAAAATTTTACTACAATAAAAAATGCTAGATATTTTAGTCCGCATTTTCATCAAGATTGTCTTGTTACCTATCTACAAAATATCGGTTCTATCAATCGAAAATCCATCAAAATTCTGTTGGAATGCAACTCATCGATACAAAAATTGTCTTTTATATTACCACCAACCCTTACACACCTATCTATTAATACATTTGCCGTCCATATCACCAGTGAGGAAGTCATTCGTATCTCTGATGCTCATGATGGTGACTCCGTCAGTGCTGTTCCTGGATATGATGAGGTTATTCTTCTTTTTAGTACCGTAATCGTAGTTTGATATCACAACGCTCTCTGTCGGATTCCTGTAAGAGTTGATAGATCAATCACTGTTGAATTTGTCGGATTGAGATTAATAATTGATTTTACGAACATTATTCTCAAAATGAATGCTTCGGATGTAAAATTGTCTAAACGTGAGATAAATAAGAAAATAAACTTAATATTTGTTGTATTAGTTGATGGGTACAAGAAAAAAAAACGGTTAAAAAACTCAACTCAGCCTTTAATTTTTTGAATGACAAATGACACAGTTAATATCAAGAAGCCTATACAACATTTTGAAAGATTAGGCCCTCTAATGTATAGTCTCGGTTTCGGTAATGGCATGACTTGCTTAAGTTGCTTATTGTTACCAAATAAAGGTTATTTGTCATTTTCACACAAAATTATGACAAACATGTTTGTAGTTAAAAATAGAAAATTAAATCCAATTAATAAGATTGTATTATTTTTTAATAAATACATTAATGACATAACTTAAAATCGACAGGTTTGTAATAGTATAATGTCAAGACGCGTGCAACGTGAAATGTAATGTAACGAAAATTCGGGTGGACGTACTAAATAGGTAACGTTGGTGCCAAGCTCTCGCTGATCCATCGGATGTTGGTTTCTGAGTGGATCGACCCAAACCCTCCCAATCCCACCTTGCGATTTCTACCGCTGTTGCTTACGTTGAGGAATGAACATGGGGTTCTTCAAGAAGGATGTGAAGATATTAGAAGTACCTCATGCTATACTCCCCTGAAAAAACCTCGGCGGGGAGCTCATTTCACAGCCTGAGCGTCTATGGCAGGAAGCTTCTTTGAAACCGAACAGTACTAACGTAACTTTACACCAGTGTTTTTCAATCTGTGGGTCCCTAGGAGGGTCGCGAAACCTTAGTCGGGGGGTTAGAAGGAAAAAGGCAAGGTAGACTTCGCGCAAGCGGGCGTCCAACTTACCTCTTACTTAGTTGCAAAACTCTCGCGGCTTCTTGCAGACTAATAAGTAAAGGTATCAAAATAAAGAAAATCATTATCTTAGTCTTTTAATTTATAAATTCTTTGTCTGTCTGACAAGGGGGTCGCCAGAATTTCTCAACCTCTAAAGGGGACGCGTAATCAATAAGATTGAAAAACATTGATTTACATTATACATTAAACGTTCGCGTCTGGACTGTCACGATCAAAATGTATCAAAAAGCGAAATAATTGTGAAGATATTTCTAACCTGTTACACCGATGTCGATGCGTGCTTCTGAATGAAGTCTCACATATGGCTGTTCTAGACAGCCTTGAGCTGCAAGTGGGGTGAAGAGTGCCTCTTATACAGCACAGGTATCTGTTGAAGTGCTGCCTGAACACTCCGCTAACGCAGTACAACGCGACTGGATTTACACACGAGTTTAGGAAGCTGAGAAAAAGAACTAATTGTTAGTTTTTTTTTGTTATCTTATGATGGTTGGTTGATGATGATTTTATGAAGGAAAGTGTCCACACTGGACTTATATCAATATTTTTTATAAATTTTTAAGTATTAAATTATGTAAGTATAATGATCCGTTGAAGAAAAATAAATCCGTGAAAAAAGTTTCTTGTGATTTGATTTATTTTATATTAAACTACAGCCATTCTGAGGTTCTTTGTGTTTTCAAAAATAACAACAGCTATTACCAATGAGAAAAAACACAAACAAGTTTAAAAACTAATTTATATATCAAAGCATCTATTATTTCCATTGTTAAACATAATAGTTTTATGATTGCACACAAATTCAGATTTGCTATTAAGGCTTCGAACACAATTAAAATTTTAGCTATTTATTTACATAATTAAACGATGGGCAGTTAACAACCGGCTGTAAACAAATTTTAATTAATATTAAATATCCCTAGTTAATTATAAAGCTTGGAAATTACTCGCCATTTATGTTTCCGCTTTTAAGGCGTAACAATATTAACTACTTAAAAGGCTATTAACGAATCTTTTAAAGTTCACAATTGCTTTTAATTTCCTCACCTTAAACAGAATCCCATTATCCTTAAGGCATGAGTCCAATCGTTGTAATCAATTTGCGAGGTTGGCGAGAGGTGGAACCACATCTCGAAGGCGTGATAAGGCAGAAAACAAAAGAAGAACACTGAAAACAAAACACACTCAAGATATTATGACTGACACTTCGAACAAAGATGAATCCTGCTAATATTATAAGGCGTCGATCCCGCAGAGAGAGTTCTAGAGTTCTGCGTTTCGCGTTCGATGTAATCTATGCGGGGCGCCTTTAAAAGTTAAAAAGTGTATGACGTGTGATCGGTAGCGAATATTACAGGACTCTAGACTGCTTGCTGTGAGCACAATAGTGAATGCTGAACGCAGAACTCTAGAACTCTATCTGCGGGATTGGCGCCTAAATGTAAAAGTTTGTTTGGATGTGATTTCTGATGATGTTTCTTACTCTCACGCAGTAACGAATGGATGGATTTGGATAAAAGGCACATAGATAGTATATATGTTCTGGATTATCATATAGGATTTTTATCTCTGAATAACCTGCGATCCTTAGAATGCAGTCTAGTATAACGTTTTAGTCTGGAATTTGGAGAGAGCCGACGTAGATTTTGTCCATGTGTTCCACAAAGTTTGTTTTGTTTATATGACTTACATCATACGTAGATAAAAAATGACCTTATTTTAGCCAAAAATCTGAAAATACCTACTAATATTAACTGTAGTATACATAATTATTTTAATATTAATATCCCCTGACATTCTTCCTCTGTGTCAATTATGTAGTTAGCCATCGGTCATACACAAAGCTCCTAAATTTCTAAACATCTTGGGATAAATAAATAATTAATAGAAAACTTAATTAACAGGAACTCAACTGAAAATCAGGCACAAGATTTAATTGTAAAGTTCTTACTAAGCTTTTTTTATAAAATAAAGTATAATCCCTGAATAAGTTTTCAATCTCGACACGAAATTAGTTCCATAAGTAGGTACTATACACGTCTCGTCTTAGAGTATATTAATCGTTTAAACTCTCAGCCCCTTATTCATAATCGCTTTTAACTAAATCAGTGTAATAGTGTGCCCCGTCTCATTCTTTCGATCGATTCGATTCGATAAAAGAGAAATTAGTTGTTCCGTATTTTAGACTAGCTAAAGTTCGTAAGTCATTTCTTGGCAATAGTGTGCGCTGTTATAACAAAATACCACTTGCGGTGACCAAGATGACTGATTTTAAATTTAAATCAAATATAAAAGAAGTTCTGAAAGAAAGAGCTTATTACAAAGTAGCTGATTATATTGAAGATAAAGATGTCTGGAAGTAGGTAGCTGCACTCTGCACAAGTGCACCTTGCTCATGCTTATACAAAAGCCAGTAGATCAATAATTGTGTGTTTTATATTTTTAAGGTTATTATTTTTTATTTATTTTCTTGTTCTTTTTTCGTCTGTATCTATATGCTTAGGTATATCTTTTTTATTGTTAATTATTTGGGAAAAAAAGCCAAACATTCTTCTCAGTTGAAGGCCGAGATCCGAACCGGTGGTAACTTCAGTAAATGTGACCTTCATAAGTGCCCTTCTGGGGCCTAAATTGAATAAATGGCTTTGACTTTGACTTTGACTTTGATCATTAAATGTCACCTGTCAGATAAAATCTTCGGAATTTTAGTTAATCAACGTTTGATAACTTTATTATGAATAAGGGAGTAAGTAAATAGGTTCTTTATTAAGAGTTTGATGTAATTCGTAACTATGCTCTTATGGGATGATATATAGAATTTTTGATTTAGTGACTCTGTACAATTGATTGTTACCAATAAATGTATTGCATAACTCAAAACTATAGTTTTATGATTAACTAGTTGTCCCCTGCAGTTTCACCAATGTTTTCGAGGGATCATATGTTTTTCCGGGATAAAAAGTATCCTATCTGTTAATACAGAACATGTTCCATCTGTGTGCCAAATTTCATCCAAATCCGCTCAGTAGTTTTTGCGTGAAAGAGTAAGAAACTTATAATATTAGCAGGATTTCTAATGCAGTATTTTTAAAAGGCAGTAAGTCTTCTTCGTTATGAACTCGCCAAACTTAAATTAAAATAAAGTTCAAAATAAGCTATCATTTGCGCTCACACCAGTTATTTGAATGTGGGTGAGGTGGTAAATAATCCATTTCACAAACTCGTGAAATTTCGAACGGGAAACCGTTTTAAACTTAGTCTGGAGTTGTAGCATAGTTTATAGGGAAATATTAAGCATCTGAGAGATTTTCTCACAATATACAGAGAATAGATTACTTATCAATTAGTTCTAACATCAAACGATAGGATGATTACGATTCCTGGAGCAAACCACAAGGATTGTCAAGCAATAGCAATTTGTCGTCTCGAAAGTGTAGAGAAAAAGTTCCATGGAATCTACGTAAGGGTGGACTGATTTGAGGCTTTGATTTGGTGGTGTCGTTTTAAAACGAATGAAAAATATTCGCAGACACACCAATGGATGATCATTTATTTATTCATTTATATAATCGTATTCATCCTATACCATCTTAAAAATTGGTTAGTTTTGGATTTTACTACCCTCTTGTGATCATGCTTTGTCTAAGAAGTAATCGTTTGCCATACATGAAGAAACATTTAAGGCGCCGATCCCACGGAGAGAGTTCTAGAGTTCGGAGTTCCGAGTTCCGAGTGCCGAGTTCCGAGTTCTGCATTCCGTGTTGACTATTGTACACACAGCAAGCAGTCTAGAGTTCTAGAGTCCTGCAATATTCGCTACTGATCGCACATCATACACTTTTTTTACTTTCAAAGACCACATAGCTTACAGTCAACGCGGAATGCAGAACTCGGAACGCAGAACTCTAGAACTCTTCTTTGTGGGATCAGCGCGGAGAAAAAAACCAGCGCCACCTTAAAGATCGTCATTTTAATTTACATATAAAAAATAGCCCTATTATAAAGTGCTACTAACTCACCAATAACAAAAATAAGGACCATACAAGCAACAGACTTCCTTGCCTTTGCTTGTGCCTCCCCCTGGCCACCGTGCAGTGCTCCAGGCATTTCCCTCGTACTCGCCAGCAATCGCTGAGCCATCAGCGTGTAGAAGATTGCTATGACAAGCAACGGCAGACCGTAGTATATCACTGCTTTTGCTAACGTCATCCATCTGTGACAAAAGGGAATTGTTGAGACTAATAAACATTAATAGGCAATAATGCTGTTGATTATAGTTTGACGTATCTACAATTATTACTAGGTAGGTACTGCATTTTATTCTTAAACTATACGGGATGGATACGACAATAAGTACCACGTAAAGTACTCATAAATACGATCAAGTTTTGCCATGGGAGCAACATCGAAAACTTAAAAAAAAATACAGTCTTCATACATTTTTGCCAACGAGACATGTGTATGAAAAGTTGTAATTTTTTTGCCTGCACAAACTTGTAAATGAGATGGGGATGATGTCCCGAGAATTTTGTTTATCTGGTATAATCCAAACCCAAGTTATGAGGCTTCAAAAAAACGACGATGCGCTTGGAGAAAAGGTAGGTAGTGCCCTTGCGCTTCGCTTGGCTCGTCTTGGCGGGGCAGATTTTAAGAACGATATAGGTGTGGTAAACTCATTTAGAAACGCAATGTCGATACGAGTAGAAACATACGTACTTAACTACTAATAAAACTAACCTTAGCCATCTTAGCCCAATAATAGCTTATATAAGATCCCACAGCAAGTGGTCTAGAGTTCTGCGGTCTGAGTTCTACGTGCGTTCTCCTTGACCGCCGCCGTGAGTCGCTCACTGTGTGCTATGATCAAAAGCGCCGCATAGATTATATTACAGTGAACGCGGAACGCAGAACTCTGACCGCTGAACTCTAGAAAGCTCGCTGTGGATCGTAGCCCTACCGTCTAAAGTCTTTCTCTAAAATACTTTAAGTGTCAGTAATACATAATCCCTCACGAACAACACCGAAAGGCAAAAGGTGCTAAAAGAACATGATCAATCATAAATTATTGAAAACAAAAAAACTTGAGAAATAAAATTCGCAATAGACATATTTCACGCCAAATAATCAGACTTCACAGACAATTTAGGGTTGTCGAAATTCGTTGAATAAAATAAGCGATGACATGATCCAACATGGCAGATCCATTTCTGAGGTTGACACTTTACAAGAGCGTTAGACATCCCCGAACTGAGAGATATGATATGACGTAGGTGACATAAAAATATATTAAAACCTTTAACATTTTGTCTCCTCGTCGAAATATATTTTTCATGACGAAGCTTAACATTTCGTACAATTGTCATGGAAAGTATTTGTGGGTAGCTACTGCCCCGATGTTTTATTCGGGTTTTGTAGTGAGTTTATGTTTTAGCGTTCAGGATTTGATCTATTTATTTATATCCACATTTATAATTTCACGGTTTCCTCGCGTTCTCTGTATAAAAAGTAAGCTTTGTCTTTCATCGCGAATAATTCTGAGAACGTAAGAAAGAGATAGAGGACTTTCGAATTCATAATATCATTGAGATGTTAGTAGGATTTATTATTATTGTACTTGGCAGTTCGTACAAACACATTTAAATATCAATTTCTTGCGAAAGCGACTTAGTGACAAATATATTTTTTGTTCATGAAAATTGTTGGTCCATTATTTATCTAGGTACATTACCTACCACGTATTTTATGTTAAATAAAATCTCACGGAAATGTAAGTATGTTCTCACTACGCATGTTATCCAACAACTAAATAGGCTATCGATCACCTCAATCAGTCACCAATCTCTCTATCAATCACTTTTACTAGGAATTATTTTAGGGTTGCCGCCACCAGGCGAGACATGCTAGGCGACCTAGTTATAAAAAAATTGGTATCTCTAACTAGGTTACAGCTCCCTGTCACTATTTTGCCCCCAAGATTTTGAAAATCCCTTCCTTATTGCGGGGATAAAATATTCCTTAAATAGTCAAGGAACACTTCATCCGAATGTCAAATCTCTAGGTCCACCGGTTTAGGTTACTTTGTCAGTCACCAAAACTTTATGGTGGTGCGAAATCGTTTAAGTGGACTGTATTTAGGGGGTGGGCCAAAGTATAAGGCAAGGCTAGCTGGCACTTCCTAAGTGGACCGGAAAAAATGTCTACTTATTCCTCAAATGCAGTAAGGGGAAAATATAGGAAAGAGCGGGAAATTTCCACTTACTAGTAACCGCTGACCTAGCTGACATAACATCTGACTGGGAACCGCTGGTTGCAGGTAGATATAGAACGCTTTAGAAACCTATAGGAGAAGCATATATTCGACATCTTTGGGCTGCATATCATGATGATCATGTTTTTCAATTAAAGCTCATGTTACAATAAATTCATAGATTCTTGCGTAAAATATCGATTACTAGTAAATTGAGGTAAGACAAAAGTAAATAAAAAATAATACGGGATTTTTGTAGGTACTCACTAAATAAGTTTACAAAGTAAAGAAAATAACTTTCATGAAAATTGGCAACCCTATTCCCTGCCGCCCAATAAGACTCGCCATCTGCGTAAAATTGCTCAAATAGTTCCAACAGGCGTTCGAATCTCTCCAGTCACTGTACTAATCAATCTATTTAAGCGTTCTTTCGATTTGTAGCTCTATTGTTTTAAGGATAGCGCTGAAATTCGTACTTAGGGTAGCTCTCCCATTCCGGCGGGTATGGTGTGCAGTAAACAATGGTGACGTTATGTGGTAATTGTAGTGTGACTGTGCTGGAGAATATAGCAGCTGGAGCAGCGAAGATAAGGGCCGCGGCCCAGATGAATGTTGCGCACACGAGGGGCAGTTTGCGTAGCTGAAACAAAATTATATATAAATGTGGAACTACATTTATATATGATTAATCCATTTAGGCCATTTTTGTTTAAAGGTATTTAATTTGTAGTACAGTCGTTGTTTGTACTATTTATTGAACTATTTATTGAACTTGCCTTTACACGCTCCCCCGTGTCTAGATAAGTTGAAATATGTTTGCCCAGAATCCACAAGACCAGTGTATTACAGCAGCTTTGCTTTAGAGCCAGACACCTTCTAGACTCTGTTAGACTCTTACCGAACTGTCCTAATAAAAAAAATGTTCATACTCGTAGATAAAATGAGCATGGTCAAATAATATGATGTTACAAAATGACAAAATTTTCGAATATGCTTCATCCATTGAACTTTTTCTATTTACAAAAGTGCCTTCATAAACATATTCCAAACACTTTGTTTCAACATAAATTGCTATTTTACGCAATATCACTTACCTGAAGTTTCCTAAAGGGATTTACGATGGCGCAGTATCGCTCAGCCGATAAAGCTGTTAGTGTAAAGACTGATACTCCGATGCTCACGTCTTTGCCTGCTTCAGATATCCTGCATATCAGCTCCCCCCACGGCCAGGACTCCAGTGTGTATATGATTGATACGAATGGCACGCATATTAGGATGACGAGGAGATCTGCTAGCGCCAGGGAGAAAATGTACCTGTATCATACGAATTAATTAAATAAAAGTTGTTAGGTGCACACAGCGAGATATCATTACTTCGTATAGAGCAGTCACTACTGTGCGTATTACATTGTGGTATTAGTCTTTCTAATGTGTTAGCCACTAGTGGCTTAATGTGCGGGGGGCCTTAGTTCCTTGAAACTACGTAATAAAACCTCATCCATAATTTAGAGAATTTCTTTCTAAAGGTTTAAATATTTTCAACACACACGCTCGTAAAGTGACATTTATTACAAAATACAAGTTGTATTTTCCTCGCATGTGTGTTGAAAAACGTCGCATGACACGCGTGTGCATTGATTATTACACTCTCGGCTCCCACCGCCTGGAGTGTTAATAACCAACTTTGCACATATGTATCATAATGTCCTATTATTGTATTAAACAATAGTAGAGCAATTGTTACACACATTATCCCTTAAAAGGTTTCATGAATTTCTAGGCCTAAATTACCCTATTATTGTAATTTTATACAATTATATAGATTAGTTACAAAAGGCAATTGGAGCCATCAAAACAAATTACTGACATCATTGTGTAACGAAAATAGCTTTATAATGGTATATTTAACAAACACGCAACATAACATTACCCCATATTTTGATTTTGACTAACCTATATGATTTATTATTTACAAAATACCATATACAGAAGTATATAGGTTTATTCTTCATTATTGTAGTTACGACTTCCTACAGGACAATAAAATGTATATAATAACAATAAGTAGGCATGTACACAAATGTGAATTTTATTTCATCATTATTTAATTATGTAATTATTACATTTACCTTAATTATTATCTTTTATTTAATTAGTTATGAAGTATTCCCATTAGGGCACCAGCCAATATTATAGATTGGTTCTCAGTTACTGTACAAAATATTCTTAGTTGATACTTTACTTTTGTACCAGGATAACAGAAGTTTGAAAGAGCTCTTATTACTTTATTATTATAAATATTTATACTTTGGTATATTACATATTATTAAAAGATTTCGAGAGAGGTAGAGCATAGCGTTTATTCGCTCAAAGAGCAGCTCGACTGGAGAAGTACCTCCACCTTACAGAATACCGCAGCCAAATAACTTTATGTTGTGTAAAGTTGTGTTCCTGCGCGTGAGTAAGGTCGCCAGAGCTCATAGGGGAGGGGGGAAAGGTCGGTAACGCGTGAGCGATGCTTTTTGTGTTGCAAGCGTCCATATGGCTACGGTAACCGCTTACCATCAGGCGGGTCGTATGCTTGTTTACCGACTGAGTGGTATAAAAAAATATATATATATATACTGGCGGTCTTCCTGATGTTAAGCGGTTCATCATGAACATTAGCAACGACAACTTTAAGTTACATTAATACTTACGTATTTGGTGCGTTTCGCATGCCTCTATGCCTCACGTAGACTATAACAAGGGTCCCATTTCCAAGGACACCAACTATGAATATGATGGCGAAAAGAACTGGCACTAAATACGTCTCCAGACGATCTTCGTATGGCGTGTAGTCGCTATCCGTCGAATTAACACCGTAAGTAACAGTCGAACTATTGGCCTGTGACGTATGCATTGCTGCTACCTGTAACAAGGCATACAATAATTTCAATTGAAGGCAGCAATTGATGAAATTAGACATTTGGGGAGTTTAATTAGTGATCGCGTAATGGTGCGCCATGCTACGCGAACCGAGCAAGAGCCGAGATACGAACGAACAGAAGTTTTTGAAGAATTACAAGGGACATTAGGAGAGGGTGCTCCACTATATTCTACAGTGGCGCGGTGGTGTGTTTTTGTTTTTTTTGTTGTTTTGAAATTGTTTTGAAATATCGTCGTGTAACAGTCCGTCCAGGGAGTGCACATAGCATTTTGCAAGATCACTTGGGAATGAAAAAGGTATCTGCGCGTTGGGTACCAAGATTGCTAACGGACGCACAAAAGGAAACGCGACTTAAGATTTCGAAGAGCTCATTGGAATTGTTTCATCAAGATCCTGATCATTTTTTGGCTCGATTCATAAATGTGGATGAAACATGGCTTCACCATTACCACCCTGAGACACAACAGCAATCAAAGACATGGAAAAAACCATCATCTCCAACCCCAAAGAAATTTAAAACAAATTCGTCTGACAGCAATATCATGGGCTCTCTTTTTTGGGACAGCCAAGGAGTTGTAATTATTGAATACCTAGATCATGGTGCCACTATAACAGGAAATATGTATGCAGAACAAATAAAAAAATTACGTCACGATATTCGTGAAAAAAGACGAGGAAAACTCGCGAAAAAAGTTCTGTTCCATCAGGACAACGCACCAGCACACAAGTCTGCAGTTGCCATGGTAGCAATCCATGATGCTGGCTTTGAGATTCTCGAGCATCCGCCATACTCACCGGACTTGGCTACCAGTGATTTTTACTTATTTCTGCGTTTGAAAGAACTAACGGGTACAAAATTTGAAGATGACGAAGAAGTGAAAGCCGCCGTAAACGATTTTTTTAAGTGCACAAGATGAGGATTTTTTAATAGGGGAATTATGGGTCTAGAAAAAAGATATGTTAAATGTATTAACAGGATTACGTAGAAAAATAATATTAAACCTAATCATCTTCCAACCCAGCTATTCTCATTACTTTTTGAATCACGTAGTATATTAGTAAATATATATAATTTATAAATTGATTGTTTATTATTATAAAGTTTTTTTCCTTATTTAATATAATGTTGAAAATATTATATGGGCTTCGTAAAACTAGGTATCATTATAACCCATAGTATTAATTTAAGCTAGTGACGGCGCGGTGTGTTATTTTAAGCCATGGACATTTTAAACGTCACCATCCTTCTGTATTAGCATAATATGGAAGATACGACGTTTTTTGAAAATTGAGGTCGCAATATTTTATGTTAGTACCTATACCTAGTAATGTACGTACATATTATTTAAAAATAAATCTATATGGACTACTATTCGCATTCGGGTCTAATGCTTATTTCCAGTTTCATAACCTTAACTAAAGAATTAAACAATGCAAATGACAAATTGAAACATAACTCTAAGTACGACCCAACAAGGTTTACTTTTGAATCAAATATTTACGGTACAATTATTCTTTGTTCGCGGCTTCATGGCATTAATTAATTCTATTGAAGCTGCAGCCACACCGCTTTGTACACTAATTTCATCAGCTAGATGGATAAGGAAAACACGGCGTGTTATAAATCTTACCTCTGTAATGAAACTCTTGGGGTTACAACTTTTATTTAAGTGCATGCAAAAATGCTTGTCGTGCTTATTGGATTAAAGATTCATTTTGCATACAGATTGGTCACAATATACGTAAAAGTTACATTGATACACTCATGATAATAATTATAAGAGAAGAACATGAATTAGTTACCCCTTCATAATCTCAAGGAGTTGACATACGTGCGATTTTAATATTACAGTCTCGAATATAACGTATTCTTCGCAATTTTCATTCACACTGTCTGAGAACTTATCCTTATCCTTATCATACTCCCCACTTTTTTGCTCAGTTTTTCACTGTGGTGTGTTGTGTGTGTTCGGCTGAACTCTATTTGTCAAACCATAGATCAAATCATTCCTTATATCACTCCACACTTTGTCTCTTCTTCACGTCTTACTTATTACGTCTCATACTGTCGGAGAGTTAGATCGTTGGTCGGACTCAGTTGGATTACGATATTATCGTGGTACAAGGGTTGGGTAAAATAGTAGTAGTAGTAGCAACACTGATTTGACTTTAACGTAAATAACAGACTTAATGAGGGTATGCGTAATATTAAGAACATTGATTTGACTATAACGTGAATAACAGAGTTTATAAGGGGATGCGTATTGCTTTTGGGATAGTTAGTTTATCACAAGCGCTCGAGCTGTACACATCTCAGTGCAATCATTGTTACAGCCGGTTCTGTAGCCTGTAATTATTTAAACTGTACATGTGTGAAGTGAAGTAAGGTGAAGTGAAGTGATTATTTAATTGTAATATTATGTCGTAACAATAACGTAATAAACACATTGGGCCCGTGAGGAGTTTGTTGCGTCGCTTCTTCTCCTCATACGGGACTTTTACGAAGCGATGGTATAACGTTGTTTTATTGCCTGCACTGCGCCCACCGAATCCCGATACTACTGAACCCTAATCGTGGTGTTTGTATCGCTTGGCTGTCGCTGACTCCGACATATTAATGAAATAATTATTTTTACAAAAAAAAATCATATGTATTTTTATAATTTGTTTTTGTAATTTGGTGTTAAACAGAAAAAAAAAATGTATTGTATTTAAACTACGCTTTGAATCATCTACAAAAATATTAAGTCGAGTGGATGGGAAACAATTTCAAAAGATAAAACCACAAAGTACTTCAATATAAAAGAATGTAGAAAAGACTAAGAGCAAATTGTTTGAATACCAAGACTGTGGCGCGTGATAGAATTCAGTGTTCGTTAGAACGTTTCCCGAACCGATAAAAATGTGCAATAAAATACTTATTTGTATTCTATCTATACACTGCAATACTTCTTAAGTTAGTAATCTCTGGACATCTAGTTTAACTACTCTAAAATTACCGTGATTCAAAAGTTGAAGTTGTTGTTGACCCTGACTTTAAGGTCGTTTTCACACGAGACGATAACGAAACAGTAAAAATGTCGTGACGATTTATTTTATATGCAGTGCGTTGTCGTTGTTGTGTGAAAACGGTTCAGAGAAATGTATGGTCCGCTAAATCGTCACGACATTTTTACGGTGTCGTTATCGTCTCGTATGAAAACGGGCTAAGGTTTATTCCATTCCATAAACTTTTAAAGGACACACCGTTTTTAAGAGATTTATTTTTAAATTGTCCGAAAATAATAATCGTTCGACATGTTCCAATCTCAATTTGACTCGTTAATTTGATCAGTGCCCCTGGATATCATGTCCTTGCTGCTTATTTATTAATTGATAACCGTCATGGTACAGTGGTTAAAATGATCCACTGGCTTAGATCTAATCACAAAAAAATTACAAACCCACTGAAGTTGCGTGATTGAATGTTGTTGACAACCTAGTTGGTAGTAAGAAAGACTTACCTATCACGCACAGATTTTGGGTTCGACTCCGCAAATTTGACAGATTCAGTCTATTAGACAGCACATATCGGCTCAATGGCAAATGAGTTGTAATTCTGGCTGCTTGCAAAAAGTATTGAAATAGGTCCTTAAGTATCATATTCAATTCAAGCGCCTGTGCCCGCTACTGTTTCCATATTCCTCGCACACATGTAACACCATACCTTAATCAGTCCAAGGTTTTAAAGATGACATATCGCAGACAGTATCATTTAGCTACTTTACTTTTTAGTGTTATAAAAAGTCAAACTCCTATTTACTTGTATGAAAAGTTTAGTTGGTTACGTGATCAAAATAAATATAGTACTAGACTGATTAAGAGTAAAATGATCTCCGTACCGCATCATCGTACAGCTGCTTTTAGAGGTAGTTTCCGATACGCCGCTACTAAGTGTTGGAACAACCTTCCTCCACCACTACGAGATTGTCTATCACTTAATAGTTTCAGATTTAAATTCAAAAAGTACTTATTCGATAGACAACTCGAAAAGTAACTTTGCGGCACATCACACTTGTTGTTTTATACTTTTTATTTATATTTTATAACTGGCAGCACTTTTATTATTATAAGTAGGTATTGTTTATTTGAACTGTGTAATCAATTATAATGTAGGTATCTATTTACTATGTATTATTTGAATATTGTATTTTTGTTTCAATTATTATTATTATTTTATGTCCTTATACAAAATATTTTGAGTTTTTTATTTATAATTTTTCTTTATATCTGTACTGTCTATACTGTCTGTCTGTACCTACTGTTTGTATTAATACCTGTATGTCTATCGTCGGAAGGTTTCGCTGAAAACCAGCGTTGTGGCGCTTGTCGTTGCAACTTCATGCTGAGCGATTACCTTTTTACGACACACCTTAATTTAAATATTTACTTTGTTATATCCATTTCTTATTGTGTCTAAATAAATTATTCTTATTCTTATTATATTATATAAAAAATTGCTCTCAGAATTTAAGAACAGTAAGTACCTACATACTAAACATAATATACCTTTCATGCCTGTAAATTGGCCGACCGCGACGGGATAAGTTAGCAGGTTTCATACGTTTGAAATGTGTACTAGCTATTCTCAATTAATTTGGTCCGTCAGAAAATAAGGCGTTTGGTAGCTGGAATATCGGTCTATAATATAATCGTGTCAGAATCTATTTTAATTTAACATACAAGTCTTGGCCCCCAGTTTTAAAGAAGGCGTTTCAGTAATTGTTTATGAATTTGGTTTGGTAGTGGTTTTATAATTATCAACAAGATTTATTTTTCGATGATGTAAACCTTCCTCACTTACAAAATATCGTTATGAAACAAACAACATACGAGCTCAGAAAATTAATCCAATTTTCCCAGAAACTCGAGCTAAACAAGATAATGCATGCACTAAACTCATACGCTACGTAATAGTAAATCGTGTAGACATTCGGCGAGCACACACAATACAGCTTTGTTTAATGAATCCGCAACGTTTACTAAACTGATTTGCGTAAACAACAACATGTTGTAACTGTTGGTGTGCGATTATATTTTACTTCATGCCCAGGTTTGGTTTGCATTTTGATTTGACTCTCATTTTATTTATATAATTTTTTTATGGTTACTATACTGTTATAGCAAGTACTATAAGACAATTTTTGATTTATGGGACTAGTTATAGCAAGTGTTTTTTATGAATTTCTGTGCAGCAGATTTTATTAAGTGCTAATTGAGCGCTAATCAAAACTAGTGCCAAAACCTTGGATGTTATAAAAGCATGAAGCTTTATAAAACTGATATCTTGAGTCACAAAGATTGGTTTTCTATTGACTAACGTAGTTAGGCCAACCTATAGGGTTTTTCGGCAATCAGCTACACTTCAGAGCTAGTTACCTGTGAGGATGTTTGTGCTTATATATTCGGGTTACATTATTACTTACAGCGAGATTGTTATCAAACTCAAGCAAAGAAAAACAGATATTAGTTGTAGTAATACAATTTATATAATGTTTTGGTATTCGCAATTATACTGCCATACAAAAGTTAATGTATTATAAGTAGATTTCACATCTACACATATGGGAGCGCCAGATACATTTCTTAGAATTAGGCTACATATTGCGTCGTGCTCTAACTTCGACGAGAACTTTATACAGAGACCCATTTGTGTGCTATGATTAGCTAAGCTTTGCAACTCTCTCTACTTCCATATTTTAGTTTATAAACAGGATAACTTAAGTTGTATCGTATATTTGCCAGGTTTTGAAACTATGTATCGTTTATAGAGAATTCAATATTATTTCGAGTATTAACGAATAATAGAAAATAAATATAATTCTTACAATCATCAATAAAAGGAACACACAGTTTTCATAAAGTAGAAGTTGTTTGGACATATATAGCTATATTTCTGAAAGATTTTAAGTAAACTATTCTAAGACTGAAAAATAAATCTTCAGGATATCGAAAACCACCTGTTATTTATACTTCTTCCGTAAAAAAATACACATTGATTGGACTAATTTATCTATGCCGTCAGAGCCCGCATCTGAAGGACGCCGATTTGTTCGCACTTTGTCATCAAAATTGATCGAGGCCTCCGGAGACCAGCGGGCGGTGAGCTTTTCCCGCTAATGCATTACCTTGGCCATCCAAAGAGGAAACGCTGCCAGCCTGACGGAAACCTTGTTGTTATCGCTAGCAGCGGTAGACACGAGGAAATTGATAGATTTTATTTTGAATAATACAGTAATGTAATGTATGTATAATACTTTGTACATATTTGTTGTAAATAAATAAAGTAAATATACTGTAAATATGTAAACAAAGCTATTTTAGTTTATACCAAAAATATTTCTATAAATAAATTCAGGAAATTGGCCAGTTTTGTCGCATGAATCCATTGTAGTGTACTTACTACATATTTTATACTTTGCCATGCGAATTGTAATTTATTAAACAAAATATTTTAAGGTATAGCATAAAATTTATCTCCAACGTATCTACTGTCTGATATTTTTTAGATTTTTGTCCTTAAAGAAGAATGGCCGTTGATACCGTTCATACTGGAAACATATTAATCATTGTAGAGCGTTATAAAAGTAACTAAAAAGCAAGTGTAAGTCTAAAAACTATGTTAAATAATTATTGTAAATAATAATATCGCAATTTCTCACATAATCGATAGTACCTTCTATAGATAAGTATAAATAAATAAATTGTCGATAGTTTTCAACTCTACTTGGGAGTGACAGACTTTATTTGACGGCACGTCATGCTCGTTACGTTTTGTAAGTGCACAATGTCTTAATTTTTTATAAATTAAAATCATTTATTACTTTTGATTCCCAGCTTTTAACGCCACAATATTTTTTTATAAAAAGATCTTGTAAACTTTTCATTATAATATAATATAAACTTGCACGTGAACAGTGCCTTATTAATTTTTGAGTCCAAAATTGCCATCCTTCTTTGGATCTTTACATTTAGTTTTGAGTTATTACGTTAGTGCAACGAACTCAATATTTGTTGAGTAATATGTGATTTCCGATATGCTAAGCCGTAAATGGTATATTGGCATTGGACTGCGGTTAGTTAAAAGTACGCGTTAATCCTTAACTGCTACAAATTAAATGTATTAGTCATTTCATTGTAATTATTCAGTTATCATATTAAAACTGAAGGGATTGACTTGCTTAGTCATTTATGAACTACAAGATAAGTAAAGAATTGAATATATGAGTATACTACTTTAGTATTAAGTTATTCGATGAGTCAATTTGCTACTTTCCAGGGTAAAAAATATATGATTCTATTTACTTAGTCCGTCAGTAAGACTATCAAAACATACTGGACACGTATTTTTTTTCGTCAGTGAAACAATAACTGATGAAGATATAGCTCTTTAAAGTTTCGCGTGACGTCACATTTCATTAAAAACTATATAGAAATGTGACGTCACGCGGAACTTTGACGGGCTATATCTTCATAATTTTTTGTTAGATAGGCGGAAAAAAAAATACGTGTCCAATATTTTTTGATTATCTAACTAACGGATTAAATATCATTTTTTAGGAAAGTAGCCAATTGACCAAACAAATCACTGCATAAAGGAAATAGTAGATGAGCATATTGTATTATAGATGTACTCGTTTCTTCGGTTAAGCTGTACTTCTACAAAATCCAGGGAACACTTTCAGGTTCTAACTCTTTTAATTTACCGCTGGATTTAGAAAATCTACTTTAACTTTTAACTGAACATGCAACCAGAACTGCTGTAATATAAAACTAGACCTTTGTGAAAAAGAACAGTTAAACAACTAACTTTGTCATTGAGTACGTGACCACTTCGTGCTTAACTTTTATACCTAGTAGTGCCTGCGTCATTTCTCTATGTGTCATATAAATGTGGATAAAATAACTTATTAGCTTAGGTTACACAATTTTTAAAATTAAAAGCAGCATAATGGTGCCAATGATCATCTAAGTATACAAATAATCACTCATACATTTGGCACCAAAAGTCGATGACCACATCCAGATTTCCAAGACCCATTCATCGTATTAAACAAAAGTCATTTATTTCGTTATTTTGTATTCTGTGAAAAGAAAAATAAATAAACTTTTTGTAGTATTAAATGAAACTTATTAACAGGACTAGCGCCTGAAAAAGACGCTGGACCTTGATATTATAAAGTTCAGCTACTTTTGACACTGCATGTCTGAGAACTGAGAAGTCGTAAAGTCTGCAAATCAGCACTGAGCTCAGTAGCTTATGGCCTTAATCCCTGTCGCTTATTGTATGAAGAGGATCGTAAACCTGCAGTGCATATACTGGGTGTTGTTTTGGTCAGCGACAAGCGACCTAGGAGCGGTAGTACAAAATATATATTCCCCAAAAATGGACTTAATTCCATTAAATACTGTAAATATGTTGAGAAATACCTTATTCAATTTGAAATAAAATTACCGCAAAGTATGGTTACTAGGCACGTGCACAGACTAGAGCTAGGCGCAAGCCGCCGTCGCCCCACCCCTTTACTCCCTCGTACTCCCGTTGAGTATTATGTCTACATTTTAGCTTATTACATGATTTTCAAAATTTTTATTTTTATTATTAAATGTATGTATTTATTTTATATTTTTTTTAGCACCAGTATCATTTGTATAATCGACCCTGAGTCGCTCGTCGCTGACCAAAACAACGACCTGTATAATAAATGAACTTTCGATGACTGAAATGTCTTCCAGTAGCATTTCCGTATTTAACATACTCCATAGACAATTACGAGAGTTTTGAATAAGTAATGTTTGGTAAGTAGACATCATTCCAAAATAAAACTACTCACCAATCAGTGACATACTCAATAATGAGTGACGGAGGAGTGATGAATAAAGTATAATAGAATATTAAATAGGCTTTATATTCTCACTCCAGTTATGTAATAGCAGATTACTAGATTATGCACCAAGGGGATAAAGCATTGTTTACGTCTTGGGCGGCATTTGAACCCTGAGCGTACGAGGGTCGCGTCGCGACGCGAGGTAGAGTAGAGTAGAGTTCTCAGTGAAGCGAGGGGTTCAAGCCGCCTAAGACTAGACAGGCTATATCCTCGAGGGGAATACTCTACTATTCATACCCTCTGCAAGACAAACAAATACCGTTTTTTGTTTTACATTCTTTATAATCGTGCTTTTTTCTTTGTGTTCTACTCGTAATGGCCAGTTAGATTTTCGAACTATTTATAATAATATTTTTGTTCGTCAACGAAAACTAAAAACTTTGAAGTGAGAACTCTTTAGTCGAGCTGCACTTTAAAAGAAAAAAATATAGAAGAAGTTTTCAAACGAATTATTTAGTTGACGTTCCATATTCAAATCACATTATGCACCAGCGGTTCATAATGAAATTCAGTACAATATCATTATCCGGCTAGACCCCAGTGCTCTAATAACTTACTTTAGGTTAGGTTTACATATAATTTAACTTTGTTGAGTAGGTGGTGTGAAAAATACTGCTATTTGTCCACACAATCAGTGACGGAGGAGTGTTATATGAACAGTGATATGGATATATCACTGCTGCTGGGCACCGCATGCACTGGGCTACCGCGTATCTTTGGTGAAAATCGTAATGAACAACATTAATGAATTTCATCCAATGATGCGGTACGACGATACCCACCAATATTCTTCAAACGTCAAAATGACACTACCTCCCATTACCACCAAAGATACGCTGTAGCCCCGTTGGATAGCAGTGACTTATAATAATAGAATATGTAGAATATAGGCTTTTATAAATTGGCTGCTTCAACTGCTATTTCCATTTCCTGATAATATTTTCAATAAGCAATGTAAAAATAAATTATATTGTACGCACAGTTATGACGAGCGGTCGAACGCAGATAATGCGAATTTACATCGTTGTGTTCCAGCCGGATGGACATGTCGAAAACATAACAATTGACTGTTTGGAACAGATACCGGGCTTATGGACGTCAGTATTCATATACAACCTTCGTTTATGAATTTTATAACCAGCTACCCTCGGTGGTCGACTGATATTAAGTTTATCTAGAAACTTGGGTTTGTCTGCGTCGAGCAAGGTCGATATTTTTATGTTTAGTAATCATCATTTGGTGTCCGGGAATTGTAAAATACTCAAGAAATGGCGACTATAACCAAATATCATGTCTATCTATACCTACTCAACACTAAGCGCCTTTGCACATTATAAGAAAATTTCTGGTGTCTTATCAGGCACAAGACATAAAATGTATGGGCGTGTCTGATCAGACATTTCTTGTAATAAACACGGTCTCATATAACCAGCGACTGAATGTCTTATAAGAGATGTCTGATAAAACACAAGACATATTTCTTAGAATGTTTTTAAGGCGATGATAGCTCAGTGGTAGTGACGTCGGATACCGAGATGAAGGTCCCGGGTTCGAATCCTACAATGAGCTTGAGCTTTCGGTGAAGGAAAACATCGTGAGGAAGCCATAGCACGGTGTGGTAGGGTACTTTGTAGTACCCGCCTGGCTGGCTACCACCCTCAAGTTGAAAATCTGTCGCCAAGCACCTTTCGGTGTGTTCCGATAGCTGCACTTGAGAGCCAGTTCCTTCTAGGCTTTGTGTGCTTACCACCTTCGGCCGCATCATCACTTACCATGGTGAGATTGCAGTCAAACACAGGCCTATAAACAGTAAAAAAACAAAAAAAAAAAAAAATGTGCAAAGGGGCTAAGACTTATGCTACATTTTGTAACCGAACTTTTATTATACTATTGTTTTGCGGCTCTGAATGATAGAGTATTTTTTTAATATAATTTGTTGCACTAAAACGGTCTCAATTTAGTTCTATCGTTAATGGTGTCTACAAATGATTTGTTGATAGGTTTTATGCAACTTGAAACTTCACTTAAAGCACGCTCCACACACTCTGAAAGATACCCCAAGACGCCATTCCCTTCCTTATCTTTCGAACATCAAATAGATGACATCATCTCTCTCGGGTAAATTGCATAAAATCCTCAGTAGGGTGGCGCAGTCACGAACCCGCTATTTTGGTGCCAAGTACGTGCTAGTACTTACTCTTATAGAACTTATTAGGTTTTACTATTTGCCTTTGCACTGCTAATAGCTATTCCGCATGCATATTTCTGAACTTGCAATCAATAGTTTTAGAGCGTATATAACCTCTTTTTCTACTTCTTATACGAAAGAACGAAATGCAGATAAACCATCCGCTCATCAATGTATATGGGATTTATTTTAAATTTAACCTATACCCGCGATAAGCCCGCGATAATAGTACATTATGATACATGTGTGCAAAGTTGGCTTTTTTCAACACACTTGTGAGGAAAAAAGCAGAGGAGAGATTTTTTGATAATAATAAACCATACAATGACAACGTTAAACAAATATGGCGCGCAAGTTTTTCTTTTTTTGACAGCTATGCGTTGTCAATCTGTTTTACCCGTTTAAATTAAGAATGCTTCGTCTACACACATCACTTGCAGTGAGGTACAAAATTAACATAATCGGGATTATACCTATCATAAAACTGTGCGGTAATGTAAAGTAAAAAGCACAAGTGCGTAATAAGCTGCATTAAGATACTAAAAACGTTGCAATAAATGTCACTTTACGAGCGAGTATGTTGAAAGGTAAATTATGTGAAATGTTTTTTCGGTACTAAAACATTATTGTACAGTATGTAACAGAACATGTTTTAGTACCGAAACTGCCCTTTTGTGTAAGCAGTTCGACTAAAAATGTTGTGATTTCTTTAACAACTTTTTTATGGATCTTACGACTGCGTGTAATGGAAAGGGTATATACATATAAAGTGTACAATTTCTTTGGATCAGAACAAACGATACGGCAAAGGTTTTTTTAATAATATCAGCAAATGACGTGAATAATAAAAGAAAAATACATCCTCGTAATGCGGTAAAACGGCGGTTATGATTTTAACTCGATTTTATGGAACCAAAAATATGGTATGAATTATTTGAGTAATTTTATTTATTTTGATCTGAAAAGTTTTTTAGTGTTTATACCTAATGTTATCTTCAACCCTTTCCCCATATACCCTTTCCGAAAAATAAAAACTAGTCTTGAGTTACATAGTAATATTTGAGATTTAGATAAATAGATTATTTTGGAGCCGATTAATGATAATATTGTGATAAAATATAGTTGACAATATTCCAATGAAAAATAAGTATTTACCTGTTAAACGTATTGCTCACAGAACATGTGACAATGTCTATAACATACATTTTTATTTGCACGATCGTAATTAGTCTCAGTAAAATACGAAATCATACATTAGCACCTGGGTTGTTATGGGTTGACACTCAAAAAAATATTGACTCACGTCAAAATTGTGTATGCGTCTCTTTCTCTCGCGCAAAGTGTTATAAGGATTGTCATATTTCTTATCCATGCTATAGACGTCTGCTTAGCGTAGCGAAATCCTAAGTCTATGGGAAAAAAAGCAAGGCTTTTTCAAAATTTTACTCCTAAATGGGGATCACGAAAAGCTAGTTCTCAATATTTAAAAGAATCATAGTTTTGTTTTGTATTTTGCAACTTAACACTAGGACATTTTACAGTTACCTTCATAATTCTTTATTTTTAGTTCATCCTAGAAATTTTAAAAATAACATCGAAAAGAAGCAAGATTTAGTATTGCAGTGAGAAATAAATGAAATTCGCGTTTAAAAACACATTATCACTGTAATGGATCAAAGCGTATGAGCGGAATACAAAACCACGGTACAAAACCTTCTGTTGAAACGACGCGAAATGAAGTGTCATGCTGAAAGTTTTTAGGGTTCCGTAAATCAAACACATTTTTGTAGGTATTTAAGTGTGACTAATACTTTTACCATAATGAACTTACTGACTGTTTGCTACTTTTTTCATCCAAGTTTTCTACAAATATAACTAGATCTTGTGGATTGTGGCTTCCCCACTCTTACCATTTGCAAACTTCTGTGCTATGATTCATTAGTTTAGTATGTTTATTTGAAGGTTATAATATTACTTTTTGGTTGTCACGGCCCTTAAGTTGCTCCATAAATGCACTTTTTATGTGTAGGCTAATAAGCGTGACATACCTGTGGTATGTCATCGTGTAATGACGTAGAAATTCATTCTCGAATTCTCCTACAACAGTGATTTCAGTGCTTTATTCACAACTATATTTATCCTGTAACTGCTGTAATGTAATTAATAAAGATGAGGTGTGCTGCATAATGAAAATATAATTAATTGTGAATAATACAACCACAATATACACACACAAACTATTAACATTTAATAAGTATTATATCCGTGGCTCTGTGAGCTATAGACATCGCGAATCTCGCGAATTTTCGATTCTCGATCTCTAAGCTCGATTTAGTTTTGTCTTTCTTTCAAAATTCTATATTATTACCGAACCTGCTCGCAAAATTTCACGAGAATCGGTTCTGAAGAGGAGAACAGCCGGACAGACATACGAAAGCATTTTTATCCAAGCTGAAACGGAGACGCTTCATTCGCTCGATCAAATATATTATTATTTCCTAATTATTACGCCTAAATGTATGGCCTATTTAATATAAATAATTTAGTATCCGATTTAGAGCCATCTGCGCTCGCCACTACAATTTGTCCGTGTAAGGTTGAAGAAGCTTTAGGCTACCACCATTTAGTCAATTTAAAAATATATTTTTTACTCATTTCTTACATTAATTATGATCTAATTTTAGTTGTTATATTATTTGAAATGTATAAAATAAATTATAAACCTCAAAGTTGCTCGTTACAATAAATAAAATATCTTATTTAATTTATTTGACACTGATATTAAAAATTGTTTACCTTCCTAAATTAACAATAGGTACTTCTTCATTTTCCGTAAGGATTTCCTAAGGGACGGTGGAAAATTTCATAATAATACCAGTATAAATTACAAACCCATTTACAAGCTTTACTACATAATTACATTATAATAATAATAATATTTTGATATATTAATATATCAGGTCTATTCACGCACAATATAACAACGAATTTAGTTCGTGCAATCTTAAAAGTACTAAAAAGCATCAAAAAAGTTAGAAAATGACTAAAAAAAGTTTATTTTTAAGTAACATAAAATGACGTGAAAGCTAATTAAATATGAACAAATTTTCTTTCAGATTTATAAAAGTAATGTACGATGCAATCCATGAACTCTTCCTAGTATTTTGTACGGAACACTCTACATAATTACTGGTTTCGCTTGGCAGACAAATACCTATTGTGTGTAAAAAGGGTGCCAAAATGTTTCGCTAATTGTGAATTCAGCCAGCTTTAATAAATGTCTGAAATGTCCTGCAGAATTCCGTTGTATTCCGTACCATTACAGTAAATTGATTTTTGAAATAGTTTTATTTTACTCTTAAATTTACAATACAAAATATTCTGTTTCCATCAAATTCAGGAAAATATGTGAATTTAAATCGTTACCTTAAAATCGGGGTTTTACTAGACTTGGATTAAACCAGCTCATGTAATAATACAAAATTTTACACAATCTTAAGAAAAGGTTTTTTTATTGATTGATGTTCAGAAACATTGATAAATCAAGCATAATAAATATTTTCTTTACGTAGATTTACGTCTAGTAGGTTAACATAATAATTAAAACCTGTATTATTTATTGAAGCAGGGCAGGGCAGAACTTTATGACACCTTGAATTACATAGCATTTTGTGTTTCTTGCATGTTCCTTTTTTAGTTCTGCACTTTCGCAAGAACATTTTACTTCCCAGCCTTTCGCTACGAAATGACAGCTCAATTTGCGCCACTGAAAACGATGTATCCCATCCAAAGCGATGCCCTATGAAAATCTTTGATCCCATCCTCATTTTTACATTTTAGATTTAGTCTCGTGAAACAATTTACATTCATTTAGGTACCTTCTCATGAGCATTCTTGACATGCGTACTTACATCGTATTATTATGGTACTTATAGGGATTCCCTGTTTCTGATGCGGGATTTTATTATTTATTATTAAATTATTGTGTTTTCCCATTAATAACATTATGACTTGCTTATGGTGTTGCGCAATTAATAGATTAAATGCCATACACACGCCACATTGGACAATAACATAATTATTCAAGTACAAGCTCTGCTTAGTTTGGGATCAGATGACCGTGTGTGAGGAATGTCCCAGGATATTTATTTATTTATTTATTCAATTTATAGCATTTTACAGTTATGTCAGAACAAAACTGATACATAATGTGTCGTTCAATTCCATGTACTTACATAAACATGTTTTTTTTTTTTGTGAAAATTATCCGTATACATATTAACATAGTAACTGGTTTCTGCAAGTAGGGTGTAGAGAGATTTTTGTAGTATCAAAGCAAGGCTATGATTCATTGTCATGGTATTGCAAGTGTCATAGCCTACGTAATCGCGCGTTTACCATCATTTGGGACACATCAACATCTCACTTCTCCCCCGAAATTGGGAAACAAATCCGGGGTCGGTCGACCCCACCATTGCGGTAGCAAAATTTTCAACGTGTGCAAAAATACGCGGGGCACTGGAATCGGCTTCTTGCCTTGTGGTATTTGCTGACCATGGTTAGCTGAGTTCAGCGCCTCTCTAGTCGCCAATGTAGCCCAGTAAAAAGCCCAGCCAGCGATCGGCGTTCAAGTGGCGCTTCAGCAGGTAGTGTACTACCTGCTGACGTAATCACGTGTACGTGATTACAGTGGATGCTAAGTTCCCGCGAGTACGCCTTACCCTCCGGCGGCCGTGCATGCAGTGGGGCTATACCTTTCACGTGCGGGAAGCTCGACGTGTCGGCACGCCGGAACATGTTAGTGGCGAGGCGGGCAATAAAGTCTAGGCTCTCGACTTTGAGGTCACGGGAGATGTTATAATACTATAACATGTCAGATATTTGTTTAACTCTACATAGCCCTGTTTGGCCTTGTGAAGGTTCCAGGATATTGATTAGTTTCAAAGCAGAAAAAAGAATGCACGCTTACCCTATTTCTACATCGAAAACAAAGCAAAGTAAGTTACAGTACCTAACAAGAAATAATTTCTTATCTCCATAAGCAAGTTACATCAGAGATAGCGTCCTATGTTTATGGATGACTCTACGATTACCCAATCCTTTAATGATTCTTGCATTTATCGTAATAGTATTTTTTAGAGAAATATAACATCAAATAGGACAAAAAAAACATGGAATTGCTATTCAAGTGATTAAATAAACAATGTAAATGTTATACAATTGGCAAATAGTATAATGGTGATATAATTTTATCTTGACGAAGAATGGCGAAATTTCCACTCATTTCAAAATTCTATAAAATTTTTGGAACACCTAATTTTTCTTTATAAAATGTATTCCAACAATTTTATCAGAATAGCCCATTCACAATGTTTAAATGATTGTTTTCAGACACGAGCGTAAATGATAATAGTCATTGGAGGTAAACAATTTGTTCGTGAGCCCGTATGGGTGAAAGCCTGAATAACCCAGCATGGAACAAAAGATCGTAAAGACAATGGGCCGTGTCACATTTGTACTGGAAAGGTGTTTTAGTTGGCACCGCTGAGTGTTTAGGGATCCCTCCCTATGTTAGTCTTACACAATTAATTACAAGTAAAAAATTAATACTATAATAAAAAATAAAGTTTTTTTTTAATATTTTTTTTAGCACCAGTATCATTTGTATTATCGACCCTGAGTCGCTCGTCGCTGACCAAAACAACGACCTGTATAGATGACTCCACAACACCCTGCATCGCGCTGACGAAATGTATTCAGCGATCAGCATATAAACAATTGTCTAGCTAGGATGCCCCAGCCTGGCAGATGTTCTTCCCTTTTAAATGGAGGTGTTAATCTTGCATCTACATATTGGTGACCCGACATGATAAACCTTCTTCTCTGTCGTTTCGCTCTTGGCAGAGCCAGAGGTCGTGGTCACTTTGAGGCGTCCACAACGATGGTAGAGGCGGACACGGCTCTCCGCACGATCTCCCGCCATCTCTTTCTATAGGCAGACTTTCTGGAGCAGTTGGATACGCTATTCCCTACTGCGGATTTCACTTGGTCAGTCCAGCGCATAGGTGACCTGCCCCGCGATCGGATTCCCTCCACCTTTCCCTGTGTGATAAACCTACGATTTCGTAATAAGCTATCATTGCTAGAAATTATAACATTGACGTAAAATAAAAACACAGTACGTGGGGTTTTATTTCAATGGTTAGATGTGTCACTTGTCGATGACGTATGCAATGCTTGGTGACGTACACGTAAATGAACTTAGGTACATTATGAATATCATTGGCTCTTTCAGTGCCTCGTGTACGATTGCTGCTTTAAGTGCACTTTCTCAGCTCTATTAGATAGAATATAAGTGGTATAGTTCACTTTTGAAAGCAGATTAGATATAGTGATTAGGATTCATCTAATTTCCACTTCTACGTTTGGTTTAGATTTATTCATGGAATCGTTAACGTAAAGTGGATACAGGAGTACTAGATCTAATCCCTGCTGATCCTGTTGGCTGGACATAATCAAACTTTCAACGAATAGAGGTTGTCCCTTAGTAATATGGTTGTTTGAAGACAGCCATGACACATATACAGTAAGTAGCAGATTAAGCATACGGCATAATTGCATTAATAAACATGAAATATCATTGAGCTATTATTACTACGTATAGAGAAGACGCCACACTTTACAACTATGTTCCGTTCAAGTGAGGCCATCCGGCCTCACTAGTTGTTGTAGAATGATGAACGAAACGCGTAAGCGCCGTGAAAATCACGGTGTTTGCGAGAAATATACTGATGGCGCTACGTGTTTCTATTGTCTGCTTAGACTAATTATTCTTTCAGCGCTAAAGAGAACTTTAGTTGACTCTAAAAAAATGGGACATTACGCCAGTAATATACAGGGTGTTGTTTTGGTCGGCGACAAGCGACCCAGGAGCGGTAGTACAAAATATATATTCCCCAAAAATGGACATAATTCCATTAAATACTGTAAATATGTTGAGAAATACCTTATTCAATTTGAAATAAAATTACCGCAAAGTTACTAGGCACGTGCACAGAGTAGAGCTAGGCGCAAGCCACCATCGACCCACCCCTTTACTCCCTCGTACTCCCGTTGAGTATTATGTCTACACTTTAGCTTATTATATGATTTTAGTAATAATAGCTTAGTGTGTTTTTTTTAAAGTATATAGGTCATTTTAGGTATCTTACTAGACATTTTATATTTTTCACGCTAAACAAACCTTAGAAGAAATAAGCTATTGAAGTCTTACAATTTGGTCTATATACTCAAATAATTAACTATAAAAAAATCTTTATACGTATTATGTAAATATACTAAACTAAATTAACACACATTTAAACGAACGCCAAAAATAATAATAAACTTTAGTATCATTTATTGATTGTGTATGATAATATAGTTTATATAATAATTATTTTATAGCCACAAGGCCACATACATTAAGCTATTAACCCAAAAACTGGGACATTATTTATTACGTACATTAATTGACGCCAATATGGAGGGGCGCTTTGTATGATTGATCGGCGAAAAAATTTACACACCATTTTGTTTATTACTTTATCATTGCAATCCATTTTCATTCAGTCAATGTTGCAAAGTTGATTTATGAGACAAAATATACTATACTAGCTGCCCGGCACCCTGTGGTGCTACCCTACCCTACCCTGTATTTCGTTTATTACAAAATAAATTTAGATTTTTTTCTTTTTTACTTTTTTTAGGCCTGTGTTTGACCGCAATCTCACCATGGTAAGTGATGATGCGGCCGAAGGTGGTGAGCACACAAAGCCTAGAAGGAAATGGCTCTCAAGTGCAGCTATCGGAACACACCGAAAGGTGCTTGGCGACAGATTTTCAACTTGAGGGTGGTAGCCAGCCAGGCGGGTACTACAAAGTACCCTACCACAGTGCTATGGTTTCCTCACGATGTTTTCCTTCACCGAAAGCTCAAGCTCATTGTAGGATTCGAACCCGGGACCGTCATCTCGGTATCCGACGTCACTACCACTGAGCTATCATCGCCTTAAAGGTTATACCTTAGCGTCATAACACGTGGTGGTTATGCTATTAAATTGAAGCTTATATGAAACGTTAGTATTTTTAACATAGCGCCATCCATTGAATACTTACTTAATCCAGTCAACAGATATCGCCATCAGTTAGAATCGTTTGGAGCTAACAGATAATTGTGACTGTCAAATAATAGACAAATAATTTGCAATAAAATAATATTGCGACTATAAATTGAGATGTAGCTATCCTATCTTTCAAGTTGGATCAAATTGCACACGGCGTGCTAATCAAATTTAATATCGGTTTAGTAGTTTAGGAGTCCATCGCGGACAAACAACGTGACACTGACCAACGAATTATTGGTGTGTAGATAACCGAATAACTAAATGGTGTTAGGTATCTAATTTTCTTCCCTTCTTCTAAAACGATTTTTGTTGTGATTACAAAAAATATGTGCAAACTATTCTGATATTATTCGCAGTTTCTTTATTTTTCACAAACTCACATATACACATATATATATATATATATATATATATATATATATATATATATATATATGGAGTGTCAAACATAATACTTTAGTCTGATCTAGCCTCAAATGGCTCCATTCTATAGAAATGAACTAAACAAATGATAAGAAATGCCAACAATACTAAAAAAAAGAAAATTGTTGTCACGAAGGTGCCGCGGTTTCCCAATGATAACCAAGCTCGAAGCGACATTTAAAAGTCAAATGTCAACTGTCGCATTCCGAATGTCTGCAAATAAGATTTTTCAATTTGTTTCATAATTTAACCGTAGCCTGCTGATACATGTAGGAGCGGAAATTTTATGAAACAGACTAGAGTTATGAAAATATTTAAAGTTGAATTTAGAGATAACATATTTTTGATAAACCACCTATTTCATTGAGCTGCAGAAAGGATCATGTAGTAATTACCAGATTGCGTATTGGATACACAACATACATTTAATAACACATACCGATAAAAATAAGTGCAAGTGTGGACTGGACTTGACTGTCTTACATCTTCTTATTGAATTCACAGCATACAATAATGAAAAACTAATGTGTGATGTACCTAATAGTTTAATAGATTGTTTAAATGAAGAAGGATCTAAACGAACGTTAAATTTTTTGAAAATGATAAATGTTTATAACCTTGTGTAGTAATTGTATTAAATATTATTGTTTATTGTGGTCGCTAATGACCACATTAAACAATAATATTTATTACAATGATGATGTTAAAAGGCGACCTAAAATAAATAAATAAAAAAAATATATCCAATTTTGGTTTTATTATCTCTATCTTCTTCTTCTAAATATAAAAATTAATCCCTATTTCCCTTGGTCACGCCATAACTCTAGAACAACTTTACCGATTTCATCCATCTTTTTTTATCATTTTTATCATCCAAGTTTTCTTATACTCCGGAGAAAGATGTTACGGAAAAAAAAAGAATTGCGTAGAAAATTCAAAAATGTAAGAAAACTTAACGGGTAGGTTATCCCTCGGGTAAGCGGCTGAAACCGCAGTCGCAACTAGCTATTGAATAGTTTTCATATTCCGTAAAATTTGTTTGATTAGTATCTTGTGACCGATTTTACATTCGGTCCAAGGATGCCCTGAATATAAGACCTCTCCTATTGATTTTACGGATTAGGGCTGTTTGCATTCAGCGGTTCCCGGTCTCTGATTGTCGTCGGGCCACCTGGTAGAAGGCTATCCCATTTGACTCGATTTCTTAATTTAAAATCAGTATTCTGAGTCACCGAGTAACATTTATGCAGGAAATATTTACGGAAGAGCTAAACTGGAATAAATACGAAATAAATCTTGATGTAGGCACTCGGTCGATATTTTTGGATTTTTCCCTTTTTAAACACAGTACCTATTGATTGTGGAAATTTAAATTAAATGCTGTTTCATTTAAATAAAAAAGGCTACTTTTGACTTATACATTTGGCTTAAAATATTTGACTTTATAAACAAAATTTAACAAAATTAAAATAGTTTAGGTAACTCTGCCTTTACTAGCCAGAATCAAACATAATAAATCAATGTTTTGCTCATATAACTGAGAGAAGATATATGTTATTGTTATTATCCTTATTGTACATTTATTGCTTCTATAAATACCCCGCTGCTAAATGCTCCGTATCATTTGACCACAATATGAAAATTAAACTGTGATTGTTGGGAATAGTGTTACTCACTCAGATATTAGGTAGGAATGTAGCGGACATCGAACAATTAACCTAAAGAAGCACAATGAAATTAATTGTGTTTGAAATCTACTCCACCAAAACCGAAAAAGAGCTCTGGTTAAGGACTCACTAAAGCCTAATTTACATTACGAAATTAGTGTCGTGCATGATGAAATTAATTTCATGAAACTAGTTTTAGTACTTGTGTAACTAGTTTCATGAAAATAAAATGTCTTGAAATTGACACCTTTATGCCACAAGTACTCAACGGATCATCATGAAATTTGCCATGCAGTTAGCCTATGGTATGAAGAAGGACATAGGCTACTTTTTATCCCGGGAACGCGGGTGAAACCGCGGGGGACAGCTAGTTTATAATATTAGGATAATGCAGGGCCAATTTCAGAAATGTATAATAAAAAAATATGTTCAGTTATAAGATGTGGTTTATTATAACTTATATATTTTTAACCTAGTATAAATATAAAACTATTTACAGGCGGGACATAATAATTACTGAGCATAGTACAATTTTTCCCATCATAACACATATTTACAATCAAGTCATAATATTTTTATACATTATTACATTTTATGGCCTAAACAATGTTTGTTATTTTCCCTGAAAACTTAGACCCTGTCCAGAAGGGGCGATTTCGCGCGATGCTTGTGGATGCAATGTATTGGTGCCCAGTACCTCGCCATTCGCGCGAGAGAATCGCGGTGAAATCGGCCCTTCTGGACAGGCACTTAGTTATGTCACGCTAGGTTAGATCTGAGTTCCCTTCCAGCCTCTGTGTGCTTCATTGTGCTAAAAAAGCCTATCTTCAACCTACTAAACAAACAAAAGCTATAATTTTCATCTTTACTAAGGAAAGGCGATGATAGCTCAGTGGTAGTGACGTCGGATACCGAGACGAAGGTCCCGGGCTCGAATCTTACAATGAGCTTGAGCTTTCGGTGAATGAAAACATCGTGAGGAAACCATAGCACGGTGGTAGGGTACTTTGTAGTACCCATCTGGCTAGCTACGACCCTCAAGTTGAAAATCTGGCGACAGCTGTACTTGAGAGCCAGTTCCTTCTAGGCTTTGCGTACTACCCACCATCGGCCACATCATCACTTACCATGGTGAGATTGTGGTCAAACACAGGCACACACCATACAAAATAAATAAAAAAAAACGCTTTTAGGTACATATCAGACTTTCAGGGATTTTTCCCTTTGGCTTTGATTAAAAGTTTGAAAAACCCCACGGTATATTTGGCATGATATCAGAATAGATTCAGGTTTCGCATTTTACTACTCCCTTTGCAAAAATACAAACAATTACGAACAATTTCCTAACTATCTTATAAAAGGAAAAAAAATGTCCACTTTACATACTCGAACTTTAATTGGCCGAGCAAACTATTAATAGAAGGTATTGGATTATGCAGAAGGTTTACAATTTGATTCACTTTTTAAACCTATGGATGTGGGCGTTTATATAACTGGGTTCTGTCTCCGGGTCATCCGCTGAGATAGGCACTACATACCTTCCCTCCATTACTGGCATTATAAAATGCCTTTGACTGGGAGGGCAATCGTACACTGGTGGATCATATTCGTCATCACTTGAGACTTTAGCGGGAGAGCGAGGTGCTGGAAGCACATCATAAACATCTAATTCGGGTGTAGATGCAGCTTTGTCATAAATATTTTTAAGAGGTCTATCATCCTTTTTGTGAGCTTCAGACAAAAGTTCATTGAGATTCCTTAAGCTTGCTGTTTCATCGTGACCGCTCTTTGATAATGTACTTTTGATTATCTGATCAATTTGTTCTTTTCGCATAATAGTTTCATCGGGTACTTTCTTATTGCGTCTCTTTGGATTAAATCTGATGTCATTCTCAATTCGTGCTGGTGATTGTAGCGGTGAAGGCGTATCTACCACATCACCCATGGCACTATTTACTGTCAATGTACTTTCGTTTGTATAAGGATTGTCATAGCTGTTTATTTTTCGCAAAGGCCTTACATCATTTGAATCTTGTCGTACATATTCGCCTTTTTCGTACTTCACGTAAGCATCTTGAGTTGACAGTCTTTTGAATGTATGACCTCTTTGTTTCCAAAGGGCGTATATTAAACCGATTATTATTAAAAACATTAATATCATAAAAATACCAATGAGGGATATTGCATACGTAGGTAAATAATGAAAATGATCTGAAAAAAAGAAAAAAAATATTAGGCATGTTAGCTATAAGAATGAGACTTTGGTAGTTGTTATAGCTAAGGATTATGATTGTTTTTAGTATAATGCCCCTGGTGTTGCAGGCGTCCATAGGCTACGGTAACTGCTTACCATCAGGCGGGCCGTATGCTTGATTGCCACCTTAGTAGTATAAAAAAAAAGGTGTCAATAATACTGTTTTATTTTAATAAAAAGGAGTTGGATTTAAGATTCGTAGACAAATCTTTACTTATAAAAACAAATACTCACCATTATCTCTTTTTGATCTGGATTTAATTGAACGTGTATTCACAGATGTCACAACTAAAACTAATAATAAAATAATACATTTTCTCAACATTTCTGCAGCAACAGTCGTGATGCTAGCTAATTGTATACAAAACTAAACTACAATGGTCATTATTGAATGTATATTTAACGCAGGAAAACCAAAAGAGTATCATCAGCCAAACATTTATGCAACTTTGAACTATATTGCGGGGAAATAAAAGTGAATATTGATTTTATAATAACAGACACTATAACTAGTAGTAGGTACCTACATAATATTCATACATTTCCCTATACCAGTTTCCTTTTGATCATCAACATTAAATGACATAAATTAATTAATAGAACACAAAGTATTGACTGTGGCACTACCAGTGTAAAAATTATTCGATTTTAGGTACTGCTGCCATCTTTGGGATGGATCCGCTGAGTACCAGCTTGAGGCCCTGCCAGGAGACTCATCGGGGATGAGTTCTTAATTTAGGCGAAACTCACGAGCCTCGACCATCGAAGAAAGGTTGCTTGCCTATCGGTTTTCTACAGGATATATTTTGGAGAGTGTGCGCAGGAATTGTTCAACCTAATTCCACCATCCCCATTCTTACACCAAACCACAAGACGCCGGGAAAACTTTCACCCGTACGTTGTTGAACATACCGAAAATACGGACACAACATTTAGCATCCACATTTACAATGCGGACAGCAAGGGAGTGGAACTTGCTTCCGGCGTCTGTGTTTCCTGACTCATACTACCTAGGGACTTTCAAGGCTAGAGTGAATAGGTTCCTTCTGGGTAAGCGTGTTCCATCTTAGGCTTCGTCTTCGTCCCGTATGGGTGGGTCAGTGGCCAAACGCAAGCCCATTTAATTTAAAAAAAAAGGATACCCGTATTCGTTTGTATCTTCATTGGTGTTTAGCTAATACTATCTTGTATCCCGTAGGTGTAAAAGAAATAAACTGAAATATAAAAATAATACTTATCCATTAGTACAACTGAGCATTTGGAAGTGTTTACGTTTGGTTCATGTTTAGTGTCAGTTTATATTGAATTGGTATTTGGAATGAAGGTCTTATGGGATGTGTTTTAGGATTCCGTACCTCAAAAGGAAAAAGGAACCCTTATAGGATCACTCGTGTGTCACAGCTGATTTGATCCCATACTTTTATTTAAGAGGACTCAATATATACTTTTCATACAAAACCTCTGTACTTATTATGGCGTTGTTAAACATTTTTCGTTAGAGGTTTTGAACAAATTAGTATCTTGTGCACTATATCTAGTCGTGTATCTAGGCGAAATAAAAAAAAGTGTGAAACAAATTCAGTAAAAGCCTCCGAAAAACAGCGTTTTTGCTCAAATTTTACCTGAACTTTGGCCATATCTAATGTACCTATAAATTTTAAAAGTAATGAAAACATTTAGGTACCAGGCTTGCAAATGTATTGGAGATTCTAAATAACTAACTTTTTTTTCACAAACTTGTAAGATTTTTTCACAAGAAGTACACGCCTGGACCAAGTTTTATGATATGCGAAATCATGAATGACGACCTAGCGAAGCGGCCGCGAGTGATCAGCGGAATTTACCGACTGATAACCGACGGCTCTGATGCTGTCTCTCTTTTTTCGCAGTCAAACATTACGTTGGATGAAACTACAAGCTTTTAGCCTATGCTTGCGTTGAAGTTGCGCCGGCCACAGAGGGCCGCCTTAAGAAACTAGATGAAAATTTACCATTCCCGCCCCTTATCTCCCGAACTATAGACATTTTTTTAGTATAATAGTTCTTTATTTACTTTTAGATTATAGAAAAACCTAGGAGAACATGTTTTCAACTATAATATTAAGTTTATACGGAAGCCTATCCACGCAAATTCAACTCGCACTTATCCGGTTTTATTACATGAAAGCAGTATTTATATTTTATTAATTAACAACAAATATGTACTTAGTATTTATATTACATTTCTTATATTCTATACTAATATAATAAAGCAAGCGGAAGAGTTTTTTTTGTTTGTTTAAACGGGCTTAATTACTGGTACTACCAGTTGAATTCGAAAAATTCTTTCAAAAATAGGAAGCTAGTTTAAAATTATATTTCTAATAATTTGTTATGTTCCTTTCTATTATGCTTTGGGCATTAAAATACCACGTATTGTCCTTAATTGAATAAATTTTGACCACAATGCTTAATATTCCAGAGATGGGTGTGAACTCAAGTGAATTATTAAAGGGAAATTATGGATGACGGGGTTTGCATCCATGGCCACGCATGTTAATGGACTCATTTCCTAAAGGGCCCACTATCACTTTGATGTGTTGAGTTAAAATGGATAATCGAGAGACATCGGGATCACTTTAGGAATTCAGCTCCGGGGGCCTACCACAACCTCTTAAAACAAGGTTAAAATATCCTTATTTGTCTTTTGTCCCGTTTTGACGCCGGATGTCAAAGAAAGACAAATAGAGAAGCCATCATAAGCAAAGACTATTGCCCATTTTTTTTAACTAAAGTTCTCTTTAGCGCTGAAACAATTACTTGTCGTCTAAGCAGACAGTAGAAACACGTAGCACTATCAGAACGCTTTTAGGAGGATTTTTCTCGCAAACACCGTGATTTTCACGGCGCTTACGTGTTTCGTTCATCGTTCTACTATAACAAATGTGGCCGGATGGCCTCATTTGAACGGAATATAGTTGTGATGTGTGGCATCTTCTCTATACGTAGTAATAATAGCTCAATGCATGCAGGTTTTCTTTTTAATACTGCAAATATGACAATAATCTCACCATGATTAGTGATGATGTGGTAGTAAAGATGCTGATACACAGTCTATGAGGGAACTGGCTGTCAAGTACAGCTGCTAGAATATACTAGAAAAGTGCTTGGTGACAGATTTTCAACATGTAGCGTGATATAGTTTCGCCATGATGTTTTCCATTACTGAAAGCTCCTCTTTGTAGGATTCGAACCCACGACATTCACTACGGCATACAATGTCACTACCACTGAGCAATCACAGCCATAAAAGGGAATATAGTAAAAGATAATCATATTACCTACCTAATATAAAATTTTACAGAATTTCTAAAACAAATAATTCACTAAGCAACTAAATCCAGGAAGTCACAAATAATAATAATGTTATCCGCATTATTATGTGAATCATTTTGTAAGTATTGCGCGTAAGTCTATAATACCTTATTGTATATTAATCACTGGTATAAAGTCCATTTCTTTTTTATACAACTTTGGAAGCAAGCAAACTTATGATCTGCTTATAATAGGCGGTTACTGAAGCCTAATAGACGCTTGCAACACCAGATATCTCCCTTTTAATTTATAACCAACTTAAAAAAGTATGAGGTTCTATGTTCGACGCGAATGTTTTTAAATATTTTCTATTGAACACGTCATACTCTTTCGCTGACTTCAAAATAGTGTCAGATTAGAGTTATTTCATACTTTTTAGTGTACTTTGAAGCGCTCGTGGTGTAGCATGATTAGCCGTTCTTAATCGATCGGCAAAGTTAAGCTACGCCTGTCGTGGTCGGTATCTGGATGGGTGACCGCCTAGTGGTATTTCATATCGAGCGTTTCCGTGCTTCGGAAGGCACGTAAAGTCGTCCCGGTTATCACTTAATTGTGATAGTCGGATAGTTGGATGCCTCCTAGGCGGCTTGAAAAATTCCAACAGTAGGTTGACCACTAGCCTACCTACACTGATCCGCAGTGGGCACGCGTGGTGGAGTATTGCCCATTCCCTTTCACCTTCATTTGTGAAAGGAGGCCTGTGCTCAGCAGTGGGACATTATAGGCTGATGATGAACTTGATGATGAGTGTACTTTGAAGGTTTTTTTTTTGTTAAAAGTTAATGAAAGTTATGATTAATCTATATGCGTTAATTTTCGCATGAAATATTCATTCATAAAACTTTTTCGCATGCTTACGTTTATTTCCTTTGAAATTCGCTAGACTGGAAACTAGCCTTAAAGTCAAAACAAACAGGTGGTGTTATGTTACAGTTTAAATGCGAAGATGCTTCAGCGTAAGTTTTAACAAACGAAGCATTTTCATTAAAATTCAGCTCCCATTTAGCTTTACAAAGTCTTCAAACTTTTCGAAGAGTTTTCTAAACGTTTCTCGTTAATTGCACAAGATACAACGTGTTTTGTTATCTTGATGTTTTTTACGGTTTTATTATTTTTTTAATTTAAAATTTTGTTTATTTTAGTTACTTAAAGGTACATACCTATTTAACCTTCATTTTTAAGACTAAAAAAAATATCCAGGTACTACATAATAGGTACTTAGTATTTTTTTCTATTCCAGAATTGTCAACAACAATTTTTTTTACTTGACTTTTGTTTTCGTTACTAGAAATATAATATTACTAGTTAGTGAAATACCTTAACAAGAAACATGACATACATTTAACATGAAAATTACCTCATTTACTGGCTCAACTACATAAATGGCTGCCCTGAGACCAAGTAAGTCAAGTGCCGTAAGTGGTCAACAATTCTTATTTGAGAGCCGCGCGGCCATTAGCTGCAGTTAGTCAGTTTCCTTGTTCAGATACTTTTATGATCACTTTTAAGAGGACTCAATTCGTCATACTTTTCATACAAAACCTCTGTACTTATTATGGCGTTGTTAAACATTTTTCGTTATATGTTTTGAACAAATTAGTATCTTGTGCACTATGCACAAGATACTAATTTCTATCATATCATATAATCTAGCCGTGTATCTAGGCGTAATTTAAAAAAAGTGTGAAACAAATTCAGTCAAAGCCTCCGAAAAACAGCGTTTATGCCTGAACTTTGGCCATATCTAATGTACCTATAAATTGTAAAAGTAAAGAAAACATTTAGATACCAGGCTTGCAAATGTATTGGAGACTCTAAATAACTAACTTTTTTTTCACAAACTTGTAAGATTTTTTTCACAAGAAGTATACTCCTGGAACAAGTTTTATGAATGCGAAATCATGAATGACGACCTAGCGAAGCGGCCGCGAGTGATCAGCGGAATTTACCGACTGATAACCGACGGCTCTGATGCTGTCTCTCTTTTTTCGCAGTCAAACATTACGTTGGATGAAACAACAAGCTTTTAGACTATGCTTGCGTTGAAGTTGCGTCGGCCACAGAGGGCCGCCTTAAGTTCCTGTCTTATAATTCATGTAACTTCTTCTAGTAAGAACAATAAAGATTTTTCTTCTCTGGTGTAATTATGACTCTCAAACGGGTGACTTCCCAAAATAATCGTATAAGCGCTCTTAATGTTTTGTGTATCTACCGTATATTTTAAAGTTAGTGCTAAAATATGTATGTTGGATTACATAATTTTATCATAAAGTTTTCATATCAAGTAAAATGTATCTATAAATTGTCTAACAGCGAGAAAAACTAGCAGGTCTCTTTCAAATATATTTATAAAACTATATACTTTGCAAACTAATTTGTTATCGTTATTTTGTTCAGCAGTATTCATGGTCAATGTGAATATTGTGAATTATACGTCTAAATTTATTCCTTTAGTTTGACTGTCGCAATGTTGATAGAGATCGGCACACACGCCGACAGACCGGGTTTCTCTTAAAATAGAAACTCACATTACCCATACAACTTTATTGTTTGTAATAAAGTTCGTCTGTTGATATTTATCTTCTAGGAACTGCCATCAAATAATAGAAATGTTTAAACCTGACACGATTAACGAGATCCCACAACTTTTAGTATTTTACACAAGTTTCTACTCTATTCGCTGTGTTTACTGTAATCTGAAGCATAATGGCAAATTTTATGTGCTATTTTGATTTAACTCTTGTTTCTTTTAGTTTTACTTTAGACTCTGTCTGGGTGGATGTAAAATATATAATGAATTAGTATGGGTACAACGTACTTCGTATATACAGATTAAATATATATCTATAAAGGCGGTACTGAACGACAGTCAACCAAGCTCTGTCTGTCATAATACATATATTTATCAGGTATACCTACTCATTATGATTAAAGTATTTAAATTATACATACACTCGCGAGGGTTTAAAACCCCGTTGGCCCTCCATTCTTCGCAATAATATTGCAAAACATTATGAAATTGTTCCAAAACAGGTTTTTATTTCCACAAAGCAAATTAGGTACGTCCTATTATTATTGAATTAACGTTTTATTAATCATTATTAAATAAAGTCTTAATAAAAGCGCTTGTTCAACCGCGCGATTCCAAAACGATAAAATTTTCAGGTATTCAGACAGTGGGCGGGGCGATTGGCATGCATTATATTGTCAGCTTGAAGACAGAAGTTGAAGAGGAAATGGTATGTTTATTGTAGCTCATAAAAAAAGAGAAGAAGAAAACGTTATTATTGAGTGCTATGAGATCAATTCGTACATGGCCAATTCGTAACGCTATATCCCAAATTAAGAATTCTTTAGACTTATATTTCACTATTTAAAGATAAAGATATATTTATTAGACACCAAAATAGTACAATGACACAATAAAGACAAAACAAAATATAAAATAAACGAAACACTAATTGTACTGGTTGGGTCTAAAAGGCCCAAGCTCAGCATGTGCTGCAGTATGTTACAGCGCTGATTTTCGGCTGAAGCCATGGTTGATACACGGACACATGGTCGGTCGAACACAAATATCTTTTATGTCTTAATAATGTCAATATAATCATTCGACTTCATCAATAAATATCCATTGCAAGTTGGCCTAATGACTTCCGAACCGCGTGGTGCCCGAAATGCAACTCAACGCTCCCCCAGTGCTCTATAAAAACGCACGGGAGTAGCACGATTCTTTTTACTACCAGTTGAGTGGTGCTAACCATGCGGGTTGACTATAGCCGCGCGGTATGGAAGCGGTATGCGGTATGGAAGCGGTATGCGGTAAGGAATTATCCCACCAAAAACATTTCTATGTAAAATGTTGCCGCCAAGACATCAAAAAGTTATCAGATCTCATGTAGAGCCAAACATATAACTCTACATGCACTTACTCTACAAGCCCTAACTTCACAAACTCTACACCTTAGTCAAAATATGTGGCTTGGCCGTTTCACTAATACAAGAACTATTGGATAACAAAAAAGTAATGGACAGTGAATACATTTTTCACCTTACTCCCATGTGACGGTAGCGAAACGGCCAAGCCACATATTTTGACAAGGTGTAGAGTTTGTGAAGTTAGGGCTTGTAGAGTAAGTGCATGTAGAGTTATAAGTTTGGCTCTACATGAGATCTGATAACTTTTTGATGTCTTGGCGGCAACATTTTACATAGAAATGTTTTTGGTGGGATTTCAATTCTTTTTGTAAGTTGCTATAGTTTTTTTTTTTGTGTTTGAAAATTCCAAGTTTTACAATTTTTGTGGTGATTGTGTACTAATACAAGCTTACATACCAAATTTCAGCTTTCTAGGACTTCAGGAAGTACCCTATGAGTTTTGATGATCATCAGTGAGTCAGTGACGAAATCGGGGTTTTTTAGATATCAATAAAATCTAAAGTATAAGAGCTATGTTATTGAAACTTAATATGTTTAATAAATTCACTATTGACATTAGATCCTGAGAATTTTGTTTATCTGGTATAATCTAAACCCAAGATATGAGGGTTCAAAAAAACGACGAAGCGCTTCGAGAAAAGGTAGGTAGTGCCCTTTCGCTTCGCTTGGCTGTCTTGGTGGGGGGGCACTTCCGTGCCCCCAGATTTAAGGAAATAAACGTTATGACCGTACCTTCACTTTACATCTATGAAAATATAATATACATACGTAAAAACATAGAAATGTATAAAACAAAAATGGAGACTCGTAATATAAATACAAGACAAAAAGAGAAATTAGTTGTTCCGTATTTTAGACTAGCTAAAGTTCGTAAGTCATTTCTTGGCAATAGTGTGCGCTTTTATAACAAAATACCACTTGCGGTGACCAAGATGACTGATTTTAAATTTAAATCACATATAAAAGAAGTTCTGAAAGAAAGAGCTTATTACAAAGTAGCTGATTATATTGAAGATAAAGATGTCTGGAAGTAGGTAGCTGCACTCTGCACAAGTGCACCTTGCTCATCATCATCATCATATCAGCCCATAGATGTCCACTGCTGAACATAGGCCTCCCCCATTGATTTCCACTTCGAACGGTTCTGGGCCGCTTGCATCCAGCGGCGCCCAGCGACTCTGACCAGGTCGTCGCTTCACCTGATGGGAGGTCGTCCCGCTCGGCGCTTTCCAATACGTGGTCGCCACTCGAGAACCTTTCTTCCCCATCGGTTATCGGCTCTTCGAGCGATGTGGCCTGCCCATTGCCACTTCAGCTTACTAACTCTACGAGCTATGTCCGTCGTTTTCGTTCTCCTACGAATGTCCTCATTACGGACCCTGTCACGTAGAGAAATTCCGAGCATAGCTCGTTCCATAGCTCGCTGAGTGACTCTAAGCTTATTTATGCGGCCAGCAGTAAAAGACCACGTCTCTGTCCCGTATGTCATCACTGGTAACACGCACTGATTGAAGACCTTTGTCTTCAGACTCTGAGGTATTCGGGACGTGAAGATATGCCGTAGCTTCCCGAACGCTGCCCAGCCGAGTTGGATTCTTCGATTGACCTCTTTGTCGAAGTTGGACCTACCTAGTTGGACAATTTGTCCTAGGTATACATACTAGTCTACAACTTCGAGAACAGTGCTCCCAACAATCACCGGCATTGGCGGAATATGAACATTAGACATAATTTTTGTCTTGTCCATATTCATTTTGAGGCCTACCTGTTGGGAAACTCTGTTGAGGTCATTGAGCATGATGTTCAAAGCTTCCAGCGATTCCGCCATTATGACTATATCGTCGGCAAATCGAAGGTGAGTGATGTGTTCGCCATTGATGTTAATGCCATATCCTTTCCAGTCCAAGAGCTTGAAAACATCCTCCATTACAGTGGTGAAGAGTTTCGGGGAAATTACGTCACCCTGTCTTACACCCTTCTGCAACTGGATTGGTACCGTACTCTCGTCCTGGACTCGGATTGACATGGTGGCTTTACTGTACAAACATTTCAACACTTCGATATAGCGATAGTCAATTTGGCATCGCTGTAGACTCTGTAACACCGCCCATGTTTCGACTGAATCGAAGGCTTTCTCATAGTCCACATACGCCAGGCATAATGGCCGATTATACTCCTCAGTCTTCTGTATAATCTGGCGGAGTGTATGTATGTGGTCTATGGTACTAAAGCTTTTACGGAAACCGGCTTGTTCGGGAGGCTGGAAGTCGTCAAACCTACGTGCGAGACGATTCGTAATGACCCTCGAAAACAGCTTATAAACGTGGCTTAGGAGGGAGATCGGGCGGTAATTCTTCAATAGGGCCTTATCGCCTTTCTTGAAGTAGAGCACCACCACGCTTCCACTCCACACTTCTGGCGTTGTACCTTCGTGTATGACGGAATTAAATAGCTTCTGAAGGACTACAAGTACCGGTTTACCACCCGCTTTCAGAAGCTCTGTTGTAATTCCATCTTCACCCGCCGCCTTGTTGTTTTTAAGCTGTTTCAGAGCCATTCTAATCTCGTACAGGCTGACGTCCGGGATATCTTCGGTGTAATGTCGGGTCAACTTTGCTCTTGCGTTACTGACCGGTAATGTATCTGGTTTCCGTGACGAGGTGTACAGCTGTCCATACAACTTCTCGATCTCTCTCAAGATCTCTGGCTTTGACGTAATGATGTTGCCGGTGTCGGTCTTCAGCTTGGTCAGTTGGCTTTGACCAATAGACAAATCTCTTGCGAACACTTTAGAACCTTTGTTCTGTTTTATTGCCTCTTCAATACATGACGTATTAAAGAGTCGTATATCGTGTCGCATTGCGTTTGAGATCTGCCTATTTAGCTGCCGATATTCGTCTGTATCAGCTGAAGACTGCAACTTCATTTCACGTCGTCGCTTCATGAGTTTGAGAGTCTCATCCGAGAGTTTTTGGGTTCTATTCGTGCGGTGGGTCTTAAAGAACTTCGATCCTACCGCATGGACAGTTTCCACGAGCCTGTTGTTCGTATTGTCCACCGTCACGCAATCATCCAGGCATTGGAAGCGATTGTGAAGTTCGAGCTGAAAGCTTTCAGGGTCTTGGATATATGCAGATTGGGGTCGGAGCGTAGACTTTACCAGACGACATCTTTCCACCTGGATCTTCAGGTTCAGTGTGCCTCTTACTAACCGGTGATCGCTGCCGGTCTTAACCCTGTTGATCACAGAAACATCACTGAAGATTTGCCGTTTTGTCGTCAAGATAAAGTCTATCTCGTTTTTGGTGGATCCATCAGGGCTAGTCCAGGTCCATTTCCTGTGCGGCCGCTTTTTGAAGAAGGAGTTCATCATAAAGAGTCCCTCCAACTCCATGAAGTCGGCCAACCGTTGCCCCCTAGGGTTCCTCTGCCCAATTCCAAACTGCCCCACTCTCAGCTCCTCGTCATTCCTAATGCCTAGCTTCGCGTTAAAGTCCCCCATCAATACCATATAGTGAGTTTTAGAGGCATGTATGGCTCGTGAGATATCCTCATACAATGTCTCTATCTCGTCATCTGGGTGTGATGAGGTCGGAGCGTATACCTGAATGACCTTCAGCGAATACCGTTTGGTAATTCTGAGTATCAGGTATGCGACTCTCGGTGAGACACTCTCTATCCTTACTATATTCTTGATGAGGGGCCTGCGGACAATAAACCCGACACCACCCTGTGACAGGTGATCACCCTCCCGGTAGTAGAACAGGTTACCGGATTTAAGGATTATCGTGTCCTCCCCCTCTCTTCGGACTTCTGATAATCCCATAATATCCCACCGCAACCTGTCCACTTCTTCCTCCAGCTCAATGAGCTTCTCGTCGGTCCTCAGAGTCCGTGCATTATATGTTACCAGGTCCAGTCGTCGGTGTTGGTAGCCGGATCTCTGCCGGAGACTCTTAGCACCCCCTGCCCCGCCGTAACCGGGACCGCTACCGTAGCCCGGGATAGCGGGGCCGCCGGGGACTGGGGGCCGTTGCTGTGTTTGTATTTTCATTTGGGGGGTGCCGTAATCACCACGCTTGGCAGGCGGGTTGGTGATCGCAGTACTGATACGTATCACAGATGGACGCTGCTGCCCGTCCACTGGTGTATTCCATTAGTCGCCTTTTACGACACCCTTAGGATTGGAAGGGTTGGCCCTATTCTATGCCGGGAGCCACACGGCACACTTCACGGCACCTTGCTCATGCTTATACAAAAGCCAGTAGGTCAATAATTGTGTGTTTTATATTTTTATGGTTATTATTTTTTATTTATTTTCTTGTTCTTTTTTCGTCTGTATCTATGCTTAGGTATATCTTTTTTATTGTTAATTATTTGGAAAAAAAAGCCAAACATAGTCAGATTGTCCAAAAAATATATAAAAAATGTAACCTTGCTGAGTTTCTTGCCGGATTCTTCTCAGTTGAAGGCCGAGTTGCGAACCGGTGGTAACTTCAGTAAATATGACCTTCATAAGTGCCCTTCTGGGGCCTAAATTGAATAAATAGCTTTGACTTTGACTTTGACTTTGGTAACGTCTGAACGCGTGATTATATGAAGATCCTCACGTTAATAAGACCCGCGCGGGAATCGCGCGATTATCGCCGTGTCTGAAGGTCGGCTTAAGATTGCAAACTACTTTTCCAGACTGTTTTTGGTGAGTGAATAAACACACTATGGCGAAATAAATAGTTAAAAGCCACACTGTGTTCCCGATAACGAATACCGCTATCTATCATGTATCTGTGATAGATAAATATATATTTATGGATGACTGAACTTGGCCTACACAAGGGCGTCGCCAACCGATGACGTAGGTGGGGGCAGTGACCAAGTTGGGAAAAGGGTAAAGTGGTACATTCTAAAGCACGTGAAGCTTTACAAGTGTAAACTACCTACGGCGCGCGGCGATTGTAATAAGAACGGAAAAAGGTCAAGCAAGTCAAGCGAGTGGACAGGACTACGGTTTTCATTTTGGAAAAAAAATGTAAGAAGAAGAAGAAGAAGAAAGAAGAAGAAGAAAACAAGCAACTACTAAGTCAAGTTCATAGAGTCATAGTAGGTCCACATCGCCGATTCAAACTTCCTGAAGCCACTATGCAAATAAACGTGGGAAGGCTTTCAGTTAATAAAAAAATAAAAAAAGTCGGCACGTTTTTTCTACCAATGTTTAATGATAATTATATGTGATCCTTACTATTTTTATGACAGCGGCTGTCATTCTTGACAGCTTAGAATAAAGTTAATATTATCCCAGCAGTATCCCTTTAAGACCATCACATCACACTACATGGATCATCATCACATCACACTAGTTAGTGGGATCTATAAATTATACCCAAACCGGGTTAGTTAGACACCCGCATCACGGTTGTCCAGGCCTCCATCCAGTCAGATCCTAGTATGTTCTCTTCTACTACGCACACTCGTCAACAGCCCTGGCGGGGTAGAAGAAGACCTCCCATCCTCCGCCCATCGGGCTGGCTATCTCCCAAGCTAAAATTAGAAGCTCCCTCAAGGTGCCCTTGACCTAGTTTATTTTATAAAAACTTATAGTCGGAAAGCATAGGACCCGTCTCACCCGTCTGATGGTAAGCGGTTACCGTAGACGCAATACCAGGGGCATCACTCACGCGTTAGCGACCCCCTCCCTATCGTGAGCTCTGGTGACCTCACGACAGATAACTGCGGTATTCTGTAAGGTGGAGTTCAACCGGCAAAGCGCCTGCCACTTCGCATCAGAAGACCATTCGAAAAAAGCGGTCCACTAGGATGACCAGGTTAATAAAAGCACAGAATACTTCTGCTAATTAGAATAACAAGGTTCCATGCAAAAAAACGTATAATTTTATGGTATTGTGCTAACTTCCGCGTTAATTGGGAAAATAAAAAATATGTATACACACATCGTTAATTAAAAGGGTTATGAGTTAAAATGGAGGAAAAACATTTTCAATTAGGGACACAGTCCTGTATAACAAAAGCAGAGGGCTTGCGGATAGCGTATTCGTTAAAATGTTATAATTAATTAGAACAAACTGTAAAGATTTATATTCACATTGAATAATAATTTCATAATTCTGTTTATAAAACTTCTTATTCTCCATATATTAAGCAAGCTTTTTGGTCACAGCAGACTAACAAAAGCTATAAAATAAAAAACTGCCTTTTGCGGTCGAGATCATGGGGGTCCGAAGATCACTAATTTGCACGCACTTAGTCATCAAAATTGATGGAAACCTCCGCGGAGACCAACCGAAGTGATTTTTCCGACAATTTTCCAAAAAAAAAATATATTGGTTTAGATTGAATTTTGTACATATTTGTTGTAAATATGTTAAAAAAGATTGAATATTAATTAATAAAAAAGAACATAAAAGTATATCCATTGTAAAATAAGTGATACTTCTAAACTTTTAATTAAAGAAGTACGTCGGGAAAGCCCGCTGGAAATGGGAGGACGTAAGTAAGGACGTGAGTGCTGTGAAAAATTACAGCAATTTGTAGCATTGAAATGCGTGTCAAATTGTTTCTACCTTAGCAACACATGTCGAGGGATAAAGAAGGTCTATAAGCTATTTTATTAATGCAAATTTGCAATATGCTTTTAGACAATAACTGAAACAAGTAACTAGTAATATAAAAAAATCGTTTTAATATAATCTTTTTGTTGTCTGTACTTGCATTGTCATCCAAAATACCATTGTATTAATGTATACCAAATTTCAGTTCAATCGGACACTGGGAAGTGGGTCGTTTAACTTGCAAGATTCGATTACAGACACCGGACAGGTGAAACTAAATAAAAGCTTGTGTAAGAAAGACTTTGCATGAGTAATATGTAAAAAAAAAATATTTAGATTTATTTACAAAAATGATTTAAAGTTACTGAGAATTTCTTTTAAAATTCTTAACGAAGATCCTTCAAGTAGTTTGCTTTGTATACTGCAATGCAAATTCTGCCGTAGTTTCCGCACAACAGAATTAAGTTGCATTCTTCAATAGTTCTTACAAAGTTATTTACAGAGCAGAGGATTAACTACTATATTGCAATATACTAAGATATGATTACACAAGATACAGAAATTCAGAGGTTAGTTGGAAGAACCTAAATGTAGGTAAGTGAATGCCAAGGTGATGGGTCATAGAGATCTCTATCTGATAGGTTAAAGGTATCAATGGAATAAGTTATACATTTGAAATTACTCCATGATTATAAACAGGGGAGCTATCTAGCTATAATTCCGTAACGTTGCCCGAACAGATTTAGATAGATTCTGATAGTCATGAATTTTATCATCATCATCATCAGACTACAGCAGTCCACTGCTGGACATAGGCCACACCCAATGCGCGCCATCTCGCCCTATCTTCGGCTTGACGCATCCACTTCCTACCAGCAGCCTTTCGCAGATCGTTACTCCATCTTGCTGGAGGGCGCCCTACTACCTGGAGTTCAATACTACGTTTGCCGAGACGCGGTCTCCACTCAAGAAGACGTTTTCCACCGGTTATCGGTTCTTCGGCATATGTGACCAGCCCACTGCCACTTCAGCTTGTTAATTCTATGAGCTAGAATTTTATAGTGATATAAAATTACGTGAAAGTTGCGTGACTCGTTTTGAATATTAACTGTCGTTGCAAAGAAAAATATATTTACAAAACTTGTTGTTTTCTCTGCTAGGCTTCTCTTCAACCAGCCCAAATTGAACTTAGTTTATTGTTGTTAATCAATAGCCCAAATTGTACAGCATCTCACTCAACTTGCGTAATACCTACATTTCAAATAACATGAGCACAGATTACCAAATAGTTACTGCGTCATGAGTTCCATGACGCGAGGAGTTCGCTCACGAGCGACCATCGCTGAGCGATTATTTTGTCACTGAATATAGAACATTCAGAGTTCAATACTGAAGCGCTCACGTGCTACAAAAAGTCGCTCATACACAACATTATATTTTTGTAGCTGCGATTATCGGAGCTGCAAAAAGTTGTACGGAGCGAGCTCCCTTAGTCGGATAGAATTATTGACAATTATAAACTTATAACACTGTTTAGGTTTCTCAGGCTTCTTGAGCGTTTTTTGATTATTGAAGGATCTAAAAGATCTCTAAACCATTTCTATCGAGTCAATGACGGTATATTCTCGACTGAGCATTCAATGCTCATTGAACTATGATAGATTTGACATTGATGAATATGTAGCTCCACAAATGTTTGTCAAACGATTTTTACGGAGATCAATGATAATGCCAATCATTCGTTCACTTTGCTTCTATAGTGTCAGAAAATCTTTTTTCAAAGATAGATAAATCTTTTAACTACCCTCACACAAAAATATACAATTTGAGACCGTAATAAATCTATAGATTAGTATTATTCTCATAAATTGATTCAATTAGGAATAATCGAAACGCATAAACATCAGTTCCTCGAAACAGAGTAATAACCGATAACAATATCGGGTCAAATATTTACTGTAAGCGAGACACGAGAGTATTTTTGTTTCGTTTACTTACCATTTAGCCTGCGGTGATCTTGGAAATTTACACACACCTTATGTACCATGAAGCGAAATTGCTTCATGTTACGTACCTACCTCCACATGAAATATAAAATTCGGAGAGTATATTATAACCATATTTATTTTAAAGATATTTGAATTAATAATTTGTTTTAAGACTATTAGGTCTTCTATACATGTTTCTCTATACTTTTTTTTTTTTTTTTTTTTTTTTATACCACTAAGTGGCAAACAAGCATACGGCCCGCCTGATGTTAAGCGGTTACCGTAGCCTATGGACGCTTGCAACACCAGGGGTATCACTTGCGCGTTGCCGACCCTGCAGAAATCTCTTCACACCCTTTTTGAAGAACCCCATGCTGTACTCCATTGGGAAAACCACGGCGGGGAGCTCATTCCACAGTCCAAGCGTCCGCGGAAGAAAACTCCTTTTAGCCCGCACAGTTCGAAACAATTCTGGTTTCAGTGTGTGAGGATGGACTCCCCGTCGATGGCGAGAGTTGCGATGGTGGAAGGTAGCCGTAGGCATCAAGTCAAACAATTCCTTAGAACACTCTCCGTTGTACTATATGCAATTAAGCTGGTATTGCGAATGTCCGTAGGCGCCGGTTACCACTTCCGATTGTGGTTTTCGGACGTTCGAAGATGGATCACGTCACAAAGTCAATCTATTATACCTACTTTATGGAATGCCCGCCCATAGTAACATTCCACGACAAAAAATTGTTCTACTTTTTATAAATTCAGTTAGACTATAAATAAAATTGAATATCATGTAAATCTCAATGTGACATGGAATAATTTATAGGAGGCCAAGATCCTCAACGAAAATAAAAGATTAATTGATAAAAAATATGAAAGTATGACATAAGAAACACCTATCAAAAAAAATGCCTGAAGTACAGAAATACTTCGCACAGTAGGTATCTATCATAATGTTATGGCAAATTCTGTTACCTATTGATACTCATACATATAACAATACTGTGGCAGCGCATGAAATCGTCTGCGTCAATGAAGCACTTGAAAATATATGAATATCCAAAGCACTGAACGTTATAAACATCGAGCATTCTATTCATATTTTATGGCCATCAAATAAAGACAAGTGCTTCATTTTACATTTCCATGTAGAATAATAAAATTGATGTTGTTTAGATAAGTATATCCATTCCATTTTTTCAACTTTAATGCTTCTAACAGAACTCTCATAATTGATTGTTTGTTATGAACCTCTTGTTATATAGCCATAACCTTCCATAAACGGACTAGTATCTAAGGCGCCGATCCCACAGAGAGAGTTCTAGAGTTATGTGGTTCTGCGTTCAGAGTTCTGCGTTCCTCATTCACAATTGTGCACACAACAAGCAGTCTAGAGTTCTGCAATATTCGCTACCGATCACGTCATACATTTTTTTTTACTTTTAAAGGCGCCGCAGTTTTTACAGTGAATAAGAAACGCAGAACTGTGAACGCAGAACTCTAGAACTCTCTCTGTGAGATCGGTGCCTAATGCTAAAAGGATTATATAAAACCGTGCAGGTCGTCGCGTTTAAAACTCCAAACACAAACACTTCAGTTTAATATAAATTAAATCGAAAACAGACGAACTAGTACCTACTAATTCCAGCATTACCGACATTTAAGAGCTAACACAAAGAACTAGCCGAGCACACCGCCCTTTGTTCTAAAAGGTCTAGTAAAATGGGTAAACACATAGAAATACAATATACGAGAACGCGAGTATCGCACAGTTTCACCCAGTACCAGCGTAGGCAGATGAGCTATAGATATTTATATTGATGAATATGTGACAATAGGGACGTAACTGCGTTGTGCCCCGAATTATCGATAGCCGCATAATTCATTGTAGTATGTATAGGTATGTATGTTGCTTACCTATTTAGTAAGTTCTGGCAAATATACAAACCGTATGTAAGTATAAAATTAATATTGAAATGGTAAATTTATTAGGTGCCTACGTATTTCGAATGACCCTGGATGCAAAAACAAAAAATACGAATTTTTGCTCATTTTGAGGTAACTTACTATCAGTTTCACTGCTTCCTGATAACGTATCCATCAGGGTTAACATGCGCGTGATGCGCGCCTTGAGATAATTTTCTTACCGCATTAAGTCGTGCGCGGTGAAGTTCACTTTGAAAAAGCGCGGCATTTATTCATTTGATTTTCACTGTAGGTACACGAGCTGATTCGGTGACAAAATTATCTCACGGCACGCATTTTAGCTTTTCAGAACTAAACTGACAGATGATGATGATGATGAGATAATGGATGATATTTCTGGCACATAAGTTCTAGATATGCTAATTGATAGGCCCCTAATCTCGTAAATTACTGAATGTAGGTAGAATAATGAAATAGAACCATATCTGGTCAAAATGCATCTGAAGACGATTCCAACAAGTCCAAACACGGCTAACATACATTATTCCGTTATGGAGTTCCAGTGCCTACTTTCCGGATCCATCATCAGATCAGCTCAATGGTACCTACTTATTGTATTGTCATCAGTACTCGATAAGTGTGCAAAATTTTACGATGAGAAGTCGATGAAAATTGCGTTTGAAGATTACATTACAAGCATACATACCTATAAACGTACATATAAACGTACATATAAACGTACATATAAACGTACATTTATACATACAGGTGAAGCTAATAAAAGCGTGTTAAAAAGCGCCCCACACCATTTTGTCACAGGTTTACCAACATAATTGTGTCGTACCATACGGTGACTAGAAGTTGGTTAAATAAAATCGACATCATAGATTTGTTTACATACTTAGTTACCTACACGTGAAGCTAATAAAAGCTTGTTAAACAACTGGCATTTCAGTATAATATTACCGAGGAAGTAATTTTAATTTTCATTTTGCCATTCACCACATTCCTTTGAATTTATTGTTCAGTCTCAAAAAAGTCGTAAAACACAAATTCCGACTGAACAATTCAATTAATTATTAAAACCGAATAATTACTTTAATATTTAGGTATACTATTAACATTCCATAAAAAAATAAAACATTTAGTTCTCAAAAGACCCACAACCCTTTTATGAACTATTAGAATATTTATCGACTGCAGTATCCATCGCGCTACATCACTAGTCGCGGCGCGGCAGTGCGGGGCAGCGCGGGAGGCCAAATCGTGCCCGCCCCTCGCGTCTATTTCACCCCCGAGACGCGTAATTTAATTGTTAGAAATGCATCAATATTTCGACTTACCGATGAAAAGTGACGTTAGATTTATATTTTAAGTGTGTCCTACTATCGTTCCTGCACGTTTGAACTGCACATTTAACCATGTTTATTGGTAAAAACAAAAACAAACATCCGTACAATTCGCACCCGACGCGCACAGCTAGTACTCGACAACGACTACTAGCGCTTGCGGTGGGATCGTTGCCTTGTTCAAACCCATTCCGACAGTTCTCACTCGGTAACTGCCACTCTGGTACATTGTATTTCTATGGGTAAACAATTATGTAAGAAGGTAGGTAGCTACTTTGAATACTAAGCGTGATCATCAGAGTGACGTGCGAAAGCAATTTATTTCGTGACATACTTGATAGCAAGTCAACTAAAAAGGCCACTGTATTTGTTAAAAATAAAAACTTAATATCGCAATGAACTTATGATTGCCTTGGCACGATTTTCGGCTAATACTCATAAATACGAAATAGCACCTTATTACAAATCGGCAGGACTGACATCACTTTGCTTTCGGAGTTTGAATTTTCAGTGACTTTACATAGCTACGTAGGTGGATGAATCCAAGTTCGCAATGAAGTGATTATAGTAATGAATATTGTTAGGTTATAAAGCCGACTTTGTATGATACACCAGATGCCCAAGTCTGCTAATTGATTTCCAATGAAATATCAGTGGGTGTTAAATTTACAGATATGACAGTAATGTTAGCAACAAAAGTATTGCCAGTTTTCTAGATATCACAAAAATATGGCAAACAAAACGTGCCAAAACATTCTTAGTATTATGTCACTAATTGAAAACATAATAAAGTATATTTTAGTATAAAATACTCTGTAACAGTAGCTGTTATTAACTAATTAAAAAACTTTCTGACTATCTTATAACAAAAGAAGCTCGTGTAACTATACATTATTTACACTTTCGACCAAGTATCAGATTTTATTTCTTATATACGTGATAACATAAATCAGTGGTACCCCGTTAGCTGACTAAAATTACTTAGATCATCTGTCAAAGATTTTGATGTAATAACCCAGATATAATACTTACCGGCTATAGCCGGATATGATATGACACTATTCTCCCATATCATATATGGGAAAATAGTGTCATATCATATCCGGCTATATCATATATGGGAAAATAGTGTCATATTGGTACGAGAGCTACCAACGTTTTCGAGAAAGAACTTTAGCAAGGCTGATTTTTTTATATGTCCTTGCTCATAGAAGCCTGATTGAGATGCACCAACTCTGACAGCCGGAAGTGGTTGCGTTACCCTCTGCGCATCCTGTTTGTGCTGGTGAAAATTTCGGAGTTTGAAACATTTTTTAATTTTTTTTCATAATTTTTTCCGTCCTCTTTAGCAAATTAAATTTTAATTGACAGAGCGTTATGTGATTACTACTACGTGCCAGATGCTATTTTAGTTGCAAAAAAAAAAAAAAAAACATTTTCAAAAACCTGAAATCTTAATATGATAAAGTTATACTATAATAAGAACGTAAATTATTATATATTAATAAATTATAATGTACAAAATACAATCTATATATAGAAAATTTCCTCAAGCCTGCCGCTGCTTCCGATTAACGGCAGGGTTTCCCCAGAAGGCAGCGTTTCCTCTTTGGATAGATATATTATATAATATATTTTTAAGAATATATTGTGGTACTCGAATATCTGTTTAGATTACCTTCGAGCAAGAAGTATAAGGATTCCATCACTGCCTAAAAAATAGACAACGAACTGCATTGTCAGAGAAAATCATGACAATTAATGAATGCCTACTAGCACGTCTATAAGAATCGGCTTATATAATATATCAAAATATATCAGTTTATATTAAGATTTATTACATATTCTGATTCTTTATTATCAAGCTCGTCAAAGCCCGAATCAGAGAGAATATTCTGAATGAGCTATTTATTCGGTAACAATTGAAATAAAGACACATAAACAACTTGGTAATAAAAACAAAAAGTTTTAGTTTCACTATAAAATAAAATAAAATGCATTTATTTTCAGACAACAGGGTCCATAGATTGTTACTTTGTTAGTAAATATACAAATCTTAAGAGCTAAGTTAGTACAAATTTAAACAACAGAAAAAGAACGATAGGCAGTTTATGAAGCTTAACACATGACGTGCAGCTTCATAAACCTGCCTAAAGTAGACCCATCTGACCTCACAGCAAACACGTTCAGAATGCTGTTGGTGCTCTCACCTGGATAAAATAGAGGCCACTTTTTTGCGTATTATGGCGAAAAAATCGTCCGGATGCGCATCCGCAAACATGCCTGAAGCACTACAGTAAGGAGGAAGCCTGAACAGCACCCGGAAGGCATTATTGTATTGGATTCGCAGAGTGTTAAATGCTTTTTGAGTAGGCTGCTGGAGTAAATTTTTTGATAGTGGCCCTGATTCTGTTGTTCACAACTAAACTAATTTTATTGTCACTATGTCTCTTTCTAACAAAGAACATAAGAAAAGGATGTAAGAAATTTAGTCCTATCAAATTAGTCCAATGCTTGTTTTCAATATAATTTTAGTCGCCATCTATCGCGGTTACGCCTAAATACAATCATGTTCGTAAGAAAGAGATGAGATGTGACTAAAATTAGTTTAGTGCGATTTACAACAGAATCGGCACCAGTATGCCTTGAAGAGTATGATCTTGACATTGACTGAGCTACCAGCAAACCTACGAGCCAGCATATTTGCCCGCACTGCCAACGCTATGCGCTCCCTTTACCGTTGTGAACCTCGATCCCGACTTGAAGATATTGTAATTTTTTTATGCATATGTTTGTACTCCGTATGTACCTGTTTGTACCAACTTTTTTTTCGTTTGTACCTCAAGGGGTTCGGAGATACAGGAGGTTGAAAAATAAATAAATATCCTGGGACATTCCTCACACACGGTCATCTGATCCCAAACTAAGCAGAGCTTGTACTATGGAAACCAGATAACTGATATAATACATATACTACTTTTTGTTTGTAAATACATACATAATATACATAATTACACCCAGACTCAGGACATACAGACATGGTCATGGTCAAAACCCGACTTGAAGATATTGTTTTTTTTATGAATGCATACGTTTGTACTCGGTATGTATGTACACACGACTACAGATCAAGCTATACATTTCCAGTATAAGCTGATCTCCCATTGTACCGAAATCCTATACAATGCGAGATCAGCTTATACTGGAAATGTATAGCTTGATCTGTAGCCGTGTGTACATGTTTGTACCATCTTTCTTTTCGTTTGTACCTCAAGGGGTTCGGAAATACAGGACTTTCAAAAACCTGTTCCTAGTATCGGTAAATCGGGTATTTTTTGAGATAATCAAATTGAAAACCATATTGAGCATCATGAAGCTTCATGTATCTACTGAGGTTATGAATTATTATTAAAATTATAATAAGACTGTCTAGAAAAATGTTGACAACCCCTGAGGCGTCACTTGGTTGTCACTATGACAATGAAATTTCTTTGTTTAAATTGTTTAGACACCAGAAATGAACTAATGCTAACTTGGAATTTTGGAAATTTGCGTCTTTTAAGCCAAAATGTTTATCTTAAGGATTTAAAAAAAAAATCAAATTACAAAAGAAATAATTGAAGCAGTTCCAAGAAATGGCGCAGCACTACGTAAATTAACTTTTTGCGCTTGCCTATATTACGCTAAGTGGGTTGAAAAGAGTGGTTTTGGGCAGCGCCCGCGTCCCGAGTGTCCCGCATCTTCCGCGTTGTCCCCCGCGCTCGCGTCCCGGGCACGTCCTACGTATCCCGCGCAAGTTCCGCGTGTCCCGCTCGTGTCCCGCGCAAGTCCCACGTGTGCCGCGCAAGTCCCACGTGTCCCGCGCAAGTCCCACATGTGTCGCTCGTGTCCTGCTGGTGTCCCGCTCGTGCCCCGCGCACATCCTACGTGTTTCGCCCGATCCCGGGCACGTCCTACGCTTCCCATTCACGTCCCGCGCACCTCGTCTGCTATTGCCTCGCGCATCATCGTGCACCCCGCGCCCCCCGCGCCTCACTCCTCCCCCTTCGTGTAGCTACTCTGTCCCCGTCCCTCTTCTGTTTCACTCGGGTCTGGCCGCGTCCTAAGTGACTTCGTCCAGCCGGCAGTTTATGTTTTCGTCGTCAATCATATACAGTCCACTCAAGGTTCAAGCAGGTCAGATCAAGTGTGCTCGCCACAGAAGTAGCCCAAAAATTGCACCGACTCCATATAATTAGGAACAGAAAACAACGAATTAAATAAAGTAAAAGTATATTAAAAAGTAAAAACCATCGTGTTATCTAAATGCTAAAAATAATGAGAACAAGCAACGCCAGAAACTCGTCATGGGCCCGACAGGTTTATTGATGTAATTTTACAATAAAATTATGACTTTAATTACACCTACAATATTAATAAATTAAAAGTTTTAGTTACGGGTGAAATAGCAACTGCACTTTGGTGTGTACAGGTCGAGTGCTTGCGATAGACTGCCTCCTCTAAATGCAACACGCAAACTTTTATTAACTTTGCTATTGATTTTATGGTCAGTGTTGCAACTTCAATCAATCTTTCTAATTCTTTCTAATGATCCAAACATGTCGGACCAAATATTCAACTTCGCGATACATAATTTATATTAAAATATTGATTAAATCCTAACTAACCCTAACTTCCTAATTAATATTAGGTATACATGCGTAAGTGAATTTGTTTGTTTGTTACGCCTTTAGGCCTAGAAGGACATAGCCTACTTTTTATCCCGGGAACGCGGGTGAACACCGCGGGGGACAACTAGTACAAAATATTTTCGGAGATTTCTCAGTTTAAGTGTATTTCGAATCGGCGATAGATTCAATTGTAATTTTCATAAGTGCCTTATCAGGGCCTAACCTGAATAAATTACTTTATTATTTTGATTTTGAACATAAAGTTATCTTATTTTATCCTTCAAATAGCTCCGGTTAAAAATTTACTTTTTCAAGTTAGCATTTTGTTAATTGCTGCTATCGATTGGGTCTCTGATTCCATTTCCGGTACTTGCTTTACGTGTTCTAAACTGATTTTAAATTAGTCTTTGTACCCTTATGCAACCAGATTTCGGTCTGGCAAGGTAAGTTTTAGGTTCTTTGATAGCATAACTATATAATGTTAAAATTTCAGCTTTTTCTGAAATGGTGTAGAAGAAAATATGGCTTTCACAAGATTCACAACTAAAATAGCATCTGGCAAGTAGGTAGCAACCACATAACGCTCTGTTGATTTAAGTTTAGGTTGCTAAAAGGCTGTAAAAAATGGTGAAGAAAAAATTATTCGTGCTAAATTGGTTTAATGGGTAAAAAATCCGAATTTTTCACTATTACAAATAGGATGCGCAAAAGAAAACGCAACCACTCCCAGCTGCCAGACTTAGCGCATCTCTATCAGGCTTTAATGCGCAAGATAATATCAAAAAACCAGCCTTGCTAAAGTTCTTTTTTTGGCGACGTTGGTAGCTCTTATACCATATCATATCCGGCTATAGCCGGTAAGTATTATATCTGGGTTATTACATCAAAATCTTTGACAGATGACACTATTCTCCCATATCATATATGGGAAAATAGTGTCATAAACTTACCATAAAAAGCCGATAATCTCATTGTGATACTTACAATCTTAGGTATATCATAAGCACATTCAAAATATATAATTTTCTACTATCGTCCTTCGTCTAAGGACCCATTATAAGATAAAAACTTGGAAATCATTTAAGGTTGCTCAAAAATCGAAGTTTAACATTATTTGTCAAAAATAATAGAGACAAAAGCAGTCATTATTTATGCTAACGAACATACATAGACAAAGAGTATATATAATTTGATCAATTAATCTGGTGTCGTAAGTAATCACTGGTGCTACGCAGTCATGCCACGATCCGTTGCAATCACTGCCAATACAATACGTGACTCAGCAGACGCTACAATGCATACGTTTGATTCTTTTTTGACAAACTCTTCTGCATTTATTAATTTATATTCTGTGGATAAATCAAACTATGCATGTAAGTGACATCCTAACTAGCCACCCAATCCTTGATTTTTAAGCCGTGTGGTGGGTTTTTGCGTTAAAATATCAATATGGAAAACGAGGAGCCTCCCAGGATAAAGGTAAGGACTTACCAGGAACTCCTATGGCAATCCAATGATTATGCGCACTATCACAACAAATCACAAAGTTTTAATGCTCCTCGGTCTGTAGCGTCTTTCGTACTGAATGTTGCGAGGCGCGCGTCTCGTTTTATTCGCACACACGCGCTTGGCGATGCGTCGCCGAAGTATGTAGAAGATTCCCGAAGTTCTTTTCTCGCTTACACATATGATGTGGGAAAAGGAGAGGAATCGGGAAGCAGAGGCTCGTCATTGATACTCAATATGAGTAAATATTATTATAGGTATTTTGGCCTAAACATCCTCCGCCGCCTTGAGAATACGTAGTGTTCTCAAAAGAAAGAAAAAATAATTAATTATAAGGACTAATTACAGATTATAATAATTACTAAAGTACTGAATATAAGATGCGGTATGATTAATTTTTATTGTGAGGGTAATGGACATAACTTGACAATGGGTCTTTTGAATGATCCATTTGAAGTTTTTACTAAAGCGACGCGGATATTTCCATCCTTGCCAGGATATACTTGTGATATTATGCCCAACGGCCAACGTAAAGGGGGAATATCATCTTGGTGTATAAGAACCACAGTACCAATCTTAATGTTATCTTTATCAATGAGCCATTTCTGTCTAACTTGAAGATTATGTAAATATTCTATACGCCATCTTTTCCAATAGCTACACACCATCTGATCTAATAATTGTTTCCGACAACGTAAAGATATGGTTTCCTCGGACACATTCTGAAGCGGCAATGAAGTCAATGGTGAAGCCATTATAAAGTGAGCGGGAGTAAGAGGCTCCGGGTAGGGATCCTCAGATAAAATGCAAAGCGGTCTAGAATTTAAGACTGTTTCAATTTGGGTAAGAACAGTGAGGAGCTCTTCATAGGTGAGGAGCTGCGAACCGATAACACGGTATAAATGAGTTTTAATCGATTTTATATTAGATTCCCACAATCCTCCGAAATGTGGGGCGCGGGGTGGAATCATTTTCCATTCAATGCGGTACTGATCGGTAAGTAGTTCTTGTAATTGAGCTTTAGCTCCGACAAAGTTAGTTCCGTTATCGGAGTAAAGAAAAGAAACAGGTCCTCGACGGGAAATGAATCGCTTAAAAGCGGAAATAAAAGTATCTGATGACACATCAGTTGCCAATTCGATGTGTACAGCTTTGGTTACTAAGCATATAAACAAACAAATATATGCCTTTTGGCTCTTTTGACCTCTGCGTCTACATAATGTTACTTTAATGGGTCCAGCATAGTCAACACCCGTATGCACAAACGCTTTGGTCTCCTGAACGCGGCAAGAGGGTAAATCAGCCATTTTTGGGCTGAGAAATGAAGGGGAATTTTTAAAACAAAAGTTACATGAATGTACTCTGTGTCTAATGACACTTCTAGCGGACAGTATCCAATATTTCTGGCGCAACAGTGAGCTCAGAAGATTGGCACCAGTAAGGCAATGAGCACGGTGAAAATAGTCTATAATAAGATGAGTAACGTGGTCATGTTTAGGTAAAAGAGCGGGATGCTGAGCTTCATACGGAAGATTTGCATTTGAAAGTCTACCTCCAATTCTAATAATTTTATCTTGATCTATAAAGAGGTCAAGTTTTTTAAGAGGGGAAGATAATTTAACTTTTTGAATATTATTAAATAAATTTTGAAAATGAACTTGTTGTACAGAGCGTATTAAATATACTTCAGCTTTATTTAGCTCAGAAGCTGTGATGCGGCTGTGACCTTGGTCACGAGAAATTATGCGAGAAAATCTAAGTATGTATACTATTATGCGTAATATTTTATTCCATGATGAGTATTTCAGAGCAAGCTCGTAAATTAAATTAGGCTCAACAGAAGCGGACGCGGTACAAGTAACAAGCGTTTTACTATTAAATTCAGGTAGGTCCTCACAGCATTCGGGACTAAATGGAGTGATAGGCCATTCTGAAACTGGATCTTTTAACCATTTCGGGCCGTGCCACCATAAGTGATGTGACACTAGCTGCTCAGGTAAAATACCTCTAGAGAGACAGTCGCTAGGATTTTCTATACCACTTACGTGGTAGAAATGTTTTGGGTCAAGATTTTCTTGACATTTAGCAATGCGGTTACTAACGAAAACATTCCATCTATGTGGAGATGAATGTATCCATGACAGAGTAATTTTAGAATCGGAGAATGCGAATATATTATCAATAGCGGTTCGAGCACTATAAGTCTCATTATAACTAGCGCGTAGCTGTGGATCGCGTAGCTTGGCACGCTCCAAAGCAAGTAAACGGCGGTGAGCAACGGAACGGGAATCACCTAACACGTCAGGATCCTCACGAAAAGGTAACGCGGTGCAATATCTGCCTGCGGAGTCCCGTGAGAAGTTACGAGAGAACAGCTGTTCACACTCCTTTTCGGCCGAGCTCATAAATTTTTGCGCGGGAATTTCTTCGAGCTCCCAAAACTTAAGTAGGGAATCATCTAAAGAAATAGTAAGGTCATTGGGACCAGAAATGAAAAAAATCGCGGTATTAAAATAAGTGGATGCATTTTTATTAATATTAGAGTTAGCGGGAACGTCACCCATAAGAATATAACCGAACACGGTTTCAAGGGCAGAAGGAGCGGGAGGTGCAATAATTTTTTGACCTAATAATAAAAATGGGAACAATTGTGCCCCGAGAACTACTTCGACCTCTCCGGGGATGTGCCACAGAGGGTCAGCGAGCGGTAAGTTACCTAAATGTTGCACTATAGAAGTCTCAACATATTCAGTCGGTAACCTGTCAGTAATGCAATCAACGACAAGAGCGGTAATATTATAAAAATATTTTTTATTTTTCGCGGTTATTTTAAATTGAACGTAGCCGTGAATAGGACGCGAAGTGGATCCTACACCCTTTATAAAAGAATTGCTAAGCGGTATTATATTTAAATTTAGTTGTTTACAACAGGCAGTTGTAATTATGTTGTTTTGAGACGCGTTATCTATTAAACATCTAACTGAAATATATTTATTGTCCTTATTAGACGCATAAACTTGAGCGGTTGATAAAAGTACAGTAGTATGGGAAGGATTTAATTTATTAAAAGAATCGCGTTCGTTATCATTATTCTTATCAACTCGCGCTCGGGTGCATAGCGACACCGGTTGCGGAGCGTCCGTAGCGTTAGAAGGAGACGCGGTCGGATGCGCGGGCGAGGCTGCGCACGGGAGCGGTCGCGGCGCGGCGCTGGCGGCGGCGGACGTCTGCGCGCAAAGCTGCGCGATGTGGTTATATCTATTATCAAGACGCGCCGAGTGAGAGGGACGCGAGTCGGAAACTATTTGTTGCGATTGCGAATTGCTATCCAAATGCAAAAGAGAATGATGGTGTTTATTACAAGTTTTACAACTATACGACGACTTACACTGAGAAGCAGTATGCGTAAGGCTGAGGCAGTTTACACAGCCTCTTTTAGATTTAACAAAATCTAAACGATCTTTAGTATTAAGTGCTTTAAAAGATGAACAATTAAAAATCTGATAGTGATCAGATTTATTACAAAATAAGCAAGTGCTTTTATTATTATTATCGCGTGCAAGGAAAGCATGGTGGACTGTGTTTGAATTACGCGGTTGAGACCGAGAAGCGGGCGGATTATTAAGGTTGCTACCGACTGGGGCGGTTCGCGCGGAGCCAGCAATTGGCGTAGAAGTGCGGTCTAATATTTTTACTTGCGATTTAATAAAATCAACAAAATCCTTATAAGAAGGAATTTCTTTATTCCTCATAAACATTTCAAAGGAATTAGCGGTTGCGGGATCTAACTTCTTTAAAGCTAAAGAAAGTAAGATAAAATCTTTCATATCTTCAATACCTAACTGTTCCAAAGCAGATACAGAAGCGTGGAAAGTTTCAATGAACGTATTTAAAGACGCGGAATTATTTAATGCGGGTTTAATATTGAATAAATTAGACATGTAGTGTGAGCCTAATGCTCTTTTATCTTGATATTTTTGAACTAAGCTGTCCCAAATAGAATTATAATTATCACCGGACGGTATAATACCTGCCGTGATTTTTAAAGCATTTCCTGTTAATTTACCTACAAGATATTGTACTCTTTGAGAATTCGAAAGATCAGGATTTGAATGTATATTAGATTTAAAAGATTCAAAGAAGACGGGCCAATTTTCTATTTTTCCATCAAATGACGGAATTTGAATTGGTGGTAGTTTGATACGACCTTTATATTGGGACGGAATAGTATTCTGCGCGGACACATTCGACGTAATATTTGTCTTATTGACGATAAGAGAACGAACCCTTTCTATTCGGGTGTACACTGTATCAAAGGAAATCATTTTTTATAATCAATCTTATATTCTGGATCAAGTTGCATATTTAACGCGTTAATTGTATCTAAATTGGCACTAAATTCATGACGAATTGTACTAATAATTTCAGTGTCCGCCATGAATGTCTCTGAGGAACGAAGGTCTGCACTCGCGGACGTGGAAATATTCTTAGAAGAATCATATAAGAACGATAATTGTTCAAAAATAGCTTCATTTTTAGCTTCCAATATTTTAATTTTAGTTTCAATAGCTTCCATTGTGAAAGATTGCGTAATAATAAATTGCAAAATTACCTAATTAAAGTAAAATGACGTAGGTAAGTAGGTAGGTATATCCAACAGTTTAGGCACCTACCTATATAGGTATGAAAGTTTATTTCAAGTCGACAGACAAGGCTCATAGAATGCAATTATATGCGTAGTAATAGTACAAATAGTAAGTACGTATTGCGGTTATTAGTACACCATATGATTTCGTATAATAAGATACGAATCGGTACCTATAAAATCTAAGTCCTAAAAATATGGAGGAGCGGCGGCGGTATTGAATACCTAACTACTTTTTATCACGATTGGCGTGGTAAAAATGGCGGGAGTACGAAATATCGTATGTATATAGTCTAAAACCTATTTATGAGGTATAAGACTTGCGTATTATGAGGTATATACCTATTTAGAGGCATAAAACCTATAGAAAGCGGGAGATTATACGTGATTTGATATGAAATTAAATTGCTGTAATGGCTGACTCAAAATGAATCCGCTCGAAGGCGTACCAGAAAAAATGGTGGGTTTTTGCGTTAAAATATCAATATGGAAAACGAGGAGCCTCCCAGGATAAAGGTAAGGACTTACCAGGAACTCCTATGGCAATCCAATGATTATGCGCACTATCACAACAAATCACAAAGTTTTAATGCTCCTCGGTCTGTAGCGTCTTTCGTACTGAATGTTGCGAGGCGCGCGTCTCGTTTTATTCGCACACACGCGCTTGGCGATGCGTCGCCGAAGTATGTAGAAGATTCCCGAAGTTCTTTTCTCGCTTACACATATGATGTGGGAAAAGGAGAGGAATCGGGAAGCAGAGGCTCGTCATTGATACTCAATATGAGTAAATATTATTATAGGTATTTTGGCCTAAACACCGTGATTTTCAATTTACCTTCTGACGAACTGCTCTGTAAAGCCCATCACAGACGTAGCTATAATATATATTAATATAAATCATAGCAAGGAATATTACGATATATTTTCAATACAAATCTTCGAGTGACCGCACACGCTATAATATATATTTCTGTTACTGCGCCAAACTGTACTGTAATTTATATTATAGCTCGGCATATTAATATATATTTTACGTCTGTGATGGGCTTAAATGGTTTACATTCAAGACAGATAATAAAGAAATCAATATTTTTAAAACCTCATTGCTTTGATCCAGTGGATATCAAACAGCCCATGATAATAAACAAATTATTATTAAGAGTCATATTTGACACATAATTGGAAGGTAAGTATGAACAATGACGTCATACAGATGACCACAGTTGACTGAATGTGAGATTGTGGCACATTTTCAGAAAAACATAGAATATGTCCGGTTTCTGATATTTTTATCTGAAAACGCTTGTATTTCAATCTTCGCCCTCGAATAATGATTGATGAAATAATATGAGAAGTTTGCAATATCGCAGACTTAGTTAAATCCCTCATAAATCAACTTTAGATCCTCGATTAGACGCGGTTTCCAATCAATTTGCAGTAATTTTCAAACTAATAAGACTTCTAGAACAAGGCTTGCGTTATTCGAAAATGGGAAAAAAACATTAGTTGTAATTGAGAGTGTTTTTTGTAACTTATAGTAATCAATGTTTATGCTTTAAACATCAAAAACATTAATAAACTACTGCATCGAACTATTACCGAAGAAGCGCAATGATTTTGTTTGTTAGAAATCTATTCCACCAATGCCCGCTACCGTCAATGGCCTCTGATTGGCTAAGTCAAGGACATAGTAAACATTTAGATGCAGTGATTGGTCGATATTCTCCTAAATCAGTGCAAAATCACTTACTAGTTGCGGAATTGGAGTGCTCTGTATTACTACCATACGGTCTCTACTTCCTCGATGTACTACTGCCTCTGCTGATTATGCAATAGTAGAGCTAGAAAGGAACTAAGACAAGCTCCATTTTAGGACTAGAATTATAGATTTTCTCCTGAAGGGCACTACAAATAAAAGATTGAGAAATATTATATTGAAGTCTACATATTTTCGGCATAATTATAGTGACTAGACATTTCATTAATTATTTCATATTGTATTCTCGTTGTTCGTAATGATGTCGCTTTTATTACAAGGCTTTATGTCCTAATAAATTATTATGTAACTATAATAATTACGACATCGTATAAATATTCTTTGATATCTCTAATATTTACAATTTTACGGCTGAAAACTAACGGACATGTTTATAATTCACGCATCCATGCTTGCAATCTTTCTTGACAGCTGTCTTGATTATCCCAAGTGTTTTGTTACTACGACGCGATAACAGCTCAATGGTAGTGTAGTGAGTCAAATGCCATGGCGAAGTAGCTAGTTATAGTGTATCATCTATGGGGAGGGTCTTGGGTTTGTATCCTACAATCTTAAGCTGAAGGAAAACATCATGAGGAGATCTATTTGTAATTTTAACATTTAAAAGGACAAAGTTTCTCAACTCCTGAATTAAAGGGGCGGTTAATAAATGTTTTCTTTATTTATTTATTAAAATAAATGTTGATAATTAAATAACCGTATTTTATATATAATGTATAATTGACAGTGTTCTGAGAAGTTGTTTAACTTGATACCCAAGGGTACCTTTTACCATCGCAACTTTCGCCATGGACGGGGAATCCATCCACACACAATATTTTTAGAACCAAAATGGTTCCGCACTGTGCGGTTTCAAAGGAACTTCCTGCTCAAATTTGGAATAAGCTCCTCGCCGTGGTTTTCCCAAAGAGAATACAGCATAGGGTGTGAAGAGATTTTTGCAGTGTCGGCAGTGCGTGAGTGATACCCCTAGACTTACATGCGTCCATACTATGGTAACCGCTTACCATCAGGCGAGCCGTATGCTTGTTTGCTACCTTTCGCTAATCCCCCGTGAACTAATTTTATCTCGTATTACATTACGCCAATTGTGTCTGTCCTTGGCGGCATGAAGAGCGTCGTGAAAGTTCGTCTCCAGGAATTTGCGGATCTGGTCTGACCATCATCTAACTTTGCTACTTTAGTAGTATGAGAAAAACTCTGAGCACTTATTATGTAATCGTGGAAAACTAGGATCACAATTTCTTTTAAATTAAAGGCTAGATTATTTTTGAATTTTCCGTTTCATTACATAATAATGCTACAATCAGTATCCTCGCAAAATGAAAAGCACAATATTTTACTAAACTCAAAGCTCAAAATTAAACAACGGGCCATTATTTTTTCGTCCATTAACTAGGAAGCTGTATAAGCTGGCAAACAATAGTCGCCCTATTTTCATACACTACAATAGCTTGTCAGAAGGCTAGCTATGACTTGCATTTCTGTACGTAATTAATTATTATCATTTCTTAAAGGAGCCAGGGCTGGTATTCACTGACTTATAATTATTCATATAATATAAAAAAAGGTTTTTATTATTATTGAGGCTAAAAGGTGAATAAGTGGGAGTTGATTGGGATGTAGAAATCTTAAGACATTAATATGTTATGAAGGCTTTACGAGTTAAAGTTCCGAAGTCTCTTTCTGATACGTGACATCCTTGGATGAAAATACGAAGGCTTGCTATTGCACACAAAATTATTTTTTTACAGAATCCCGGCGTAGTAATGCTTCAGGAATCACAATTTTTGACGGTGTCATCTTAAACTACCGAAAATATTGCTAATAATAAAAGTTTATGTGACGTAACTTTGGTTAAATATTATCCACAAACCCGAAACCTTTCGTGGATCCCATTATGGGCCTTTTTGAATGTCTTTCCACCGCAGGCTTTCGCTTCGATCCCTTCAGGTTAGGCATTTGTATTCCTATTTATTTTATCGAACTATTATGCTGTTTACTCTTACAAAACATAATGATATATAAATAAATATTCCTTTTGCTATTGCATATTCTGTAAAAAAAAAAGTCCAGCATAGCTTTTAACCCAAATCCCCCTTACTACATTGTCTAAATAGGTTTATATACTGCCATTTTCCTAACACGAAATGTGTACTTTACATTTCACATGCCATTCATAAACAACGTAGAAAGAAAATTGAAAGCTCAATTATTGCGTTTCCTTCGCCCCAAGAAACTTGGGCTTAACTGGCTTGTGGACTGGCTTAATATACCGGAAGATGAAAAATACGTACACAGCGCTAGAGGTTTCAATAGCTTTTATAAAAGTCAGCTGACCCACCCCGGCTATATAAGAGTGGCTTTGTGGATTAAAAATATCCTCTATAAACTACGTTATGCTAGGATACACACAAGGGCGGATCCAGGGGGGGTCATGGGGGTCATGAACCCCCCCTGGGGCTCGGCCGTTTCAGTGAATCTGCGGGTAACAGCTATAGTATAGTGTATTTTGAAACCCATCCAAGCTGGATATAAGTGTGTGACCCCCCCTGACCCGAAGGCTGGATCCACCCTTGGATACACATTGCACAAATTTGCAAATCTGAAACTATTCGAAGCACTCTCGACCTAATTAGCTGCAGTTTGGTGTTTAGTAAAACCATCAATATCATGATTACTTTATAGTTCAATATACACCCGTTCTTCTAAAATATTTCCAGACGATACCAAACTCAATCAAATTAATTATCTATACTAATATAATAAAGCGGAAGAGATGTTTTTTTTTTTTTTTTTTTTTTTTATACCACTAAGGTGGCAAACAAGCATACGGGCTGCCTGATGGTAAGCAGTTACCGTAGCCTATGGACGCTTGCAACACCAGGGGCATTACTCGCGCGTTGCCGACCCTGAAGAAATCTCTTCACGCCCTTTTTGAAGAACCCCATGCTGTACTCCATTGGGAAAACCACGGCGGGGAGCTCATTCCACAATCTGAGCGTCCGCGGAAGAAAGCTCCTTTGGGCACGCACAGTTCGAAACAATTCTGGTTTCAATATGTGAGGATGGACTCCCCGTCGATGGCGAGAGTTGCGATGGTAGAAGGTAGCAGTGGGCAACAAGTCGAACAATTCTTTAGAACACTCTCCGTTGTACAAGCGGTAGAACACACATAAGGAGGCAAAGTCTCTCCTTAGACTAAGGGGCTCTAAACCGCTTGTGAGCTCGGGATCGTCAACAATTCTGATGGCACGTCGTTGAACCGAGTCTAAAGGCCCAAGCTGGTATCCAGGTGCTCCCGCCCATAGGTGACAGCAGTACTCCATATGAGGCCGGACTTGTGACTTATAAAGTTGTAGCCTTTGTCCCGATGTGAAGTACTGCCTCGCTCTGTTGAGCACTCCTAGCTTTTTGGATGCCAGCTTAACCTTGTCTTCCAAGTGACTTCGGAACAAAACGTCGCTAGAAATGTCGACGCCAAGGATCCCGATGCTTTGACTGATGTTCAAGGAGGTGTTCTGGAATTGTGGAGCCACAGACCATGGGGTTTTCTTAGCGGTGAACGCGCAGGCTTGAGTCTTGGTAGGGTTGAAATGGACTAGGTTTAGTCGACCCCAATCGGAGACACTAGTTAATGTACTCTCGATTTCAGACATCAGCCGTTCGCGGCTTTCCTCCACCTCGGAACGAGGGATATTTGCACGGCCCGTGTAATAAGCGTCCCCTGTACTGTCGTCCGCATAGCAATGAATGCCGTCAATAGACAGCATATCATTGATATGCAGTAGGAACAACGTTGGGGACAGCACAGAGCCTTGCGGGACGCCAGCATTTATGTCCATGCTATCAGAGCAGCTACCGTCAACGACGGCCCTTATGCATCTGCTGGACAGAAAGCTGGTAATCCATTTGCATAATCCCTCGGGAAGCCCGTATGCTGGTAACTTCGTGAGAAGACCCCTGTGCCAGACCCGATCGAACGCCTTCGCCACATCTAGGCTTACTGCCAATGCCTCACCTTGACTCTCGATGGCGAGCGACCAACGGTGCGTGAGATACACAAGGAGGTCACCAGCTGAGCGACTGTGGCGGAAGCCATATTGTCGGTCGCTCAACAACTCGTGATCCTCCAGGTATCTCAAAAGCTGCGTGTTGATCACGCGCTCCATGACTTTGGAGAGAAGGGAGGTGATGGCGATAGGCCTGTAATTCGTCGGGTCTGATCTGTCGCCCTTTTTGGGCACTGGGTGCACGTGGGCAGTTTTCCACGAAGACGGGACTTCATTTTTGGTGTAGGAAAGTGCGAAAAGACGCGTTAATACTGGACACAATTCAGGAGCACACTGTTTCAGTACCACTGCCGGTATGCCGTCTGGCCCACTCGACTTATGGATGTCCAGAGAAAGCAGTTCCCGCCGGACCTCCCGTTGGGTAATGCTTATCTCCGGCATGGAGCTAGCACACTGCGGGATGGTAGGCGGTGTGGCGCCCCCTTCATCCAAAGTCGAGTTCGAGGCAAAGAGAGAGCCTAAAAGATCAGCTTTCTCCTATATGGTCCAAGTTTCCGTCCGGCTTACGGAGTGGTGGCAAGGACGACTGGCAAAAGTTTCCTTCAGCAGCTTTGGCAAGAGACCAGAAAGCGCGACTTCCAGACGGAAGGCTAGTCAGCCTCTCACCAAACCTGCCGACGAAATCGAACTTAGCCCTGGCAATCATTCGCTTACTGAACCTCGAGGCAGCATTAAATTTGCGTTTCGCATCAGAGATCTTAGGGTCCTGATTAGTTCGGGCCGTGGTCCAAGCCTCAAACAAAGTCTGCTTATTTTGTCTAGCATCTTTGCAGGGCCGATTAAACCACGGTCGCTTCTTCACCCCTGCAGCCACAAGCGGGTTTGGGATATAACATTCCATTCCCGCCAGTATCGCCTCTTGTGTTTGTTTAAACGGGCTAATCTCTGGAACTACCAGTTGGATTCGAAAAATTGTTTCACTAATAGGAAGCTACATTAACCCCGAGTATTATAGGATTTTTTATCCCGGAAACGTGGGTGAAACGTGGGAACAGCAATAGTGAATATATCCATCGAGTTTTGCGTTGATCGTCAGTCTCTCTTTATATGTAGATTGATTTAAAAATAACGCTGGAAATTGTAATAGAATTTCAATTCAATCTTGAACGATAGAGCCCTCTCAAGTGTAATTGAAGATTGTGTTAGCTCCATTCAAGGCACAAATAGAATGCTCTTGGAACTGTGATAGTAAAGCAGCAAGTGACATCATTTCTAATCCTCCAAGGATTAAGCCTTGAAGAAGACGAGTAATCTAATTGAGAAACTGTATTTAATCAACGCTGTAACATGACTTATATTTAGAAACGACAAAAGTAGTTACTTAAGGGACTGACTGTCGCAAAAGTGGTATCAACTAGCATTTCAGCCAAGGGATTCAATTTTGATACATGCCAAATTTGGCCTTGGTAAAAACAAAAGTCATTTTGTCATGCAAAAACTTTTTATCATGAGTATCCCTACATTGTCGGAACAGCGCAAATTATAAAGAAGTTAATTTTGATATAAACAAAAAATCCGTTGAAGCATCGGATTATTTGAATAATATTTTTTTTATTATTAATAACATATACATTCATCCCTCAAAATATCCGCTTAGACTTTAGAAGGACCTTATAAGGAAAAATATAAGACAAATTTATAAAATAAACTTGAAACATCTGAATGTGGAACTGAAAAATAATTTATCTGATCTTTTAATTTCTTGTTTAAAAGTGTATTTAATTAGTACTAATTTTAAAGATACGTAATTATTCTGTGTTCTAAGATTTTGTCAGTTTATTATCATACTACATTATACCACGGTATTTTTATATAATTTTCAGCACACTCGCTCGTATAGTGACATGTATTGCACCGTTCCTCGCAAGTGTGTTGAAAAACTTCGTATGACACGCGTGTGCATTGATTATTACACTCTCGGCTTACTTAATACCGCCTCGATTGTTAATAACCAACTTTGCACACATGTATCATAATGTACCATTAAACAATTGATGTTGACATGACGATTGTCAATGAATACATTATTTATTTATTTATATACCTACTGTAAATTTAAGTTCAAAATAGCTATTTTAAATAATTTATACAAACAAACATGAACCGCGTTATGTAAATACACATTGATCTGTGAACGCAAACTCAATCGGGAAGAAATAAGTTAGGTACGTATAAAAATGGTAACATATGCCAAAAATCGGAATCAAAATCGTGAAAATAATGATAAATTACTGCACAAACGTAAGACTTATCTGACTTAGTAAAACCTATATAATAAATAACTTTAACATGCATTTATGTTTATTTGGTTTACCTTCTCTTTAATTTAGTAGAACTATATGGGTAATTCTCTTTCATTTCTTTTGAGAAGCAACAATAATTAATTTACACAAAGCTTTTTCCTCGAAAACTCTTGTTAATCTCTAAAACACAAATAAAATGTAATGTCCTTTTTCCCAACATGTTAAAATTTTACAGATGTTACTGCTGGTCATCGAACAAGAAGCGTAATGATTTTGGGTTGACATTGATTTTGCTTGCAATCTATTCCGCCAATTTGCCACCATCGACAATGCGTTCTGATTTGCTAAGACAAGGACACACGCGCTCTGATTGGCCAAGTCAAGAACACACGATGCAGTGATTGGTCCTTACTATTCAAAATCAGTGACAAATCACTGACTAGTTTCGGAATCGGATTGCTCGGTATACTCTAAGGGATTGTTCCTCGATGCTGCTGGTCTAAGAGGTATTATTGGTGTTGATTAATGATCTGTAAACTCTGAAAGCTATCCACCCGGCAATGATGTGGGTATCCCGTAACTAGGTTTATAGGTACTTGGTAGAACCATAGATTACAGAAACTAGCAGATTAGACACTCTACTTTTATTTGTATTGTACTGATATCACCTCTCATCAAATGCCAATCTGGCCCACACTCGCCCACAGTTCCAAATATATCTACGAGTATTCCAATCCGTAGGCATTTAAACAATTTAAGAACAGTCCCGTGACTGTCATGAATTTGATAGAGACATTTCAGTTTTCCAATAATTGTTTTTTTCATCCATCTGTGTTATGAGAAACCACTTTATTCGCCGCATATAGTTGCTTAAATCATTTTTACCTTTAAGCATTACAGCGTTAAACCTTACGTAAAAATCGACATTAAATTCAAAGTCGTGATTTAAATCTATACATCGATAGGTCCTAATATGTTTACACCTACCGGCTACGTATTGACTAACTATCCGGCAATGATTTGGGTCTAATTACCAGCTGTATAGACCTAAGTGTTATTTCCAGACTTTCATTAGTTTCTCAGATAGATTAACTGTGGTGATCTTTACGAACTTACTTTTAATGAAAATAAATAAATAAATATCCTGGGACATTCCTCACACACGGTCATCTGATCCCAAACTAAGCAGAGCTTGTACTATCGAAACCAGATAACTTTAAATATGTATGAAATAACAAAAATAAAAATATTTTCTCTTAGAAGTATTATTAGGGCCGGCAAGCGTCCATAGGCTACGGTCTTGCTACGGTCACCGCTTTTTTTGCTAACTTAGTACCTAGTTTAAAAAAAATATACCAAACGCGATTGTGAAGTGTCGTCAAGTAATTAAATGTAACTTTGTATAGTTACAGGCTTACTTACTTCCCTTTATAGTCTATCAAGTTTAGATCAAAATATTCATCAAAGGGCTTCCTGGTAGTGTGTAATTATATCAGATAACAATTAAGCCTGAATTGAAATGATGCCTTAAAATTATAATAATCCGTACTCAGTTTCATGCTATGATTGGTATATAGTAAAGATATATTAATGCTGATATTCTGTTGTCATTTTAGACGTACCTTTATTTAAATACTACGCAAAATCTACATTGCGTCACAAACCTTAAGAAAAACTCAAAATTTTCTGATCTTATTTCTCAGCGCCCAACATATTAAAGATTGAATTTATATAGATGCGGTATTTAGTTAACATAATTTCGTATTCCTAATTTACTTTCAATGTGACTCGTTGAAGGTCCTGAAATTCCGACAGCGGATAGCATAATTAAATTAATTGACTAGAAATTGACAAAGTTTGCTAAATTAAAAGCCCCCAGCATTTAATTTACTAAAGCTAATGCGAAGTCTGCTTTTAAATAATAGTCAACCATACGGAATTTTTAGACGAGTAAAAAGAATAATTTTCAATTCTGTTTTACTACTCAAATGTCATGTTTAATTATACCCCACTGGTATAAAATTAGCCTTATTATAGTCGGAATTGCTGTGGAATTGTCCCACAATCTTTGTTGTGGGTCTATGGCTCAATTTATATTACCGCAGAACGGAATGTTTTTTTTTTATCGAAATTGTACATATTATAATGAGTTTTATGTTAAATTGTATAACTAGATATGAGCCAAAAAAGAGGTCGCGCGTGTTCCCGGGAATTCTCGCGCATTCTCGAAGAGTGTTGGCACTGCCTGTGGAATCCGCGGGAAGTCGCGCGAAGGGGGAATCGCAGTTCTTTGTCGTCAACAGCCACAACTGCCAGCAAGGCACCGTTGTGAACATTCTCAAGCATTCTTGTGAATTCGCGCGCTTTCTCGTGTAACGACGTGATATTTATGCTTCTGTTCCATTCTGTTCCGCGTCAATGTAAATTGAGCTTAACGATCCCGAATGTTTCCGTATCAATTTTATTGTAATAAGTCTTTCGACGCGACACATCGTCGTCATATTATACCCAAATTTTATTGATGAGTAGTAAACGTAAATAAGTATAATAAGTAATATAACAGTAGCATATTCATGTACGTTTGTGTTGTCAGACCCTCATTAGTTGTTTTAATAAAACTTGAAAGGTAAAACGTCAAAAGTGTGGCTTAAAATAAAGACAAGCATGCATAATTTATCAGTGTAAATAAAATGCATGTCGTATGTTAGCTGACCCCTGGAGACAAGAGTATGTAAATATAAAAAAGTACAAATAACTCCACAGAGAAGGTGGCGGCATTTTTACATATTCGCAGAGTGCTTACCTTTTTAATAAATAAAGTGTTGGGATGAGGCGAAACTCGCTGTGACGGTTATAAATAGAGGAATGTTATTCATGTATGGTTTATGATTTATTTCATTAACTTTTCGGGTTCGGTGGCTATATCAAGCAGACGGACGGACTGATCCTAAGTGGTCACTGATTCTTTCTAACTTGTATCGTGACGACTCTAGGTCTATTGTGAACCTCGCATAAAATGGGTTTCACTGTCGAGACCTGCAGCGATTATAAACTGCATTGTCAGAAATGTATTTTGCTTCGCCTGGGTGTTACTGGTTTTTCTCCAGATATGTATTTTATTTGAGCATAGAGACTCGCACAAGAGGTGTGAGTTGTTTCCTCTAGACTTGAGTAAGCGTAAGTTCCTACTCAGATATTGTACCTCTAAGGTAAAATTTTCGTCGAAGGACTAAGTCGTTAGGTCTAATATAACATGAGCCTTTCCGGGGGTGGTAGACATGACTCCAGTTGCCAAAATACTGATGGTACTCTGAATGCCGCCTATTAAGGCAGTTGTACAGCATGGGGTTCTTCAAAAAGGGTGTGAAGAGATTTCTGCAGGGTCGGCAACGCGTGAGTAACACCCCTGGTGTTGCAAGCGTCCATAGGCTGCGGTAGCCGGTTACCATCAGGCGGGCCGTATGCTTGTTTGCTACCAAAGTAATATTAAAAAAAAAGTTTTTTTACTGCCAACTATACAAAAGCGTATGTTATCAACGACCTCAGAATGGTGAGGTTAATGTGTGAGGCTTCAACTTTTACGTGCCATTATGCTACATCGACATAGTTGTTCCAAGATATGCCTCTGATCGATGGTTAATCCCAGATTTAATTGAACTTTATTGGCAATTTGTGGCAAAGTTAGTTTAAAACTCTGTTCGCATAAGGTATGAAATAGTAAGTAATTTGGCAGAAACTTCAAACAGTGATTACAAGGTCATCGGTATAGCTTTTTACATCTATTGACAAACTCAATCTCAAGTTCATACCTAAGAAGTTCCGCCATCTAAGAGTTGGTCAATGTCCAAAAGTATAGTTTAATTATATAATGTAATCAAATCACGATAGATATTGAAGTTTTAAACTTCCATTACAAATCACGCTTTATTACACGAGTTAACGCATAATAATGAAAATTTTAAGGCTTCTCCATTTAATATCAGAATTTCGACTAAGGACTTGTTATCTGGAAAAAAAAAACAAGAAATAGATAGACTAAACACATTATAAGTTCCCTTGGGCCTTTTTCCGTGCCACATACTTAAAAGTTATAACTTCGACCTTTCCAAAAATGATGAATGAACTATGAACGATGAAATTTAAAATTCTAAATGAAAGCAGCGTAACATTTTCTCGCTTGAAATCCACTTTTTATTAGTACTTTAAATCTGCAATGGTTGGGTCGGTTGGGTCCAACTCCGAGTAAACTCTCGAGACCATAGAGTTAGAATATTAATAGAGCGACTGTATATTACGGTCCAAATCCCTCGAAACGAAGTGTGCGTACATATTTTGAACGACTAAAATACATAATAATATAAATGCCGTTTTTTTAATTTTTATCAATATTTACACCAAGAACAAATGACAAAGAATCCAAATCGACATTATCTCTGACTGTTAATCATCTAGTGGAAACTGCTCAAAGGTATATGGAAACTGCTCACGCTTGGCACAAGTTAACGTCGCTATCACTCTATAATATTCTAACTCTATGTTCGAGACCGTGCAATTCACATTACATTATTTATTTAGGCCAAAACGTATAAGCGTCACCGATATATAGGTCGCGTCAAAATGTGAAGAGATTTGACGCATTTTTAACCGCTTTCGGATGTTAATATATTTTTTATGTGTGTTCGGGCACACTGTCATATATAGAAGCAAAATTATTTTTTTGTTCGAAATGTCACATTTAAATTGCATGTAGATTATGATGAGTTTCGTAGACAGACAACGAAACTCTTTAAAAAATGACAGCAAATCAACCGCGATTGCTGTTATCGCATATGCATTGTTCGTGATCACACAACATAACACCAGACCTGTACACTCGAAAGGGTTACCCAGATGTATTCAGTAGGTATATCTGGGACTTGGCGACAGATTTTCAAATTGAGGGTGGTAGCCAGCCAGATGGGTACTACAAAGTACCCTAGCACCGTGCTATGGTTTCCTCACCATGATTTCCTTCACCGAAAGCTCAAGCTCATTGTAAGATTCGAACCCGGGACATTCGTCTCGGTATCCGACGTCACTACCAACGAGCTATCATCGCCTTAAAATCGCCTTATTTTATTTCGTGAACTATTCTTATATTTTCTTTTAAAGGGATTATTTTTGGTAAAACTGTATGATGGTTCATAAAAAACCACTGAATTAAGCCTGTTATTATTTTCGGATATATATTTTTGTTATTTATCGTATGTATGTACATTTTGTTAGAACATGGAAAATGCATAATGAAAATGCTGGATAATTCTTTAAAACACTACAACCAAATAATTATGGTCCTCATTAAAATTAACGTACATGCGTCAGCACTGGCAAACCACGTCAAAGGTTAGGCGAGGGCACGGTTAGGGTATGCAGGTACCTAAATATCATGAATTTCATTTTCTTTTCAGGTTTTATCCACTGCAATTATGTTGTGCGTTGTACTTATTTTATATTGTCGTTATCCAACATGTATCCATTTTTTTGTAACATCATAATAGCAAATATTTTTTTAAGTTATTTAATTATCTTTTGTAGTTATCGAATAATAATAAAACGCTATTTACATTATTGTATTTAATAATATTGAAATGAAAGATATTTACGATAATTTCACTAATTGTTTTTGTATTCAATGTAGTTAAAGTTTCTACAACACTTTTAAAAAAATAACAAACTATTTTTAATCTTAAAGTGCTCCATTATCTATTGTTGAACAATTTAATTCAAGTCTATTGAAGCATTAATTTGCATAACTCGACAAAAACTGGTTTTGTAGGACAGAAGCATATTGTTTTCATACAAATAAATAAATAATGAAATGTCTTAATTTTTATCTTAGTAATCTTCTCTTATCATCTTCTCTTCTTAGCTCTGCTCAGTTTGGGTAATTTTTTCACATTTACACACACAGAATATTATTTTATGTTAATGTCCGCATGAAATACTTAAGTCATAGCATATTTAGTAGATCCATTATTAACCTATCTACCTATCTGATATAAAGAATGTCGGATGCTGCATATCAGACAGTATGGAAAATATTGTAATTTACCTTCTTTTTTTTTCAGTCCATCTTGTTAATATAAATCATTGACAAAAACAATAAAATTTATAAAATGTACAGAAAAGGTACCTGTATCTAAAACCTTAATCTGATTATCAGCAGAAACAGTTAAGCAAAATCCATTAACATTGTTTAAGTACTTACCTAAAGCCACGTCAATTATGCGGTATTATAATTTTCCAAGCCGACGCGTCCGTCCGTCCGCTTCGCATCATAAATCATCGAAAGCCAACAAAACTTCCCGCACTTTAGATAGAAATAACATCAAAGTACTTTAAATACCAAATTATCGATATCAAAGTTTCGAACGGTTACTGCAAAAAGTTTTGCTTTATTTCAAAACTTATATCACTATTTTCCTGCACATTCGCACACACAAATGTTTATAACTTTGAAAATGGAACCTGTCCAATTTTATTTTTAAAGTTGCTTTATGGTTGATATAGAAAACATTCCTAATTCAAACTCGCTTCGCTGAAAGTTGCGCGCATTCTGTCGCGTTCCTCAAGAGGCGGCCACGCGGGCGAGTCTCACAGAATAGACTGGAGTTAGCAACTCCTACTCGGGACGAAATGGGAGTAATGCGCATGGTTCGGCATGAAGATTATCCGTGGTAAAAAGCAATGCTCGACGGGGAAAGGCTCTCACAGTGAATGCATCTTTTCTATTGTGCCAAGTTCTGCCATTGCACTAGATATACGAGCAGTATGATTGCTGCGCAGTGTTGCCTGTTTAACAATGGTATATAAATAACTATAAATTTATGAAGTTTATTACATCAAAAAACTTATTGCAGAACTTTTTAAAGATTTTCTAAATTATGAGAAGCTTGTTATCAACATAACTACGATTTCACTGATATTTAACAAATCATAAATTCGAATGATATATTGATGCCCTACAAAAGTTTGAAAGAGAAGAGATGCCAAACAAACAATAAATCACATTAGAATCACTTGGTTTTCTCGCATCTATAAACGTCTATTTTATCTGTATTCATATTTTACAAAGTAATGACTATTTGTTTATTTGCAGGCCTTTAGAAACTTTTACGGTTCGGAGAACATATTGATTTATTATTGAAAGGTGTACAATTTCTTTCATACTATTTGACCAACAGCATATTACATACTTTTTACAGGTTATATTTTATTTTATTATTAATATTACAGTAAGTACCTAGTTCCCAAATTGAAATATTATAAAAATGGGTTCATAGTTTTATTATAGGTAACAAATTTATGTAGCTTGGGCGGGCCCAATATATCCCCAAATGCGCGAATTTACAATTTTGTTAGTCGCTGGCATAAATTACTTCATTTATTATTTCAACAAGAAATTTTATAAATTACTATTTCACTCATACATTTCCAATATGTTTTCTCGGATATAGAGTTTGTTTTTCAAAATTTTGCATATAAAAAGATTTTATTAGTCTGCAAAAATGAACTGATGAAAGTATAACATACTGTACACTTCTCATTTATTCATTCATCGATCACAAATAAACAGTTGAATGATGTCTTATTTACAATAAAATCAGTCAGTAGTTACCGATGTGGGTAGAATTTATTTACATATAAAAATAAAGGTGAACGCACACTTATCAGAGCCGAACGCGGTGAACGAATCGAAGTCAAGGAGGGCTCGCGCACCTATCCGCACCGAAAGAATCGACCGCGCCGAAAGAATCGACTGAAACGAAGAAGAGAAACAACTCGCGTGTTGCTCTGTCGTATGCAACTGACAGAATGCGAGTCGACCGCATAAACCGAGCCGAATCCGGTTTCTGGGGTTTCCAGATTCGGACGATTCGTCGCGGGCAAGTGTGCGAGCTTTCATAAGATTTCATATACAGAATTCTAAAATTCGTTTCGTTCGATGCGTTCGGCGCGTTCGGCTCGGATAAGTGTGCGTTCACCTTAAAACTAATTTATAACGGCATGTAACACTGTTTGTATGAGAAAAAACTAATATGTAATGAAAAACTGCCAGATACCTACAGTGCGGCCGCCGCGGCCGCAGAGAGAATGCGTTTCCGATACCTGTTAATAACGGACTATTCTCGGAAACGGCTGATCCTATTGTAATGGAATTTTCACAGGATGGTTCGAAATTTTCATAGGCATAGATTAGTTAAAGTCCAATCATAATCAGACAGCCGTTTCCGTGATTTGGCCAATACTGGCGGTAATAGCCAGCCTCTGTGATAAGTTTATTATAATAAGATTTTAAATTATATCTCAACGTTATAAGCCTCCGGAAGATATAGTCTTGAGTTTTCAATTAATTCAGTTCACAACCTTCAACACGCACCAAAGACCTACAATAATTGTGTTTCCTGTGTGAACAATCACGTTTAACTTTAGTCAGAGAGCAAACGACATGACTTGAAGAGCCGATAACATAGGGAAGGGAGGTTCTAAAATGGCGACTAGCCATTGGTGCGCGCCCTGACTTGTGTGAAATTCTATTGAGACATTACTAATCTATATCCAGCAATGAAAGAGAGACATCGCGTTTCATTCGCTCAAAGAGTAGCTCTACCAGGAAACTTCACCTTTCAGAATACTGCAACAAAATAACGGAATGTTTTCCTGCGCGTAAGTAATGTTGCCAGAGCAGAGGAGGGGAAAAAGGTCGTGAACGCATGAGTGAAATATAGCCCCGGAATGCTGCGAGTGTTGCAAGCTTCCATAGGGTTACGGTAACCGCTTACAACCAGGTAAGTCGTATGTTTTTTTGCCAGCTTAGTATACCTAGTATAAAAAAACTGATCTACCATGAATTTCCGCCTAAAATATTCAACCTTCGCAGGCATTTATGAACTCTAATACCGGTCCGGAAGTTTGCATTTGCTGCGACGAGTATCCAATAAATTCGGAAATTACTCTTTTACAAATATGCTTACATTCTCATTACGTAACATTTACATTCTAGTCCGAATTAGACTCTACGAAAATATAATAGTAATGTTTAATTTAAGGTGCTACCTTGGGAAAAAATGAGATTTGTGCCTATATAAATAATGCCTTAATTAATACAAGGTTTGGGAATACGAGATTATATTATTATAATGATTTTTGAGATCTTAATTAAGTATCCTAATGGAACGAAACCACGTTTGATAGAAACTTTCTCGATAAAATTAAATTCCAAAGTAGTAGACCCTAAATGAAAATCTGTTTCACTGCTACTCTGTTAAGCAAGAGAATTTACAATGTCAGTATTAACTGACCCGAAAAGCCAGAAAATTAGCAGAGCTGACCCCACCTAAAATGGGATAGAGCTAGAAAGAAGAAGAATGACCAATATTTACTTCCCGTATTCTAAGTTGCTCGCGTCGTTCTTACGCCTGTTTTACAAGCGAATCTATACTGTATCGCTCACCATATATAAATCAAAATCGAAGGTATGTTTGACAGCGTGGCGTACAAATCCTTGAAAATGCACACCGTTTGATAGATCCTGTCTTTTTTCAGGTTTCAAGCCAAAAACCGCAGCAAGTATTTTATAGCATGTACCTGATTGTACCTACATATTAGGTATATCGGTTTTCTGGTATACTACTAATGCCCGGTTTCAATAAACAAAAACGAATCGTATTGCTTACCAATGGTAGGTTTTTTTATTGCCAAACTGGGCATATAGATAATTTCGTAAGCTAATTTTACCTGTGATAGCTACTTCCATATGGGAAGGTCTGCTATGCAAAGCTTTGAGGTCTTTGCTTAATTATTAGTAAAGACATAAATGTCTTAATTTTAATAAATCTTAACCGATATCGGTCCGTAAATTATTGAAACCGGGCCTTAGACAACAACTTATTACATAGGTGTCTAATATATGTTATATGGTAATGCTTTACGTAACCGCGTATTATCTTTCACCATATTTTGTGATAGCGGCTCAGATTACATATTCATATTGCCATAGACAATCCGCCCTAGTAAGCCCATCGAGTTTGTCCTTATTAAATTTACATGACCGGTCTTTTTCATCGAGAATCATGTTGAAAGAATAAAGATGAGTACACTGAAAAAGAGTTTTAAATCTAACCAAAAAATCAATAATTCATGCTTTGGTCAGTAAAAATGGAGCCAATTGAATTAACGATTAAGAACTGAGATGTTCAAATCAATTAATTGAGTAATCACTTATTATTACTTAGAACTCATATATTATTACTTAGAACTCATTTATTATTACTTAGAACTCGATTTATTATTACATATAAATTAATTTCATTTACTGAAAAAATCTAACTGTGCAGACAATTGAAATATAAAACTCTTTTTTACTATCATCAAAATTCGTAGACTAATTAGATAAATAGGTGATAATTTGCCAACATCTTATTGTTATTGAGAAGCTCACGCTGGAAATAATACTATTTTCTATTATTACACCGCGAAATTGATAGGGACTCTGAAGCAATAAAACTCAAAATAACACGTCTTTATGAACAGCGCTTTGTGAGTTTATACAACTGGCTATTAAACATTAAGTACCTAATACGTATGTAGGTAGCTAACTTGTATTTGAGAAAAGCTCATAATTCAAACTGGATTTAAGAGGACATCACCGCGAGCCAGCTTCATACAAAACGATATTTATTTATTTTGAATATTACCGAATAAACCTCAATGAAAGTTTGTAAACACCAGTCAATCAATCTCTATATTCTTGTCTACATAAATGAATCCCACCAAAAACATTTGTATGTAAAATGTTGCCGCCAAGACATATGGCTCGTATTGTCAAAAAGTTATCAGATCTCATGTAGAGCCAAGCTTATAACTCTACATGCACTTACTCTACAACCCCTAACTTCACAAACTCTACACACCGTAGTCAAAATATGTGGCTTAGCCGTTTCGCTACCGTCACATGGGAGTAAGGTGAAAAATGTATTCACTGTTCATTACTTTTTGTTATTCAATAGTTCTTGTAGTAGTGAAACGGCCAAGCCACATATTTTGACTACGGTGTGTAGAGTTTGTGAAGTTAGGGGTTGTAGAGTAAGTGCATGTAGAGTTATAAGCTTGGCTCTACATGAGATCTGATAACTTTTTGACAATACGAGCCATATGTCTTGGCGGCAACATTTTACATACAAATGTTTTTGGTGGGATTTCACTTGTTTTTGTAAGTTGCTTATGTTTTTTTTTTGTTTGAAATTTCCAAGTTTTATAATTTTTTTGTTGTTTGTGTACTAATACAAGCTTACATACCAAATTTCAGCTTTCTAGGACTTCAGGAAGTACCCTATGAGTTTTGATGATCATCAGTGAGTCAGTGACGAAATCGGGGTTTTTTAGATATCAATAAAATCTAAAGTATAAGAGCTATGTTATTGAAACTTCATATGCTTAATAAGTTCACTATTGAAATCATGTTCCGAGAATTTTGTTTATCTGGTATAATCCAAACCCAAGTTATGAGGGTTCAAAAAAACGACGAAGCGCTTCGAGAAAAGGTAGGTAGTGCCCTTTCGCTTCACTTGGCTGTCTTGGCGGGGGGCACTCCCGTGCCCCCAGATCCATATTTTCCTTGGTCACGCCATATCTTGAGAACGACTTTACCGATTTCATCCATCTTTTTTTTTAGTTTTCTAATTCTTTGTAGATTCTTTTTTTCTTGCGGGAAAAAAAATAAGAAAGTTGCGTAGAGAATTGGAAAATTCAATAAAACTTATCGGTAGAGTATGGTATGGTATGGAAGGGTAAAGGATAGGACACCACGCAAACGAAGTCGCGCCGGGCAGCTATAGTTACTAATATAATAAAAAGGGCTAAGGGTTCTTCTAGAATAATAGGATAGAAATTCACTTCAGGTAAGTTCATTTATCCACTAATTCTATTGCTATAGAAACACGTAATGCGCCTAATGATTATGGAACATTTTGCATCGGTCACGTTAATGCGCTTATCAGCGAGCGTCCCTAATGAATAAACTAACAAGCGGATATTTCACAGTATAAGTACTAGAATCCGTTCACAACATGAGAACAATATCTGACTTAAAAAAATTAACCTCATAAGCAACTTACAAAATTGACGGGCCTGTTGGCGCGGTTGGTTTAAGACTCTGGTTAAGATTCCACCCATCGCGCCGCAGGTCGTGGATTCCATTCCCACACAGGACATGCATACATGAACATGTCTGTATGTCCTGAGTCTAGGTGTAATTATGTATATTAAGTATGTATTTACAAACAAAAAGTAGTATATCAGTTATCTGGTTTCCCAAACTATGGGATCAGTTAGCCATGTGTGAAGAATGTCCCAGTATATTTATATTTATTTATTAAAAATAAGTGAAATCCTAACAAAAATATTTTCTTCGTAATATTACCATTACATGGGCGTAATATGAAAAAGTTATTCACTTTTATTACTTTTTTGTTATCTACCCCCATCTTGTTACCCCCGCCAAGACGAGCCGAGCGAAGCGCAAGGGCACTACCTATTTAGTAATCTGTGGCACTACCTTCCTATTCTCGAAGCGCTTCGTCGTTTTTTTTTTTTTTTTTTTTTTTTTTATTAGAACCTGTTAGGGTGTTGCAAAGGCTTATAATAATTAATCATTATACATTACATGAATATATATTTTCTTATTACCTAAATATGATTTGACAGACTTTATAATGCCAGAAGATATACCCCCTTACTCATAAAGCTCTATTTAACCAATATACTGTTTTGAACCCTCATGTGTGTTTTTTGGGTTTGGATTATACCAGATAAACAAAATTCTCGGGATATGTATGATTTCAATAGTGAACTTATTAAGCATATTAAGTTTCAATAACATAGCTCTTATAATTTTCCGGGAGGAGCGTTATGCGCGCAAACGCGTCGTCGGTGCAGTCCTGCCGGTCTTTGAGGCCTGGATGCAGCGACAAGGTGGACGACTCACCTACAGACTCACACAGATACTCACCGGGCACGGGTGCTTCGGTGATTATCTGTGTAAGATCGGACGTGAGGCGACGGCGGTCTGCTTCCACTGCGGTGGGAGCGACCAGGATTCCGCATCGCACACGCTTGCAGTGTGCCCTGCGTGGGAACCTGAGCGGCGAATCCTGGTCGGCCTGATCGGGCGGAATCTCTCCCTGCCAGCAGTCGTGTCGGCGATGCTGAGCGGGGATACAGCGTGGAGGGCCGTAGCCTCCTTCTGTGAGACCGTAATGGTCCAGAAGGAGGCTGCAGAAGGAATTTTGCTAAATAATAATATAAAATATAAGAATCGTACTGATATTACTTGTCATTCTGTGGAACGCGTATGCGAGGTGGCATGTGCAGAGATTGAAAGCTCCATCATTTTATGTGTGTATAGACCTCATGTGTCAAATTTTTCTTTGTTTTGTTCCATAATGGAACAAATACTTAGTAAATTATCAAAGTGTAATAAGTCAGTAATTATTTGTGGTGACTTTAATATTGACATCCTAATACCCTCATTAGATAGAAATAATTTTATTACGTTATTTAAATCATTTAATATGTCTCTTCTATTTAATGAGCCCACGAGAGTGACGGCTACTACTTCCTCTTGTATTGATAACATAATAACTAACTGTAACGTTTTAGAGAAGTCAATAATAAGTGGCGTCCGGTCGGATCATTTGGCTCAATTAGTAAAGATTCCGGGTAAAAAACTTAGTTCATCCGTAACGAAAACATTTAGGTCAGTTAATGAAACGAGATTAAATAATTTCAGCGTCAATATGGATTATAAAATTAGTAACACTACTTATACTTCTGATGATCCAAATGTAAACTATGAAAAAATATTTAGAGATATTTGCAACGAATTTAATGTATCTTGTCCAATCAAAACTAAGAAAGTAATTAATAAACTTCAATTCTGTAACTGGGCAACTAAAGGAATCAGGAAGAGTAGGGATAACATGTATGATCTTTACCATCAGAGATCTTACAATAGTAATGAAAACTTTCATACACATGTTAGAAACTATTCCAAGATATTTAAACAGGTTTGTATTCGAGCAAAGGCCATCTACATAGGCAATAGGGTAAATAGTTCTAATAATAAAATTAAAACAGTATGGCAGATTATTAATACAGAGACTGGTAAAAATAAAATCAAAGATAATACTTTTTCTCTTAAAATTAATGATAAATTAATCTCAGATAAATTAGAAGTAGCATCTGCTTTTGAAACTTTTTTCTCAAATATACCTATGGAGGCTACTAAAAATCTTGCTTCGTCTTCCACGTTAGCAGAATCGATTTTACAGAATAATTTTCAACAAAACATTCCAGACTTCGCATTCACCCAGGTTAACGACTATGACATTATCACGGCTTTCAAGTCGCTAAATATGAAAAATACGGAAGACTTATGGGGTTTATCAGTTAAGGTTATACAGTCAATTATTTTCAATATTGCCCCTATTTTAGCCCTAATCTTTAACCAATGTCTCGAACAGGGCAACTTTCCTGACTTAATGAAATACAGCAAAATTGTTCCAATCTTTAAATCAGGATGTAAAAACAATCCCTCAGATTACAGACCTGTCTCAGTACTTCCTGCATTAAGTAAGATTTTTGAAAAGATTGTGCTAAACCAAATGTTAAGGCATTTTAATAACCAAAAGATACTCCATGATGATCAGTTCGGTTTTACAAGAGGTAAGTCCACTACGGATGCGGGAGCTAAACTTATTGAGCATATTTTTCAGGCCTGGGAGTGCTCACACGATGCTATTGGTATCTTTTGTGATCTCTCCAAGGCATTTGATTGCGTAGATCACCAAACGCTAGCTCTTAAACTTAAGTTATACGGAATTCGCGGAGTGGCCCTCGATGTTGTGGTTTCCTATCTTTCAGGGCGCCAACAAAAAGTAGGAATCAATGGTAGTGTGTCATCGGGATCCTTAGTCAAATTAGGCGTACCTCAAGGTTCGATTTTAGGCCCATTTCTATTTCTAGTTTACATAAATGACCTACCCTACATGGTGAAAGAACTATCAGATGTCGTTTTGTTTGCAGATGATACGTCTCTGATATTTAAAGTAGATAGAAAAGACAAAGACCTTTTAAAAGTTAACCGCGCTCTGAAAACTGTGTCTCAATGGTTTGCTGCCAACAATCTTATGCTAAATTCTAAAAAAACTAAATGTATAAGATTTTCATTACCAAATGTACCAAAAGTTGATACCAATGTTATTGTGGACGGTAGTAAACTTAATGTAGTAGATAAGACTGTTTTTCTTGGTCTGACCATAGACTGTAGATTGCAGTGGGGTGCTCACCTGGAAGCCTTAGGTGGTAAACTGAGCTCCGCTGCTTTTGCAGTCAGCAAAATAAGGCAACTGACGGACATTAATACAGCCAGATTAATTTATTTTGCATATTTTCATAGTCTTATGTCTTACGGTCTTTTGCTGTGGGGCTCTGCCGCAGACTTGGAATCAATTTTTGTATTGCAAAAAAGGGCAATTCGCGCCATCTACTGTTTGGGTTCTCGCGAGTCTCTGCGAAAGGTATTTCCGGAAATTAATATATTAACTTTGCCCTCTCAGTACATTTTTGAAAATATTTTGTATGTTCGTAAAAACATTAATTTGTTTCCAGTCAATAGTGATTATCATGATAGAAACACTAGAAACAATGACAAAATAACTGTGCCAAGATTTAGATTAGCTAAAGTAAATAAGTCCTTTCTTGGGAATTGTATCCGATTTTACAATAAAATTCCTCGTAGCGTGACCAGTATGTCCTTTTTTAAATTTAAGGAATATATCAAAAAGCGGTTGTTGAGTAGGGCCTATTATAAAGTGTCTCACTATATTGACGACAAGGATGTATGGAAGTAGCTTCTCTCTGCACCTGCTTCACTTAGCAGCTAGTTCAAGGTCCATTTTAATTCAAAGTACCTATGTTATAATTATTATAAGTTATGTTTTTTTTTTTTAAGTTACAGATAATTACTAATTGTAATTAATTCAATTCAATGTTCTTCGTTTATTTGTTTTGATATAAATTCATCGATATATTATGTCTGTCTAATTGTTATATTCTATTCCATATAAATTATATTTAATCTAATGTTGTAAATAGTCACAGTGATAACAAATTGTGTGTTTAGTATTTTCCCTTTAGTAATTTTTTATTTCTAAGGCAGACTTAAGTAAGTCATGCTCACTTTAAGGTCTCTGCTTGCGGCGGCGTCGTGTGACGGGTCGCTCACTTCCCTCCAATATGGCGAGGAGGGCGATGGCTGCCACACGCGTCATACTTGTGAACAGGTGCTGCTTGTGGGGGCTGGTCTGCTTAAGTTTGCCATTTATTTATTTACTTATTAAATATAGATTCAGACTACTTTGTAGTTTTGCCGCCTCGCCGGGGCACGCAATTGTTGTCAGTGCGATTAGAATGTAAATATTATGTAATGAATCTAAGCTTGTTTTGAAAAGAGTAATTGCTGAGTTTATTGCCGGCTCTTCTCAGCAAATGCAACCTTCCGAACCGGTATTAGAGTATTAGAGTCAGACTTTTCATAAGTGCCTGCGAAGGTCTTTTTGAATAAATGATTTTGAATTTTGCTGAGCGGGATCGGGAGAGGGCCGATCCCGCTTGGAGACGGCGCCGCCGAGGCGCAGACGTGCCTCGTGGCGGCCCTCCTGCCCTGTAGCTGGGGCTTAGAATAACAGCTACGGTGTCCCCCCTGCCTGTCGTAAAAGGCGACTAAACGGGGCTTTTGGGGTCGTGGGCAATCAGGGCGGGGGCTCTGTGCGCCCAGAAGCGACCCCAAGGAGGACGATGGGTCGATGTGGTCACGACTCATCGTGCGATAGCACAGCGAGGGTGCTGGGGGAGGTATCACACTTCCCCCGGGACGAGCTATCTTAGCGCCGCGCGTGGAGGGGTGAGCAGGTACGCGTTCAACACGAGAGCCCGCCCCCCTCTACAGCGCAGATGGCGACCACCGTGGGGTTTTAGCCGGTACAAGTCCGGCATAACCTGGCCGCTTCCCCCGGGGCGGTCGGGTATCCTATGAGGATTTCCCCACGAAAAAAAAAAAAAAAAAAAAAAAAGCTCTTATAATTTAGATTTTATTGATATCTAAAAAACCCTGATTTCGTAACTGACTCACTGATGATCATCAAAACTCTAGGGTACTTCCTGAAGTCCTAGAAAGCTGAAAGTTGGTATGTAAGCTTGTATTAGTACACAAACAACAGCGTAATAATTCAATGCAAACAACAAAAAAAGTCACACTTGGAACTTTTACCCAAAAAAAAAAACTGAAGCTTAAGCTACAATCGACACTTTTATATGTTTAATAAGTTCACTATTGATATCATATCCCGAGAATTTTGTTTATCTGGTATAATCCAAACACAAAAAAAGACGGGTATCATAGATAGGGCTCATACCTCGTTGGTGTATGTTGAGTCCTGGTTTTATTGTCTTCTTTCTTATTCTGACTTTTTGTTCCTGGGTTGGATTTGATATTATTTATCAACAGCTTCTGCTCGCGGCTTCGCCCGCGTGGCCTACAGGAAACAAATGACATATTTATCTACAATATAAAACAAAACAAAACAACTTCATCCCGCTTCGAGGGTGGAATTATTAAAAACACTGAGACACGTATAAATTAATCAATCTTCAGCCTAAACACAAAATTTGAAGATCCTAACTTTGAAACTGACGGACTTTCATACAAACTTTCATCCCCTATTTTACCACCTTAGGGGTGGAATTGCGAAAAACCCTTTCTTAGTGGATACCTACTCTTCACAAAGAATATGCCCTCTAAATTTCATGTCTCTAGGACCAGTGGTTTAGGCTCAAATCAAATCAAAAATCAAATCAAAGTCAGTCAGTCAGTCAGGACTTTGAATTTTATATATAGATTGTTGTTTCATTATCCCAAATAGTAGTTACTTTTTAATAGTTTAATTCCTATTTTACGTACACTATCTTTAACATCTATAACATAATAATTGTACATGTATGATCAATAATGAACATATGAAATCCGGTCGAATATAAAATAATAATCTATAGTATCTCATCACAGATTTCTACAATAGACGTTTCTGACTCGCTACGACAGTGAGTAGCGATAGGATAACAGGATATCTCAAAGGCTCACGATTCGAACAACTTTACTATGCTTTGAGTTCCACAAACAACTTCATAACTTACATAATATTAATAAATAGTTCACTAAAAGCACTAAGTACTTGCTACCCACACACACACAGTTAAGTTCAAAGTGAGGATGGGTCAATTAAACCCTTTTAAGTCCTTAGTCCCTACCATAGAGTAATAAATCTCGATGTATGTATGGCTCACCACATGCAAGCAAAGGTTCGTTACGCTGTTCCGCTTACCTAGCATTCTATTCATTAGGTACCCAGAAAAATGCTTTGTTATGAACATTTGGGTACACTTTTTAAATTATAATGTGCAATAAATTAGACATGTGGCTTTTATTCATTTTTTCTACTGTAAGTAAGGAAAATGAGGTCACGCGTTGTAATCATAAGGGGTGGATACGACAATAAATGATACCTACTCATAAATACAATCAACTTTGACGAGGGACCAACATCGAAATTGCAAAAAAAAAAAAAAACAGTTTTTCATACAAAAGGTACATGTCCGCAAAAATTTATGGAAAGCTGTAAAAAAAATGCGATTTCGAAGTTGGCCCCATAGTAAAAGTTGATCGTATTTATGAGTACCTACTTTAAGTGGTTTCATTTATTGTCGTATTGTCGTATCCACCCCACATAAAATCCGTCGCATGGTAGTCGAATTCTTTGTAGTACCCACATGGGGTACACCACTTCTTTGTTGAAAATCGGTCAACAAACATAACCGATATATTGCAACAGCTTCACTTCAGAGCCAGTTTTCTACTAGGCTTTGTGCCCCTACTGCCAGCCTTCTGCTAAATCACCATTAACCATGTTCTACACAATGTATGTCCATAAAAACACATATAAACTAAGCTGTGAAAAGAGCATAAAATGGTGTTCAATTCATCAAAAGATAATCCCACCAAAAACATTTTTATGTAAAATGTTGCCAAGACATATGGCTTGCACTATCATATAGTTATCAGATCTCATGTAGAGCCAAGCTTATAACTCTGCTTGCCCTTACTCTACAAGCCTTCACAAACTCTACACCTTAGTCAAAATATGTGGCTTGGCCTTTTCGCTACCGTCACATGGGAGTAAGGTGAAAAATGTATTCAATGTTACTTTTTTGTTATACAATAGTTCTTGTAGTAGTGAAACGGAAATATACGGTGTGTAGAGTTTGTGAAGTAAGGGCTTGTAGAGTAAGGGCAAGTAGAGTTATAAGCTTGGCTCTACATGAGATCTGATAACTTTTTGATAGTGCAAGCCATATGTCTTGGCAACATTTTACATAAAAATGTTTTTGGTGGGATTTCACTTCTTTTTGTAAGATACTAAAAAAAATTGTTTTTTATTTTTATTTGAAATTTCCAAGTTTTATAATTTTTTTGTTGATTGTGTACTAATACAAGCTTACATACCAAATTTCAACTTTCTAGGACTTCCGGTGCCCCCCGCCATTCATTGATTCAATATCCATAAAGTAATCAATATCTGGTATTGATTACGTTATGGATATTGAATCAATGAAAATCTATTTTTTTACTTAGCAATATCCTTCAATAGTAAAATCAATCGAGTAATCTTATACCGGGTGTTGCTCTGCATTTGTGCCATATTTTAGGAGGTTGATTTTTAACTTGTATAGAACACTATTCAATTATAAAATCATGCTCGTAAAATTACATTTTTTTTTTAAACTTTGTATAATTAAAAATCCACCCGTGTGAAAAAACAACATCAATGTTTTAATAAAATGACCCCGTGTAGGGCAACCACCGCTGCGCCGCGCCACCGCGCGTTTGTTTGCGCATCCGTTCGCGCACCGTATCGCTCTCTCTCTCACACCAAACGCGCACCGCCCGCGCCGAAGCAAGCCAGTTATCTGTCCTCCGATTCCACTCGCGCACGCGTAGTGACACGCGGACGCGTCCGATAATTTTCAAGCCGCGCGCGCGACTACCAACGTCATAATGCATCGGTATTCAAATGTGGAATTAGTGGAAATGGTTCGTCTGTACGCCATCAGCGGGAATAGCTTGTTTGTGGACATGTTTCCAAATAGTCCAGTTCCGACCCGGGCCGTAATGCTCGCTGCCACACAACGGCTAAGAAACTTCGGGCAGTTCAGTGTCTCTCGCCAAGCTCAAGCTCGCGGGACTGTAGTACTCCCCGTAGATTTACAAGAGCAAATCTTCGAGTACTTCGAGAGAGAACCGCATGCCAGTACGCGAGATGCTAGTCGATATTTTGGAGTTCACCACACAACAGTCTGGCGGCTGCTGAAAAGGTAACAACAGCATCCCTTTCATTTTCAAAGGGTACAAGACCTACACCCACCAGACAATGCTGCTTAGGTAGAGTTCTGTAACTGGCTGCTCGAAAACCGCGAGGTTAATGTTTTGTGGACAGACGAATGCATGTTTAGTTTGTTTAGAATTATTGGCGTAATTATTTTCAATAGCTTCGTAACTAGGTACTTACTAAATAAAACATAATGCTTTCTTAAGTATTTTTGACGGTCCATAAACCGGCAAAAGAAGAAGGTCAATATGGAATCATTTAATTTTAATAAATTTTTCGTACCTAGTTAGTACCTACTTACAATAACATAAGGTAGAAGGTAGAAAACGATAGAAAAGATAACCACAAAACATACCTACGCACCGCGGTCGCAGCGCGGCGCGGCAGCGGCTCGCAGACCTATTCTGTGAACTCGTGAAGTCTTATTCTGATCGGACGTTAATCACAAATCATCAATAATCGGTTATTTATCAAGCCCAGAATTTATTACCTATTTTATAACAACTAAATAAATCATTTACTATTGGTTCTATAAATATGGCACGAATGCAAAGCAACACCCTGTATAGCTAGCACAGCAATTTGCACAAAAAATGAAACATCACATTTAATGGATGGCACACCATTTCGAAATTGTCTCTCGATTTTCAAAACATAAATAAAAATACAAAGTGTAAAAAAGTAAAATTGTATACATAAAATTTATGTTAACTACGAGTCATCTTTGAAAATTGTTTTAAATTTTTAACATCTATGATCGTTTTCTTTTGTAGGTATTTGAATTGAATAACTACAAGTGTTTTTAAGTAGGTAATACAAAATAACTGGCTATTTGGTGAACCACAAGATTATGTGAAAAGATTTTCAAATCGGACCGATCATCCATAAAAACTCTTCAGCTTTGTAATAATTCACATTATTTTGGGCATGCAGTAACATGCAAATTTTATTCAAATACGGACAGGCGATTACGTCATAATTTCTTTATTGCATGGCTAGACAATGCCAAAATATTTATAGTATGCGATAAAAAACGTGGAACGAATAATTATATCGCAACAAAACATATATTATTCATGTGTTTATTACGAAGATATAAATATACCACTCAAATAACAACATGATAGCTTATTAACGTTGAGTAATATTTACTAATCAACGTATATCATTATTTATCCGCAGTGGGCCTGCATGGTGGAGTATTGCCCATTCCCTTTCACCCTCATTTGTGAAAGAAGGCCTGTGCTCAGCAGTGGGACATTATAGGCTGATGATGAATATGTATTACCTAAGCTTCTTGGGAACTAAAAAGGATGATATAGCAACGGGTTTTTGTTTTTGAATTCTCGGCAGATCCTACGTAATTCCAATAAATATATTTAAAAAAATTGTCTCTCTTTATGTACAATTTAATTCAAATTCTGAATTGCATAAGATCTGCTGTAAATTAGAAAAAATCAAATTAGCTATGTTTTAGCTTTCCTTTTTAAGGGACCTTTTAGTGATGATATCATTATTATAATTAGTAATTATTAGGCTAGCTATAATCATTTTGTCTTGTATCCAAATATTTATAGTCAGTGTAATATGTACGCGTCTTTATTCATATTTAGTACATTAAGGGCCTTACTCATAAACGCTATTTAACTAAATCTACTGAATAAATGGTCAAATAAATAACGTCACCTTGCTGTCATTGTCAAACAATTTGACATTATTTAGGTGACCACTTAATCAGCTTATTAGTTAAATAACGTTTTATGAGTAAGGGGGTTATTCTTTCTATCTTTCACACAATCTATACTGGGTGGAGATTTCGAGATAGCATATTTTTGAAACCTATGTTGGGTTAGTCATGCTGAACAACTTTTACTATGAGACCAATGGTGAATTCTCAAAAAAAAATTTTAACTCTTCATAGTAAATGTCAACCTTGCTCGATCATAATTTATGAAACGTAATTTTTTTTTTGAGATTTCAGTGTTAGTCCCATAGTAAAAGTTGTTCAGCATGACTAACCCAACATAGGTTTCAAAATATGCCATCTCGAAATCTCCACCATCCTTTTTTTTTCACCTCACATGTCTGTTGTAACAATCGGATCCTTCTCAAGTTTTCAGTCACTTTCTAACTCTATTCATTCTTGTCACTCCACATATCGATCAAGGCTGTAATATTCTTTCATGTCCCGTTTACTGCTCAACATTTCGAAGCAACCCTAAGATTTTCCCCTTTAGGTCATGAATCTATCTTGCCTGTCGTTAACTATTCAGAAGTAAAAGTAAAAAACCAGCCAAGTACGAGTCGGACTCGCACACGGAGGGTTCCGTACAATATTGACTAACTAAATATTGCTATAAAAAACGCCAAAATATAACGTTTTTTGTATGCTCCCCCCCCCTGTAATATTCAATTTTATATTATTTGTTGTATAGCGGCAATAGAAATACATATTCTGTGAAATTCAGCTGTCTACCTAGTACGGTTCATGAGATACAGCCCACTGACAGACAGATGGACGGACGGACAGACAGCGGAGGCTTATGAATAGAGTCCCGTTGGGCACCCATCGTGTACAGAACCCTAAAAAGAAATCATTATGTATCTATAAACTCAAAAAGTAACACAATCATTTGAGTAGGTATTTTTTTATATAAACGTAATTGTTAAGTAAAATAGAATAGGTCCTGAATAAATTGTTACTTCTTTTTCGTTCAGACGGCAAATTAGTCGTGGTTCTAAAACTTTTCCACGAAATCTCCGAGTTTCATTTATTAGTTATCTAGAAATTCTCAGTGTGATCTTGAAGATCTAAGCAAAGTGCTTACAAATAAGACAAGTGCGGTACTTCAGTTCCGAAGCTTATCTTTGACAAATAATTGAAAATGCCGTTTATGTAGAGCTATTTTATTATTTTACTAGATTCCAGACCGCAGTTAGGTATTCTTGGCTTCAGCTATGTTAGCTGTATTATATGTAGTTATGTTGTATATGTAGTTTTATAACCTTTCAACTTAGAATATAATATTACAAGTTTTTATTTAGTTTCACCTGTCCAGTGTCTGTAATCGAATCATGCAAGTAAAATTTTACCCACTTCCCAGTGTCCGATTGAGCTGAAATTTGAAATATATATAGGATGGTATAATATAGGATGACAATGCAACACAAACAAGAAACAAACGACAAAAAGTACAGTCACCATAAAAACTTTGTATTAAAAATGTTTTTTATGTTAGCTTATGTTAGGTGCTAGCTAGCATACATTATCAAGATAACATACGCACATATTTTCACATACTACTATCCCAACATATTATAAAACAGAGTCCACGCACCACGTTCGGCTGTCTGTCTGAACACGGTAAACTCAAAAACCACTGACGGATTTTCATATTGTCTTCACCAATGGACGGAGTGAAGCAGGTTTAAGTGAATAATTAATTGAGGTTTTGAGTAAATTGGCTGAAATATGACGATGATTATGGACGATATTGGGAAAAGTCACGTGGATAAAACTACACTAGATTGTGCGAGCCACCAAACCCTACAAAAAATTCGCGGAGATGGGTATGATTACCAACCTCGGGTGTAGAGCGCACCCTTAGGACGTTTGCGTGAAACTATTTTCTGGGATATCTTTCATATCATATTTATTTCATCAATCATTATTTTACAAGCATAAGTATTATCGACAGTCACCTACATGTACACATGTATCTACCTATTTAATGAAAAAGTCAACATTCCTCTATCTAGACAGTACTTCAGTGAACAACCACCTCTTTAGCTGCCACTTGATTTAAATTTACATCTCAAGTACCTAAGTACAAAGCTTTGAGCTCTCTTTATTCATGGTTACTCGAATTATAATAATTGGAGCTTAAGCTTCAGCTACATAATTTTATGCAGCGATTATAGTCATGTCTTCAAGTTAATCTTTATGAATAGAAATACTCGTCCTGACTGACATCAACACACAGCCCGAATCGCTGGGGTTGGATACAAAAATAATTGTACATCAGGTTTTTTTATAACATAGACTTTCACTAAGAAAGGATTTTTGGAAATTCCACTCCTAAGAATAAATAAGTTTTTATAAAAAAATGCTTTTTTAATACAAGCTTTTTTTGTAACTGTACTTTTTGTTGACTGTACTTGCATTGTCTTTCAATATACTAATGTACCTACACCAAATATCAAGTCAATCCGACCACTGGAAGTGGGTGAAATATTTGGCTGAAATATGATGAAAAAATAAATACTTATCTGAATCTGCATTGCACAGGCCAGTATAAAAATACCTGTTTTATCAAATTTGATAAGAGAAAGGCATATTAACAACAAAGAGCGTAATTTTATCATGCATGATTCATATAAAAATATGTAAAGTAGCAAAAATCTTGATAGAAGTGTAAGAGATTCCAAAAAAGTATTAAATTGCCTGATTTGTAAAATCGATGATACCTGGATATTTATTTGAAATTAGATCTGTTTTTGTATGGACATATCAGACGAAACTTATCCGTTTATTTTACTTTATTACGCTTGAAAAATCTGCCTGAATTTTATTTGCTTGAAAACTAACCCCCTTACTCATAAAACGTTATTTAACTAATAAGCTGATTAAGTGGTCACCTAAATAACGTCAAATTGTTTGACAGTGACAGCAAGGTGTCGTTATTTATTTGACCATTTATTCAGTAGATTTAGTTAAATAGCGTTTATGAGTAAGGCCGTAAATGTATATTCAATATTTTTAAATACGGAATATAACAATTTGATGAGCACAAGGTTTCTATAATGGAAGCATATGTGTACAATGAATTTTCCGAGGTGCTCTATTGACGTCAGAACCGGGCGAGCGGTCGGCCATCATAATAAAATTATTATCCCAGATTTTTTCAGTTGGAAAGCATATTTTATTATCTAGCGTACAAATATGAATATTCCATAACAATCTTCAGAATTCATTTAGACAGATACGTCTAATTGTTCTTTTACACTTAAGCGATTTATTACTTACCTACAACAATCTTATACAGGTTGTTGTTTTGGTCAGCGACGAGCAACTCAGGGTCGATAATACAACTGATACTGGTGCTAAAAAAAATATAAAAAATACTTTACTTTTTTATAATAATAAAAATAAAAATAATATTATTTTAAAAATCATGTAATTATTTAAAATATAGACATAATACTCAACGGGAGTGCGAGGGAGTAAAGGGGTGGGGAAATGGCGGCTTGCGCCTAGCTCTAGTCAGTGCACGTAGCTAGTGACCATACTTTGCGGTAATTTTATTTCAAATTGAATAAGGTATTTCTCAACGCATTTACAGTATTTAATGAAATTAAGTCCATTTTTGGAAAATGTATTTTTTGTACTACCGCTCCTGGGTCGCTTGTCGCTGACCAAAAAAACAACCTGTGTTTTAACTACTTATCTCTACAAATATAATAATGAAAGTTTGATCACGTAATACAATTATGTTTCAATACAGTATATGAAAACCTCTAGCATCGAAAGTTCTTATGTCATAATTCAAGTAAATTAATTAGTTTAGATAGTTATTATTAATTTAGTTTTTAGTTAATAATAATATTATACAGAACATTATAGTTTATTTGTATATATAGTTAATAATATTATGTTAAATAAATAAAAACATAATCATGTAGTAAATTATTTGAATTTCAATATTAGGTGTACGAGATAGGTACATACTTATAGATATTTATCATTAATTTCTGTTTGTTGTGCTCTACTGTTTATACTTTTAATGACATATAATGAGATATAAAAATCGTAATTATATGTTAATCATTACTAATTCCAAAAACTTTTTTTAATATAGATTGTTCGACTCTCCCAAATCCATCCCCACATTTTATCGTTAAAAATTTACATACCTAATTCGTACAAGTTTTCTCAAGAAGGGACCTTTGTTGACTTCAGATCAAATTTATTTAGGTCTTCTTTGTAACTTTAACATACAAAAGCAAGCAACTATTTTGTAAAAGGTAATATTTAGTTAAGAGTGCGTATAAAGCAAAATAACAATCTTAGAATTGAAATTTACCCAAGTAAATAGTATTTAAATGAAAAAATATTTTTATATGGGTATTTTCATTATATACGCGAGGGTTCTATCTGAGCAAAAACATAATGGCATGAAATTTCCTCGATAGAAAAAAATCACAAATCTACCTCTAAAAATAATGAATTTTCGGTTTTATTCGTTCATGGTGTATCTAATTAAGATAAAAATTCGATAAATAATATCACTAACATATGACCTAGGGCAACTAACGACTTTTTAAAATATTCTTTACGAGTTATTTAGATAAAAAGCGCTTAGTTCATTTTTGTTCCGCGAAACACGCTATCTCCATCTCATCTCCACGCGAAGATTAGACATAAGTTTGTTTCATCTGACATTGCTATATTTTTCTGGCTTGGTAGGCACTCTTAAGCACAAACATAATGTACCGATTGGCAAGACTATCTACCTTCAGAAAATTGTCATGAGAAAAAATCCTTGAAGTGGAATGGCCATGCGTATAGTCTCCATACCGCGTTCTCCAGAGACCTATTGTTTTGACGCGATAAAATAAATAAATAAATATCACACACACACATTCCTCACACACGGTCATCTGATCCCAAACTAAGCAGAGCTTGTACTGTGGTAACCAGATAACTGATATAATCCATATACTTACTACTTTTTGTTTGTAAATACCCAAGGTAAATACACTCTTAATAAACATAATTACACCCAGACTCAGGACAATACCCCATGTGTTAATTTAGAACATATTCTATCTGTCATCTAAATCCATGATCACAAATTTTCGGGATTACTAGAATATTAAAACTGTGGGTCGGAACTCCGCAGTTTCACCCAAGTTTCCAAGGGATCGTATGTTTTTCTGGAATAAATAGTATCTGCGGTCAAACATAGGCCTATAAAAAGTAAAAAAAAAAAAAAAAAAAAAAAGTTTTTCCGCGAAAGACTAACAAAAATCTTCACAAAACATTTAAAATATTATTCGGATAGTATAGTAGGAGAGAAGAATGATATGTCTGCTAGTGTCTGCTATTCTTTACAGTTTTGTGGTTACGTTGATGTTGGGTTTGCATGAATTTTAAGCATGTATTTTGTTTTTATTAAAAATCAGAAAAAATAAGTAGAACTAAGTAGTTGTTTTTGCTATAAAGCAGGCATAGTCACATAATAAGAGGCCACTGCCACATATTGACATTAGTTAAAGCCTTACAAAGCCTAGAAGGCTACTCAAGCTCTCAAGTACAGCTGTCAGACAGAACACACCGGTAGGTGCTTGGCGTCAGATTTCAACTGGAAGGCAGACAGCCAGACGGGTACTATAAATACTCTACCGCCCCGTGCTCGTTTCCACGCATTTTCACCGATTCACCGATCATCAGATTCAGAATTCTGAACAATGACCAGCGTTGCCAGACGTACTTTGGCCCACGGGACAGGCCCAGTCCCGCTTTTCGGGGATTACTCAACGGTGAAAGAAATCATCGTTGGACGTGGAAGTGGGAAATTGTAAAGACACCACTGCACTGAAATGGCACCGTGGTGTTGAAAAAAATCTGGCAACGCTGACCATGACCTTCATTACAGCATACTATCGCAGCTCTTTTTCCCGAGGCTGAATTGGAGAAAACGATATAAAACGTTGACACAATTGCAAAGTTCAAATTCAAAATTCATTGCTCCAATTTTTTTATCATATTTCCAGTATCTTCAAAAACATAAAAAATGACAAATAAAGAGAAATAATCTCGCTATTAAAAATGCCATACACAAATATTATCGTATCATATAATAAACTGCATGTCTCTGTATGTATAATGTGATGCAACGACAATCGCACGATACTTTTACCGTATCTGACTGAAGTTATGTACGTGACAAACAATAGAATTTCCTTTACGAGACCCAGTTTCAAGCGACGTATTTCATGCCATAAAATACAAAAATAAAACAAGAAATAATCACAAATGTTCGTGACAACCTGTTGTGCAATAAGCTTTGTTGCTAGAATAAAAACACCAATATCAAATGACCTAGCTCATACACTTAGGTGATACTTTTGCTGGTAAAATTCGGTGTAAGTAAGAGGTCTTCAGAAATTGGTCGAATTATATCAGCTATTAAATTTAAAGCGCCGTAAAGCGTAAAACAACGAATAGATAACAAGCAGATAGACGGTTCGTGTAAATTAAAGGAAAATCCAGAATTCCCCGAGGAGCGTCGTTATTTTTATTATATTTCCTTTAAAAGATTAGGATGTTAAAACATGGACATTTAAAAATAAACTTTCGTTCGTTAATTATAACGTGAAAATTTTAATGAAGCAAAGATATCATTATAATGTATTATGAAATTGATTACTCATGCTTTATGAATCTTAATGCAACGGTACTGTCAGATTGATAACTTTTTAAATAGGTGTATCAATTCGGCATTTCTTTTTTAATTTAGATATTGGTTTAGGTAATGTAAATGACCTAAATATAATTACATTATATGATTTAACATAAGCATCTGGAAATTAATACTCATAATATTAAAAACTAACTTTTACCTGCAGTCCCGGATTACGTGTGGGTGTAAATACTCCCGGCGTCTTTTGGTTCGATGGACAAATGAGGATGGAGGTATTAAATTGAATAATTCTGTACGACACTCTTCAAAATATATCCTATAGAAGACCGACAAATGCGAAACCTTACGTTACGTTTCGTTCAAATCTCGTTAATTTTGTTAGATAATTTAAATAGTAAACATTTAAGTATGAATCAGGGTAGGATTAGTAGATTAATGCATAAAATAAAGTATTTTACGACAAGAAGTACGTTCGGATTCAACCGTAATTTATTTTCTTTGTCTATACTTCTACGAGAAGCTACGAGCTACGAAATAATTGCTTCGCGAATACTTCAGGCGCTCGGTTTCATATTTCGTAGAGCATTTGAAGCATAATCTGAAATGCAATTCAGTAATTTTAAATTTAACCGATATTGGATCTGTTTACGTGTTTGACTTTTGTTAAATTATGAGTTACTACGTATAGGATTCGGGAATGTTTTTAGTATCCTAAACTTTTTTTTTTTTTAATATGATTGAGTGAATGTTTAATTTAATGTTACTAAGATTTTTAATGGACAAGATAAAGTAAACAACTTACAAAACTTCATTAAAATGCCAATTAACTAAGCCGTCGGAGTTTAGGTATCAATAAATTTTAGGCAATTATACTCTAGCCAAACGATGAAAATTTGTTTGTACTGATTTGATAAATATATCAATCTTGACCAAAAAAACATTGTGTAAACTATGAAAACAGATTAAAAGATTTAACGTGAGATTTAAAAGTCTTGATTTCAGAAATACGATTTGACTACAGCCAGTTAACAAACCCCAAAAGATCTCTTTGTTAATTAATTAAGTCAATTATTTTTAAACAGGGCGGCCGCCTTAATAATGCTTTTCTGACACCTGTTAATATTGGCCATATCACGGAATCGGCAAATTTGTTTATGATGGGGGTAAACTATGCATAAAAAATACTGAACCATCCAGTGAAAATCCGAAATTAGGTGTCAGAAACTCATTTTATCGGCGGCCGCTCTGTAGTTGACGAACAATCAAATACGAGGTTTTTATTTACAACAAATATGTACATAATACAATCTATATAATAGAAATTTCCTCAAGTTTGCCGCTGCTTCCAATTAACGGCAAGGTTCCCAGAAAGCTGGCAGCGTTTCTTCTTTTCAAAAGAAAATAATTTATAACGTACCTACCTATTAAGAATATCTAGCCGTGGTTTTCCCATTGGAGTACAGCATGGGGTTCTTCAAAAAGGGTGTGAAGAGATTTCTTCAGGGTCGGCAACGAGCGAGTGATGCCCCTGGTGTTGCAAGCGTCCATAGGCTACGGTAACTGCTTACCATCAGGCGGGTCGTATGCTTGTTTGCCAAATAAATGGTATAAAAAAAAAACTAATTAAAAAGAGAAGAAACGTATGCTAAATACAACCCGTTGGTTCTCGCGAGGGACGCGCATCCTATCATAACAATTGATGTCATTATTATTTCTTTAACCGCGAGCCAAAGTATACCGACTCAAATTCAAAAACTAAAATAATGGCGTATCCACACATTTCTAACCGTCAGTTTTGTATCGCAAGGCAAGCTAAAGCCCTGTTCAACAGATTTTTTTTGTCATTACCCGATCCATGCTCGGCTTCATTCAACCATGGCATTTTTGCTCACTATTTCATTTATTTTCTGCGCGGCGCTAGTGAGTTCTCTCTCTTATTGTCTATCCGTTGAAAACATTGAAGGTTTGTTACACATTGCAATACTAATTACTTGTTTTAAATTGAGAATACATAGTTGCATTTGTTTGATTTGTTTTTGTTTGTAGTTGTTACCGTAAGCGTGAATTATTTCGGTACCTACGTATTTTTTATGTTTTGTGTACAGTGTACTTCGCTATCCATCCATCTGTCCATCCATCCGTCTATCTATCTGTGGGCTGTATCTCATGAACCGTCATACTTAAACAGTTGAAATTTTCGGATAATGTGTATTTTTTATTGCCTCTATAATAACAAATAATAAAAATGAAATAAAATAAAAAATTATAGGGGAACCAATATGCAAAAAACGTCTTTATGGACTTCATGCGTGAGTTCGACTCACTCTGGTTGGTTTTAATTTTGTTTAATGATACTTAATCTTATAACTAAATTGTTTTGATGGATCGAGTAATACTCTTTACTTAATCACAATTAAATAAACAGTTATTAAACGTAGATCTATTTTCAGTATTAAAAACATCGATACAACCACAGATATACATCTAAATAGATGACGCGAATGTATATACTTCGCGTGTCAAAATCTGTGCAAAAATGGGGCACAATGTTCTTCTTTCAAAACTTTTTCGCGCGGACAGGGAACGCGCATAAGGCTGCATGTCCACCAGAGATGTGTAGCGAGGGATATGTTTAGCTGACAAATAGGATAGCTTCATTTTAACGTAAATAATCTTGTGACATTATGGTAGGTACAAAAAAACTACACGCTTGGTTTTCATCCGGATGGAGGGACTTGCGTTATCTATTTAGTTTTATATCTGTGAATACAACATATATTAATTACCTAGGCATTGTGTGCTTACCACCTTCAGACACATCATCACTTACCATTGTGAATTTTTATTCAAACATGATAATAGAAATATAATAAATTACTCGTCCTAAAGATTTAAAGACAAAATAAAAGTTATATACCCTTCACAATAAAGTGTGTTTTGTTAATTTAATTATTAAGCTTGTTTTGTGATGCGAGCCCACGGGACGTAACCTTAGGCTTGACACACACTGTGAGACAAACCGCATGATGACTGGGCACCTAACTGTGATTTGCGGTTTACTAAGTAATCTTGCGATTCTATTAGCGTACATGTATCTTATTACAACAGAACAGCCGTGATGTATGTGTCTGTTAGAACTAATTAATTGAATTTAATCTGTAGTTGATTGCGCTGCTGTAGGTTAGCCTTAGATTAGTATGTAGATTTAAGGCGCGGACTGACTACGATTTTGACAGGACTCGTTCTTCACTGGAATAGGGTTGAAAATGGTAAATCATAAATGTGTCGACTCTATGAAATGGACTGTTATTTACGGGTTTTCTTTAGATTATACAGAATATACGCATTAAATTGAATAAGTGTCCGGTTAACATTCTAATATAATTCTGTATCTTATATATTCTTAAAAATAAAATTGTTGTCATCGCTGAAAATACGGAGAATTTCGACGCGAAAGATTTTTTTAGACGTAACTTAGGATTTTTTTATTGGGAATATCAAAGCACTTTTTAATATTCTATTCGGTTAACATTTTTTTCAAAACCCTCTTCTATCCACTGTATTTTTTTGTGTTAGGTATTTCATTGCGTTACGTCATACTCGACTCTCAAAGAAACCCATTTTTGAGATTTGAGCTTAGACCCGGCCTTAATAGGGATAATATTTTATCTTAGGTCTCAGCTGACTTTAAGTTTCGTTAGGAGGTCTGGGTTTTAAAACGTAACTTATTTATAGCGAATAACCGACTAAAATGCAAATGTACCGCTCTACATTTAGTTTTTTAATAATTAATTAAATTAATCTTTATCTTCTACCTTCTATGTATCTATGTACTACCTACTATACTAACCGTAACCCCCTTATTCATAATCGGCTTTTAACTAAATCAGTGTAATAGTCCGTCTCACTCTTTCGATCAACAAATGTCACCTGTCAGATAAAGACTTCGGAATTTTAGCTAATCAACGTTTGATAACTTTATTATGAATCACGGGGTAAGACCAGCGATACTGTACATTGAATATTGTATGTAACCTAAACTGGTTGGAGGTGATGTATGAAGATTACCAGAATTCAAAGAGACCGTTATTATTTGTCAGCTGTTTGCCTGTCTATCTATCATTATGTTTGAACACGCTAATTTCCCATACCACTCAACTAATTTCGTAAATACAAGATCGAAAACGGGAATATGAGATGGTAATTATTGTATTCCATTGTTTCAGGAGGGAAAATTGTTGGCCCAACATTCGCCAACTTTTGTTCCAACCATGGCCTTTCTAGAAGCCGCAGGGTATGTACTTTGACATGTCAAATTATTGAGGGCTTACATTTTTTCCCATTAGGGCAAAAAAATATGTAATCCATCAAAAGTTTTTGTATTTGCAAATTCCTTACAATTTATGGAACGAATTTTCGGATAAAGTTTTTCGTTTAAAGTTTGCTTTTATATTCTATTTTTTATTCGACTTAGGTATATTTAATTATTGAAATTAAATATACCTAAGTCTTCTGCCAAATTCAAACGTTTTTGATGATAAAGTTCGTAAAATGGGACCTTAATTTCTATGCAACTTTGGCTTAAGTTACGTAGAAAGCTTAAAATGTTTAACGGTTCTTTATCCATTGAGATGGATCTCATTCGATTTGATCCTTTAAGTAACGCTTCATTTAATATTAAATAAAAGATCTTACAAAAAGCGTACCCTTAAAAGTATTAACGAACTCTAGATCGTCCACAGAACAACTTAGTTGGACGTTCCTACGAGGATCCATTTTCAAAATGAAAAACTTTAAAATACATCTTTAATTTTACGTTAAGACTGCGTATTAAGCAAAATAACAATCTTAGAATTGAAATTTAACCAAGTAAATAGTATTTAAATGAAAAAATATTTTTATATGGGTATTTTAATTATATACGCGAGGGTTCTGCCTGAGCAAAAACATAATGGAATGAAATTTCCTCGATAGAAAAAAATCACAAAGCTACCTCTAATAATAATGAATTTTCGGTTTTATTCGTTCATGGTGTATCTAATTAAGACAAAAATTCGATAAATAATATCATTAATATGACCTAGGGCTGCTACTAACGATTTTTTAAAATATTCTATACTTTACGAGTTATTTAGATAAAAAGCGCTTAGTTCATTTTTGTTCCACGGAACACGCTATCTCCATCTCATCTGCACGCGAAGATTAGGCATAAGTTTGTTTCATCTGACATTGCCATATTTTTCTGGCTTGGTACGCACTCTTACTAGGTTTAAAATAAATGTGCCCAGTAAATATATTTGTATCTATAAACTTTGCGTTCCCCTGACTTGAAAAACGCACAATCATGTTTCTGCGCTTTGACCTCTTCTATTATCACTCAGTTTCTTTTTTATATGTAATTAAATTGCAGTTATCTAGTAACCATATAATTATTTTCACATAACACGAGTTGGGTGACATATCGATCGATAGAACGTCGCATTATTCCAAAATGAGACTCCAACTATGACGTACTTTCGCAAATTTAGCTTGATTTTATAATGTAGTTTCTTACTTTATGTGATTTTACGTAAAATGAAGTAAAAATATTTTTTTTTTTTTCTAGAAAAACAGTTACGTCCTATCTACATTTTGTATGATGTGACGGATAGTCGTTTACTAATCAAAATGAAAATCAATCGTATTAATCGAAAATAAACCTAATATTATTGGTGCAGGTTTCAAATTCAATTGTTTTAATCGTGACTCAAAACTAGACTTTTCGGTTCTTGAATACAGTCCTTAGTTTGGTAACAGAGGGCCGTGTGTAGAAGGACACAGGATATTTATTATTATACCAAGTTACTTGTCACCTATACACAATGATTAAGACCAGTCGTTCCCACACGCCACCCACTGGTGGGCCCTAAAAAATAGGATCAAATCCTTCAATCAATTTATGCCCCTTCTTTCTTCATGAATACTATGAGGTGAGTCCTGAATTTGGAACTTTTTGTTAGATGAGTCGCGGTCGATTCAATTTTGGGAAACATTGATTAAGACACTATTAATGTCTCTCGTCTCGCACTTGAGTGTCTCCACTAACCATTGTAAATTCATTATTATTTCTATAAATTAACTACAGTCCACTCTTATTTTGTACTTAGATACCCTAACACTATTATAACTGTCATTTCATGTTACATTAAAATTGTTATGTAAACTAAATTCCATCTGACAGGTAAAATAATCCTCAGACCAAAGTTGTAAACTAAAATTTTGTATAAAGTATGAAATGTTGTTCTACATTAGTGACGGTACAAGCGAGGTTGGAGCACTCTCACCAATCAGAGTAACTAATTATACTCCTACACTCTACTACTCTACACATAAAGGTCAATATTGAATGCAAAATACTTAAATTATGGTGTTATTTTACCAGACGGCAACCTTTTTAACAGGTCACCTATAAGTGGACTTAGAATTACGGTGCCTTAAAAACAATTTGAATTATTAAACACTTTTGCTATATTTGTGTTTTTATTCCATGTAAAGATTCGGATAAAGCCGGACATAGGTAGGCTTTTTGATCGCGTGTCCGGCTAATATAAACGGTGTCCGGCTTGTCCGGCTTTTGTTAGGCTTCTTACATTTCGAAAACGAGCGAGCGCGAATTTAAATATGTTGATAAATGTTTAAGTATCTAGAATTTAATTTTGACTGATGAGTATTTGACTGATTAATAATAAAGTACCTACCTAAGACTGATTTGGCATTCGATTTTATTTATTATATTATTACTATTCACCAGAATTTAACAAGATTTATGATAATAATCAGAAAACCTTGATTTTACATACATTTTTTTTTGTCGTACCTATTAATACCGAGACAAAATCCTCAATAATGCAGGGTGTCCGTCCTTTCTACCCAAATGTCCGGCCAAACTGGCTGGTCTGTCCGGCTATTAGGTTTGGCGACCTGGCAACCCTAGTAGTATTTGTTGTTCATATTTTTCGTACTAACGTATACTGGCTAGACAGTTATTTAAACAAGTTTTATGAGGTACTATAACATTAATGGTACATAATATAAACCCTTATTGGAGGTGCAAGGTGGATGACACCTCCATTGAAAAGGGAAGATCTTCCGCCAGGCTGGGTCATCGTGCCTGAGGACCGCGGTCCAACTGTACATGTCGGACAGTTGTATATATGCAGATCGCCGAGAAATCTTCGCAAGCGCGATGCAGGATGTAGTGGGCATGTATGCGCGATGTATGCACGATGCAGGATAATGTGGCGGCGCGCCATCTATCTATCGGCGTGTGAACTTCGTTATGTAGTGGTTCGCTACACCCTTAACGAGGGTAATTAATCCCATAGTCTATATTATGTGGTCAGTAAATAAGCGAACAACTACAAATTCCTGAATCGTACTTTCGAAATGTATCACGTAGTTGCCTTTTATCTATTTTCAGCTTTATTTTTTTCTTTATTTACTTTCAGGTATTATTTTTACAGATAACCTGCATAATATGCAAAGGCTTCGACCCATCATGTTTCATGACGTCAACAAGCACGACTTCTTCTACATCAACTACTACAACATCGACGTCTACAACAACTGTTCCGCCTCCTACAAATTCTACTACATCTTCTGTAACTACTCCATCTACTACTACTACAACGGCTGCTGCAGAATAAAAATGGACTCCAAATAAAAGAATAATGGAAACACCTAATAATAAAATTAACAAATACGATATAAGTTCTTTTTTAAGATACACGCATGTAAAAGTAGAATAGGAATTATCTAAAAAATAACTAGGAATATTTCAAAGGTTGCATGGCAGAGATAATTTTTTGTAATAACTCCACCCAATGTAACACTTTCGCTTTTATTTAAGTTTTGTATAAGGTAAATACTATTCTATAGTGATGTAAGAATAAACGGTGAATCTATGTACACTAATATTTAATTCTTATCAGCAAGTAGTTTTTAATTATTTGTTACTGTAAGCCATCGAAGCGTAATGACGTTGATTTTGCTTGCAATCTATCAATCAATATTCCAATTTCCCACCATCAACAATACACTCTGATTGGCTAATTCAAGGACACATGCGCTCTGATTGGCTAAGTGAAGAACACACGATGCAGTGATTGGAATTTACTGTTCAAAATCATGACAAATCACTGACTAGTTTCGAAATCGGATTGCTCGGTATTCTACTCTAATGGTGCATCCATGCTACGCGAAGCGAGCACGAGCCGAGCCTCGAACGAACAGGATTCATTCGTTGCTCGCGATTTCAAGCGTGGACGTACTTAACGAGCCTATAACGAGCGCGATGCGAATCCCTGTGTTCGTGAAAAAACTGACAATCGGGCGGAGCGCAGTCAAGCATGCTATGAATGCTCGTTCGAGCCTTGCAAGCCCGTCCACGCTACGCGAATCGTGCTCGGCGTGTGCTCGTTCGTCGCTCGATTCGTGTTCGGTTCGCCAAGCATGGACGCACCATAAGGGATTGTTCCTCGATGCTGTAAGCTAACCTGATTAAAATAACTAGCATTTTTACGGTCTGGACAGCCAGTAGATTTTCAACAAATAATAAACTTTTATACATATAGCAGCGCATAAAAACGTAAAAGGAGAGTTGAAATTTAAGACAGTGCCAAAACTTTAGTTTACTTAATACTGGGTGGTTTACATTTTATTAAAAGCATTTTAGAATCCTTTCAAAAAGATTTGGCCATAGTCACCACAACCATAAAAATGATCAAATTGTTACGTAAGAAAGTTTCTTGTATTATCCGCCAAATATCCGCAAAATATCCGCATACTTATAAAGTAAATAGTCCTAGTGGATGGCCAACTAATTAGGTTGGTATCGCCGAACCATGCGTTTATTGCACAGCATTTCAAAGTGGCAAACCATGCATTCCAATGTGACAACCTTATTTAACCTTAACATTTGAAACTGGAAAAGATATACATGATACTGTAGGATGATAAATACAGGCCCCAAGTTCTAAAAAATGTATTTATTTAATCACTGCACTGATACTCCGAGACTGCATGCCTTGTAGGAAATAAGAAGCGTGGGTATACTCTTTCATATTTCATCTCTTTATAAATATTAAATTTCAAATAAGTAGGTACATTTATTTTTTTTAAGCATAAAGTAATCTTTATTTACAACAAATATGTACAAAATATTCAATCTATATATAGAAAATTTCCTCAAGCCTGCCGCCGGCAGGGTTCCCAGAAGGCTGGCAGCGTTTCCTCTTTGGATAGCCAAGCTGACGCGTTGGCGGAAAAAGCTCCCCGCCCGCTGGTCTCCGGAGGACTCGATAAATTTTGATGACAAGGTGCGAGCAAAACGGCGAAACTTAGGATTAATATTTCACTATTCCGTCTGTAGCCCTTCTGTAGCACACCTACCTAAATTCAGCTTTCTAACTCAATGCGCGCTTAATTAATCTAGCATAAGCCGTTTAACCGCTGTTGTGCTGCTTTATTTGTTCTATGTTAAGAATTATATTTGTAGCTAAAACAGATTAGCTAACAAACTGCATGACAATACAGAATATATTATGAAGCGATCACCTACATAAAGAAGTTCACTTGCAGATGGATAGAACGCACAATAAGTTCCTCCATCGTGCTATCGAAGTGCAGATAGCATTCTGTATATCGTAGCGTCACCACGTAATAAAAAATAGCAACATTGAACATGAAAAAACTGCATAATTTTACATAGATTCCTCTACAATATTACTTTATTTATAAGTTTCTATTGGACGTTGCTTGTTTCTGATTGGCTGAAATGAAGCGTCTTCCGATGCAAACGGCATCAAAATGTCTAAACCGCAAAAAATTTACTTCCGTGGTGTTAGAACTTAAACGACGATATACAACTATCCAATATGTTCAGTTAGACTGCGGTCCAGCAGACGACGTCCAAGCTTGGCAGAAGATAAAAAAAAAAATACAAAATATAACATTCCGAAAACAAAGTACATGTTGGTATTATGGCAGTGCTCCCACATTAGGTCACCCTGTGTCGTGGGAGACACACTCTTACTGTGAGCAGTTGCGTTACGGAATATAAGTAAACAAAAATTAAACAATCAAAACTTTAAAATTTGTAGCAGATGTGTGTATGTATAGTGTAAATGCGGTATGTGTGTATGAAAGTGATGGGGTGTGTGTGTTTGTGTAAATATACTGGGTGGAGACTTCGAGATGGCATATTTTCGGAACCTATGTTGGGTTAGTCATGCTGAACAACTTTTACTATGGGAAAAATGGTGAATTTTCGAAAAATAAAATTTTACTCTTCATAGTAAATGTCAACCTTGTTCGACTATAATGTATGAAAAGTAAATTTTTTTTTTTTGAGAATTCAATGTTGGTCCCGTAGTAAATGTTGTTCAGTATGACTAACCCAACATAGGTTTCGAAAATATGCCATCTCGAAATCTCCACCTGTTATATAATTTTGTATTGGCGTTTGCAAACTTGTAGATGAGCGATATTACATTTTATTTGATTTTTGGCTGAGTAAACTCTGTTAGGATTAATGTTGTTGTGTTGATCGGTAATTTTATTGTGGGTCGATAATATATAAACGGTTTATTAGAATCGACAGATATTTGGAGCATTTCCATGATAAGATATATTGAGAAGATCCCTTTAAGGCGCGGACAGCTCACGATTTCAAACGACGAATGCACTCACACAACCTAGAATGTGGAATGACTGACGTGTGTGTACTTTTGGAAAATTGCATAGTATATGTAAGGAAATCAGAATAGATACGGATTTCTTAATGTATTGACATGTTGATACATAATATGAGACGATGAACAATTTTCAAAAAAAAATATCATTGATATTAGACATATAATAATCTATCTATTTATTTTCATAACAGTATAAATTATTTAGGTCCTTACATATGAAATTAGCGTTTTGTCGTACTGACCACTTTGATCTCAAATATCTCCTCTTTGGTTAAGAATTCCAAATTCAAATTTATAAATTTTCCTCATTATTTTTTTCTTTGGCGTCGCTTATTACCGCACAATGGAAAACATGAAATATCGGTATATTTACGAGTACGAGTTCTGCCGTGGCACCAGTGCTGCAGAAACAGCTCGAAAGATTAATTATGTGTACGGCGCTGGTGTCGCAAAAGAAAGCACGGTACAGTATTACTCAACTTATATGGCGCGTCGTGAATCTTCGTTCGCACAGAAAAGAAAGTATGGCCCCGAAGATTAACGAAAGAATGCTTCAAACTTACAATCAACCTTAGATCACTACTATAAGGTTCATAATACACTGCAGCTGTTAGTTCTATCTCACTCGCAAGTCACGGCCCTCCGCACGGCGCGCGCTAACATGACGGCAGCTGTCGGCCAATAGCGTTTCCCGCACTTTGAAAATGTATTTTCTGCGCAGGTACATCGGTAAGCCATATTAATTCCCTGTACGTTTTTGGTTTTAACGTTTTCGTTCCGGAAAAGCCGACCTTCAGAACCAACCCCGTGGACGGCCGAAGACCAAAGTGGAAAATGAAGAATTAAAGGCTATTGTGGAAGCGGATCCATTATAAAGCACTTCAGAGATAGCTGCAGGCTTCGGGGTAAGTGATAAAACTGTATTAATCCACATGAAGCAAATCGGGAAAGTAAAAAAACTTGAACGATGGGTACCTCATGAATTGAGTGAATCGAACTTGCAAACACGCGTCAACTGCTGTGTTACTTTGCTCAACCGACTCAATAATGAAGGGATTTTAAATCGAATCATTACTTGTGATGAAAAGTGGATACTGTACGATAATCGGAAGCGCTCGTCGCAATGGCTGAACCTTGGAGACCCAGCCAAATCCTGCCTTAAACGAAAATTGACTCAGAAAAAGTTACTTTTGAGTGTTTGGTGGACTAGCGCCGTTGTCGTTCACTACAGGTTTCTAAAATCTGGCCAAACGATTACGGCAGATATCTATTGTCAGCAACTGCAAACCATGAAGAAAGAACTAGCTGCTAAACAACCGAGATTGGTCAATCGCTCTAGGCCACTGCTGCTTCACGACAACCCAAGACCACACACTGCACAACAAACAACCGCTAAGTTAGATGAGCTACAATTGGAATGTTTGTGACATCCACCGTACTCCCCGGACCTTGCTCCAACAGATTACCATTTTTTCCGGAATTTGGAAAACTTTTTACAAGGAAAAAAATTCTACTCCGATGCGGCAGTCCAAACCGCCTTCAAAGAGTTTATTAATTCTCGCCCCCATGGTTTTTTAGTAAAGGGATCAATAAACTACCTATGGGATGGCAAAAGTGCATAGATAACAACGGTGCATACTTTGATTTATTAAATATATTTTACAAAATAAAAATTGACTTTATATTCCTCCCGTACAAAACGCCAATTTCATATGTAATGACCTAATATATGTAACTTAAACTGTTCACCACTACTGAGCAAACTGCACACAATTCGTATTGCACCCTCCGCTGAAATGTGCTCCCGGTTAAATATGATTGAAAATGACGTTTTGTTACAAAACGTGTAAAAAAATATTTTATAGATAAAAAGGTATATAAACCAAAGGAGATTGACCATATTTGGGCCCACTATTGTGTCATCGCGTGTCTCAATTAAATATGATTCAAAAATCAAGTCTTATTTTATTATGTTCATTCACAAAATATTAATATTTTTCTATCCCGAGGATTAAAAACAGCATTAATAATATATTCGCTTGAACTCCTTTACACCTGTAGGTACGCCTTCCGCACCACAGATATCTGAAACCGTACGCCATTCGAATCACAGTTTTATTAATATCGAATGTTGCCAGGTGTTAAATTAGGTTTGTCGTAGTTAAATACGGTCTATATAGCTTTTTCTGATGAATAACGCTAGTAATGATGAAACGAAATTACGAGAGTGATATTAGATAATATTCGTCGGTTAAAGGTAGCAGAAATGCCAAATACACATTTTATTTATAATTGTGTTTGATGACAATGATTATTTTCCAAACAGAATGTAATGTAAGAACCTATTACGATAATAGTATAGTTATAAAAAGTAACAAGTAACATCAAATAATTTCTTAAAAGTATTAATTTATTTTACGAAAAATAAAATCTTCTTAATTTTAAGTTTGGCAACCAAATCCATTTTATGAGTACTTATTTTTGCTACTGTCATGTTATATTATAAATAGGTAAGTTTGGCAACCGAATCTTTTTTATGAGGACTCATTTTTGCCAGTGTCGAGTTATATTATAAATAGGTAAGTTTGGCAACCAAATCTTTTTTACGAGGACTTATTTTTGCCAGTGTCGAGTTATATTTTGAATAGGTAAGTTTGGCTACCAAATCTTTTTTATGAGGACTTATTTTTGCCAGTGTCAAGTTTTATTTAAGTTCTGGTCACTAAATAAATCATTTTCATATAGTCCGCACTATCAGTCACCGTCCGTAACAGATATATTTTAGTAAAATAGTTGTCATTGTACTAAAACTTCTCACGGACCTTTTGAGATAACTTGAAAAGTCACAATATACATAATTAATTTCACTGAACTTGTGTGCACATAGATTGATCTTTATTGGATAAAACACCACTGATAATATGCATTAACCTGAAATTACAGGAATTTATGGAAATAAAACGAAGACGCTATGTGACTTTGCAAGATCCCGCCAAAAAGTCTAGCATACCTACGTTTAATCTTTTGCAAAACATCACAATAAACACAAATTGTATTTTTTAGTGGCCTCCATTAAAAAACCTTAAGATTACCGACTTACTAATTCTAAACCATTGAATTACTAAAACAAACTATGTAAATAGCCATTTTTTGCATTTTATAATCTTAAATTCTGCATCAGAAAAAAGAAAAAAGCTCTTAAACCCGGGTCAGAAAATTAAAACTGTTTACTGATTATGAAAATATAGTATTTTTTCTACAAAATAAAAAATAAATCATTGTGACACAAACATTTTCGAAGTGGAATTCCCCTTAGAAAATGGTCATTCTCCTTTTTACATACCTACCGAAGAGATAGGATTACTAATAATCCATGATATAATCAAGTTTTAAAGCTGCCATATTTTATGTATGTGAGTTGCCGCGACTTTAAATTTAATTTCCCATTAGAGGGAATAGGGGGACATTGATACAACCGTTATATATTTTTTACTGAACGCAGCCAAATCTTCGCCGATACACACATACGTAGGCATCAGTACCCCGAGTGTAAAGTTTGCAAAGAATTGACGTAACTATCGCGTTTACGTAATTCTATGAGAACTTGTATTGTACTATCTTAGCAAGCTTTACAGAATCACGGCCGCTTTCAGCCAGCGGTTTGTGCTCGACGTCTGAAGACACGTTTCGGACAATCATTGGTAAAAATAATCCTCACCTTCGGGTGTAATTTAACCTTAGGATTTTGGTGTAAACAGATACATTTAACGTTAAATGGCAAGGAAATATAATATTTTAATAAGTTCTTGGTAATTTTCTGTGATGTTTTTTTTTACATAATATGACGGTATGGGGAAGATTGATAGTACATACATACATATTAGAGATATCAACGTGTATAGCGTATTGACATTTCGTAGAGTACCATTAAATCTCTATTCAGAAGTAATCATAACAAACATCATCATCATCAGCACATAATCACTGCTGAGTGAAATAAGAATAAAGGTAACAGGAATACTACTGAAAAGAATGGACAGATATTCCACCATGCATGGCCACTGCAAATTGGTGGAGATAGGCTAGTGTTCAACTTCGTTGGAGTTTCCAAGCCGCCTAAGAGATCTCCAACTAGCATAACGACTTACACAATTTAGTGATAGCCGAGAACAACGGCTTTACGTGTGTAGAGGTTTCATACCCTACAGAAAAATAATAATTTAAACTTTATTTGACAAAGCTTTTTGTTTTGTCACTCTATCGATTTTTCCACGTCATTTTGTACATAATTTTTTGTAATAGTAATTAATTAGTAAATTTCCTTCAACCCTCTACCTATGAGTTTTCTTTAAAGTCTTCAGATGAGACCATAGGTAGACCGCACGCATAAAAAAGAACCTCGATTCTACGAGATCTGGCGACCGTGAATATGGAGCGTGCAAAGACGGAACGGAAGGTAGACCGCATGCATAAAAAAGAACCTCGATTCTACGAGAACGTGCCTCCTAAAGCACGGAAAATGCTCGAGTTGAAATACCACTAGACGGTCACCCATCCGGATACCGTCCACATCAGCAATTGCTTATCTTTGTCGATCGATTAAGAACGGCTAATCAAGTTAGGTACACTACAAGCGCATCAACGAGCCTAAAAACATTAATGAGAAACACTGCTTTTAGGAGATAAGCGCTTGGCAAAGATTCCGTGCTACTGATGTATTAAATTCAGAAAAATCTAGAAATCTTGACTGAATTTTATTCTGTATCTGCCCGAATAGTAAACTGCTTTGCATTACTGATACAATACCATCGTGTATAGGCATGCCACGTGTATGTCTGGGAGAAGGCAGTTCATATAAAATCGAACCAACTCATGTTTCATTTTATGATTCCAGAAATTGTCATCCCTTTCAATGACTTCTAATTTTAACTTTTGGGTTTGTCCACTCCAAATCGAAAAAATACGGGTTGAAGATTGTAAATCATATTTGTGTTGACTATATAATTAAAAGTAGTAGGTGGTAGAAAGTCAACTAACTACATAATAAAATGTATATGTCCCAAGTTTGTCCTGAAATAGCTAACAACGTTGTCACCATTGAATAGCGTAATAATTCAATGGTTGTCACTGAAAAAGAATGTATGTGTGACGTAATAAAGGTGAAATTTTTCGTCTTCAGATATAATAAGGTAATGAAATATCCATAGATATAAGATTCTTGGGATTAGTTGATTTATCTTCATGTTTGTTTTTGTTGTATGTATACTATGGTTATGCGGCTATCGCCAAGACGTTCGACCAAGGACGCTTGCACTCAGGGCATACGAATATGTGTTCTATTGCTATCTGTATAGAGCAATACTCAAATGCTTATAAAAAAAATCGACACAAAGCGTCCGGTACCAACCATGCAGGTCGAGCGTTGCCCGACGACTAAAGAACAACCGCGTAAGCTATTGCTACATTTAGACAGCGTGGAATAGGGTTGAAAATTGTAAATCATATTTGTGTTGACAATATGACTAGTTGCCGCTTGGATATTTATTTTTGCGTTTTCTTTAGATTATACAGAAAATACTCATTAAATTTAATAATTATCCGGTTAACATTTCAATATAATGCAGTATCTAACATATTCTCAAAAAAAAATTAGTTGTTGTCGCTGAAAATACAGAGAATTACGACGCCAAAGTTTATTTTTATGCACTAGTTTACGATTTTTTTGTGGGGAATACAAAGCACTTTTCAATATTCTATTCGGTTAACATTTTTCTTCAGGCCCTTGTCTGTCCACATTATTTTTTGTGTGAGGTATTTTCATTGGGTTGCGTCATACTCGCGTCTCAAAGAAACCCATTTTTGTGAAATTGAGCTTAGTCCCCGTCTTAATATTGTATCTATGTGAATGCAGGACCTGAAAGTAATTTTCTTGTGTCAGCCCATTGTGGCAGTTGATTGGATGACGCACTCATTGTGGGTGATCACCGATGTAGAATATCGTTCTACTTGTTTCCTTCCTACAGTGTGTTGGGCTCGTTACAAAAGTGTAGCAAGGATTATATCGATGTTTTTATGCTTTTACGTTCAAAGCTCTTTTTCGCGTAAAGAACCATTTTTATCTATACTAATATAATGCGGAAACGATTTTTTTGTTTATTTGTTTAAACAGGTTAATCTCTGGAACTACCAGTCGGATTCGAAGATTTATTTCACTAATAGGAAGCTACTATCCCCGGCTACTTTAAATCTTTGAAACGCGGGTGAAACCGCGGGGGCCAGCCAGTGTATTAATAAAGGAAATTACGTGATTAAATAATGCTTACGAGTTCCGAAGGTATGTCTTTCTTACCTTTGTAAGGAATGTATAATCTCCGCTTTTTCTAGTTTGCTTTGTAGTATTTGTAAGCTATAAAAGCATCTAAACCTCATGATCCATTAAAAGTTTTCTAATAAAGGCACCGTTTATAAAAAAACCCAATAACTTTATAATAAAGGCACCTCACATATAAAATACAGCTATGAACAAAATATACGCTAAACAGAAGTTTCCACGCCATTTTAATGCAATGGAAATCCTCCACTAAAATGCTCTACATTCTAAAGCTTATTCATATTAAAAATTTAATTTGAGAATATGAGAACTTTTAATTTCGAAGATTACATGTTTACGTTTTAAGTTTGAAGTTTACGATACGAGTACAAAAAGTTTATTTTTATTGATCTGTAATCATTTCCACGAAAAATCAATATAAGATTCAAAAGTATGGGGTTGAGAAGCTTTCATGTTTTTTGTGTAGTTAATTTTTTTTTATACAATTTAATTTACTTTCAGTATATTATTGAGGTTAAGGCGAAGTGGAAATAAAACATGTAATGTACTCATTAAGGCACTGTTTATTATAATAGTTATGACTACACATATTTGTTTTATTCGAGAACTGCATTGTAAGTTTGCTAGTTTAAATTGGATTTGTGAGAGGTCCGTCCATGGTGCTTCACAGTTTTCTGAAGAAAAAATATAAAAATAAACAACCCTGCCAACATTTATAGCCACTATCACTCGGGATGGTGTAAAGATTCTAACGATATCTCATACGTCTAAATCTGTTCAGGCATTTAAAAGTTATGTTGAAAAAAGAAACTCACATACATCCTGAAAACATTACACTCCTTTTTTGGGCAGTCGTGTAACAATAAAAGCAAAATCAACTATAAATCCCTCTTTTAGTGGAGAAACCTGTGAGTTGAGCTATGCTTACATCTGTCTGTTTTTTTTTATACCACTAAGATGGCAAACAAGCATACAGCCCGCCTGATGGTAAACGGTTACCGTAGCCTATGGACGCTTGCAACACCAGGGGTATCACTCGCGCGTTGCCGACCCTAAAATGTCTGTGATTTAGTTTCTCCTTATATATTTATACAGATAGAAAGATAGACAAGGGCCATAATGATCAACTATAATTTTGAAGTAGGTATTATTATCTTCTTATCCACGGGCTGGGATGAATGGTCGAGATGAACCATGGAACTGTGCTTTACCTCTTCGCTTTCTCCGGAGCCAGAATCCTCTTGGAACTTATCAGGGACCCCAAAATCTCCAATACTTGATGGAGAAGGCCAAGCTTCGTCTCCTGGCGCAGATACTACCGCGTCATCTTTTATATTCTTACTCGCCTTGTGCTTCCTATGGTGGCTTGCTGGAACAATGATTTATTGTATGTTTATCTGAGACCGTACTTACATTATATTACATTACTTAAAATGACATATTAACTATACCCCTAGTGGTCTTTTACTGCTGGCCGCATAAATAAGCTCAGAGTCACTCAGCGAGCTATGGAACGAGCTATGCTCGGAATTTCTCTACGTGACAGGGTCCGCAATGAGGACATTCGTAATAGAACGAAATCGACGGACATAGCTAATAGAGTTAGTAAGCTGAAGCGGCAATGGGCAGGCCACATCACTCGAAGAGCCGATAACCGCTAGGGAAGAAAGGTTCTCGAGTGGCGACCACGTACTGGAAAGCGCCGAGCGGGACGCCCTCCCACCAGGTGGACCGACGACCTGGTCAGAGTCGCTGGGCACCGCTGGATGCAAGCGGCCCAAAAACGTTCGAAGTGGAAGGCAATGGGGGAGGCCTATGTTCAGCAGTCGACATCCATAGGCTGATAAGATGAACTATACCCCTAACCCAAGTTAGTTATAACTACAACAAAGTAAAGTATAAGATTTTTTTAATTTCATTCTATTAGTAGTTGCACAAGAAATTAGAAATCATGGATGCTCAAACATTTTTAACCCTTGTAGTTTGTAAAGTGGTATCAAAGCAAATTTAATAATTCATTTATTTTTCTATTTAATATCAATACCAAGGCATATTTTTGCTATAAGTTTACCCCTGTTTATCTCTATCATTCTCTCTGAATATTTTGGTATAGAAGGTAATTACACGTCGGTATTCTAGTTTGAGGACCAATGATTCAGATAATTAGCTTGCCGACATCACTCAGCGTTTCTTTTTGTGTATTTCACTTCAGTTCTTCTGACCTCTTGTTTTTCAATACTTCGTGTTTTCTTGCGGGTAAAATTACTATGTCGTAGTGCTGATTATTTTTGTTTTTATTTTACAAAAAGAACTGAGTGTGAGTATATTTATTTTATTTAAAGATACAATTTAAAATTCGAAAACTGCTGGTGAGATAAGGTCATCACTCACTATAACAGCACCGCTTCAACTCATCAAAAACCTGTCGTTCTTAGGTACTCAAATATTATTTTAGTTACTGTGATCAAATTATTTTTTAAAGTAATCCCTATTTATCGACGTTTTATAATTTTAAATTGACCTTGACACAATATTGGTGACATTTATAAATATGTGACGACTTTTGTGGGATCAATTTCAACATTCACACATGTTTTGTTGAAACAACCTAATAATTCATAGAGCCAGAAAATCAACAAACATAAATTTCAACCACACTGCTTAAACTTCAGCAATAGTTAATCAAATTTAATTTCAACTATGTAAGTTACACGTGGAATGATAAATTTCAGTTGCTGAAACTTTCACATATCTTCGGTAAATCGCTTGTGAAAATATCTCTAGAGACCTTTTGAATATTCACGAAGTTAAACATGACGGCTTCGGTATTATGGAAGGAACTAACACTGTAAGTGTCAGACCACTAGGTACCCACGCATTTCAGTTCGACATGAATTACAAGTGACATAATATCAATGCTAAAATCTTTTGTACATACAAGTAGTTTGCGACAATCTTAAAGTTAAACGTAGAGGTTCATTCTTAACGGTATGTAGGTAGGTATATGTATAGGTATTTATTTGTATAACCCGGAAAAATCCTGCTTATTTTTTAAATTAGGTCTGACTTCGATTCGCGTGTATTATAGTTTACCCTAATTTAAATAATTGTATGATGCTGCACTTTTTAGTATGTGAAAATAGAACCTATACAATTACGCATTAACGCACATGACACTCACAAAGTCTGCGAAAGAATAGAGTGTACCCAAAATTCTCTATTACTTCTTTTTTTGTATTTTAACTATTATACAATATAATACATCGCAATCTCTGCATTTCCATAGCGTGTACGTCCCTAGAGTTCCGCCGACAGAATGATGGAAGATGTACGTTGAGTGCTATGAATTTTGTGACGAACTTTTTTGCGAGCCGCAGACTCCTACGTACAAAAAGACTGTCGTCTACACTGCCCCTAACACACTCCATAAGGGACAGACAAACGTACCAAAAAGTTACCATGTAAGGTATAAAGAGCATGAGTTCACTTTGACCCTTTTTTGGGGTAATCAATTCACGTCCAAAAAATTCTGTAAGTTTCATCTTGTGTCAAACCCCAACTGAGTGTCAAAGTGCCCCAGCCGTCAATTAAAACGTTATGCCCGGGTCCCAATTTCAGGTTTAACCCTCTAACCGCCAATCAAAATTTAGAGTGTCAACGGTGCTGTCAAAATTCTCCCACCAGCTTTTGCCTGTCATAACTTGCGAAAAGTAAAATTATTTATCATCTACATATTTTAACATCTTTCGAATTAGCATTTCAATTGTTGCTCGTTAATCATAGAGACCTAATCGTGGTACTTTTGGATAAGTAAATAACATTTGTTTAGGAAAAGTTTATTCAAACGGTCTAATCACTGGAACTACCAATCTGATTCGAAAAATTCTAAACGAAGCTACATTATCCCCGATTAGTCTGTAATACTACTTTTTCACATTGGAATGCGGGAGAAGCCGCGGGGGACGGTTAGTATATAATAAGTAATTGTGAAAGTGAGAATGTTTGTATTTTACCTCTTGACGCCCCAATAGAACAACCAATCTAAATGAAATTTGGCACACAGGTAGATCGTAACCTGGAATAACACTACAAAGGAACTATTTACCCCAGGAAAACATTAGATCCCTCAGGAACCGCGGGCAAGACTTACCTAAAACCTAATATTTCTACATCAACAATAAAATACTTAATATAATAACAGATTTTCTAACACGTGCCATGGAAGATAACTACCAGGTAGACGTCGTGTATACCGACTTTTCCAAGGCTTTTGACAAAATAAGTCATGATTTACTTTTGGAGAAGCTTTGGAGAGTCGGTATCCACGGCAGTTTACTCAGATGGGTTGAATCATACATCCGAAACAGAAGTCAGGCAGTTTGCATAAAGGGCTATCATTCTACATTTTTAAATGTGTCATCGGGCGTACCGCAAGGTTCACATCTCGGGCCATTGCTTTTCTCATTGTACATTAATGACATTGGAGATGCTATCACACATAGCGATCATCTGCTTTACGCTGATGACACAAAAATTTACAGAATTGTAAAAAGTACCGATGATTTCCATAACCTTCAGTCTGACATACATTCTTTAACCAATTACTGTTCGAAAAATCAGCTCTTCCTTAACGCTGACAAATGTCATATACTATCATATACTCGGAAAAAGGAGTCCTTACTTTATGAATATTGTCTTAACAATACAGTTATAAAGCGAGTAAATAATATTCGCGATCTGGGTGTTTTAATGGATGATCAACTCTCATTTAACCTGCACATAGATTCTATAGTACAAAGAGCATTCAGAGCATTAGGCTTTATTAATAGGATTACTAAACCTTTTAAAGAAAATTTAACACTTAAAATTTTATATTACTCCTTTGTTAGGTCTATTTTAGATTTTGGTTGCGTTGTTTGGAGCCCATACTATCAGTGCCATATTAATAGAATAGAACGTGTGCAAAAGAAATTTATAAGAATCTTGAATTACCGCTGTAATAGAATACAATCTTATGACACGTCTCTCACTGACTTTAAATTACTAAGTTTGGAAAATCGACGAAAACAATTTGACATTCTCTTTTTGCACAAAATACTCAGCAATAAGATTGACTCATCGATGCTTCTATCTAAGATACCGTTTATTACTAAAACTCGTCTTCCTGCGCGCTCCTCACGAGCAATTAACATATTTATAACACCTCGTTTTAAAAAAAAATACACTTGCAATTGCTTTCTATCTCGTTGTCTTAACGCTTATAACAAGGAATTTACTGAATTTGATATCTTTAATAACTCTTTGAACTCGCTTAAGGCTCAACTATTTAATAAACTTGTCAACAATAATTGATTGTGTTGGTTGATGACTAATAGGTACTATATTTTTTTTTTTTTTGTTTATATGTTGTAAAGGACCTACTGAAATTTTTGTAGACCTATAATAATCTTACAACTCTTTTCTTTTTTTTTATTTCTTGTGTTTAGCTTTCTTTTCTCCACACCTAATATAGTAGGTACTTTATTATATGTATATAATAGTGGTATTTAATAATACTTTGTTAATGTTAAATCACATATATTAATTGCTTTTGTTGACAAGCTCAATCTAATAATGGTGGGATGCTTCCCTATGATGTGGGGGGAAGGTGGAGAAACAAATCTTTTTTTTTTCCTACTTCACACTTCTCGCAGAGTTGTTGGGCATCCTATCATTTTATTTGCTACATTTCGGCACTCGTTGTCTTTTATTATATTTAAGATATTATTGTGTATTTTTTTTTTGTATGACTGTTTGTGCCATAATAAAATAAATAAATAAATAAAATAAATAATATCGTGTAACCTTTCATTGACTAATCTCACTTATACGCTCTGAGCATTTATATTCTGATGATAAGCTAAGCTTATTATTCCAAAGGAGTAAACAATCAGATACTATCTCCCCAGTTCCGATTACCAAACATCATTAGGATATTAGGATTAGTTACGAGTATATCAGTATATAGCTCGTGGTGTAGCATGATTAGCCGTTCTTAATCGATCGGCAAAGTTAAGCTACGCCTGTCGTGGTCGGTACCTGGATGGGTGACCGCCTAGTGGTATTTCATATCGAGCGTTTCCGTGCTTCGGAAGGCACGTAAAGCCGTTGGTCCCGGTTACCACTTAATTGTGATAGTCGTTAAGCTAGTTGGATGCCTCCAAGGCGGCTTGAAAAATTACAACAGTAGGTTGACCACTAGCCTACCTCCACCGATCCGCAGTGGGCACGCGTGGTGGAGTATTGCCCATTCCCTTTCACCTTCATTTGTGAAAGGAGGCCTGTGCTCAGCAGTGGGACATTATAGGCTGATGATGATGATATCAGTATATTTGTATAAATAATGTCCTAATAAATTAGTGAACTTCCTCTGGAGGGAAGAATGTATAGATCATTAGTAATAAAACAATAATATTAGAAAAATGATCCGTGGGAAAAAAAAACTTCTGTGTCTTGCATAGAGACTCTCCATACAAGTCAAAGAAGTTTTTTTTTGTTTTTTTCCCACGGATTATTTTTCAAATATTATTTTTTGATTACTAATGAATAATGACCTATACATTCATCCCTCAAGAGGAAGTTCACTAATTTATTAGGACCTTATATGTGGTGCGTACAATAAAGTATTTTAAATGAATAGTAGCCGCCATAACTTCAATACAAGAAATAAAGATAAAATTGTGACACCTAGATTCAGGTTATCTAAAGCTAATAAGTCTTTTCTCGGAAATTGCGTTCGCTTCTATAATAAAATCCCACTCGAAGTAACTAAAATGTCTTATGATAAATTCAAAGATTTCATAAAGCAGAGGTTAATTGACTAAGTGACAATAAGGTGGCTAAGTGACAATTGTACGAATAAGCATAAAATAATAATGTATATATATATTGTATAAGTATTTTGAAAAAAAGCAGTAATATTAAAAGATCTTCCACAAAAAAAAAACTTGCTGAGTTTCTTGCCGGAGTCTTCTCAGTTTAAGTGTATTCCGAACCGGTGGTAAATTCAACTGTATGTACCTTTCCCCCTCCCCAACGAGCTCCGGTGAACTTACTCACGCGTAGGAACACAACATAAAGTAATTTAGCTATTCTGTAAAGATGGAGGTACTTCTCCAGTCGAGCTGCTCTTTAAGCGAATAAATGCTATGCTATGTTGGTCGGTTTGTTATTTATCTATATTATAATAGCCTAATGTCATCAGATCCTAACCGGATGACAATGGAACCAAAAGAGAAGTATACCCTCCCAAACAAAACAATAATTTTCCAAATCGGTTAATAAATGACGGAGTACTGAGGTAACAAACATTGAAAAAAAAACAAGAGAATTGAGAACTTACTCCTTTTTTTAAGACGGCTAAAAACAGAATATTTACAGTGCTATTCACATAAAGGGCAAAATATTATCGCAAATTGTTTGATATTATTCCAACCCACTCCACAGACTACAATAATAATATGATACGTTCTAGCTATCAACATTTACTGAACGATTATGGCACAATTAGGCACCTCTGACTGCGCTCTGGAAAATACTTTAGTGCTCGTTTCGAGTCTGCGAATCGTGATTGCGATGTTATGTAAATTCTAGGCTGACAACCACTGGTATTTGTAGACATATTGAAAATAGAGAGTAAACGTAAAGACTGTGTAAATTCAGCATCCTATTTAATGTTATTTATTTTACTCGCAACATTTATAGATCATCATCATCATCATCATCAGCCTATAATGTCCCACTGCTGAGCACAGGCCTCCTTTCACAAATGAAGGTGAAAGGGAATGGGCAATACTCCACCACGCGTGCCCACTGCGGATCGGTGGAGGTAGGCTAGTGGTCAACCTACTGTTGGAATTTTTCAAGCCGCCTAGGAGGCATCCAACTAGCTTAACGACTATCACAGTTAAGTGATAACCGGGACCAACGGCTTTACGTGCCTTCCGAAGCACGGAAACGCTCGATTTGAAATACCACTAGGCGGTCACCCATCCAGGTACCGACCACGACAGGCGTAGCTTAACTTTGCCGATCGATTAAGAACGGCTCATCATGCTACACCACGAGCGTTTATAGATAATTGATTATTATTATTATTATTATTGAAGCTAAATTGGATTGACATCTGAGGAAAACATTAGATTCAGATACCAATGAAATATAACAAGCAATTACCAAAATGTAAAGGCGGAAAAGAATTCTTGTAATTTCCACAGCGCCTTCTTTCGCTAGATTTAATTTCGTCCCTCGAAAGTTTGTGTACAATAGCAAAAGAAAATACAACAAAGTTTTGTTTGGGTGCTTCTTTTCTTTTAGTTGAACATATTTTTATGTTTCCACAGAGATGGAATTTTATGATATTCCCAAGTGACGAGCAAAACAAAAATTCTGCGTGGAATAAATATTGCTATTTGTATGATCGACGCTAAGAGGCATCTAAATATTTATATACGTTCTACTAAAGAGGAAATAACTCGTCCCAAATATACTAACATGGAATATAAAGTACAATCAAAATGTTATTGGGAGTGAAAAAGGAGTGTATAAACGTGTGACTGAATGTTGACATCTATCCCATTCTTCTGTGGCGTATGATTAGTGGCGGCCAACTAATCATACACCATGCGATTGTTTTAGTCATTAACACATGGTGATTTCTTGGTGATACAGATCTTTCTTTTTTTAACCGACTTCAAGTAAAGGAGGAGGTTCTCAATTCGGATGTTTATATATTTTTTTTTTTTTTATGTATGTTCGGGCATAACTCCGTCATATATAGACGGATTTGCAAAATTCTTTTTTTGTTCGATAGGGGTATATTTCAAAATGGTCCCATATAAATTTCATATAGATCTGATGATGAGTTTCGGAGATAGACAACGGAACTCTTAAAAAAATTACAGCAAATCAGCCGCGATTGCTGCTATCGCATAAATATGCATTGTTTACGCAATCACACAACAAAACATCAGGCCTGTACACTCGAAAAGGTTACGCAGATGTATTCAGTATATAATGAAACTAAAATAGAAAATATTTTCTATAGAACACGTCATGCAATTTCGCTGACTTCAAAACAGTGTCAGATAAGAGTTATTTTATGCTTTTTAGTGTACTTTGAAGGCGGTTTATTTTTTTGTTAAAAAGTTAATTTATTTTTGAATTTTTAGTTTCATTATATACTGAATACATCTGCGTAACCTTTTCGAGTGTACAGGCCTGATGTTTTGTTGTGTGATTGCGTAAACAATGCATATTTATGCGATAGCAGCAATCGCGGCTGATTTGCTGTAATTTTTTTAAGAGTTCCGTTGTCTATCTCCGAAACTCATCATCAGATCTATATGAAATTTATATGGGACCATTTGTATGTGTATAAGAACGCATTATTCCTGGAGGGCATTTAATTTAGCTACTCCACATAATTTCTAATACGAACATGGTAACTACTATAGTTACTATCACTCGCGGAAAGAACCAGGCTCCTCTTTTCCACTGGGCACTCTGGACAAGTACCCAGTGCCCCGCGATCGATGGGGTCCCTTTGTTCCTGCCAAATTACCAGCCGATAACCGATATTACCAATAAACATATTTATTTACAAAGACATAGACTTTGAAAAAGTGATTGGTGATTCGATTGCTTATCTCAAAACTAGAACCTTTGCCATCAACATGATTAAGTTTAAGGACTTGCAAATTGTGAATGCTAAAAGATTTGTTTCCGGATTACATGTAATTATATATTAATGTGATTGTAAAGAAATAAAACAGTTCCATAAATCTAGTATTTAACTTATGTACGCCTTTTGCCTATGTTAATAAAATTGACCTCTGTCATAGTATAGTGGCCCTATTATCCGGTGTCCAGGGTATCCAATAGGTTAAAGACGGCCCTGGGCCAGTAGATATGATGGTTATCGACAATCGACATCGTTAGTAAACGATCAACGTTTGTCTGGGATTGACATTTCAAATCGAAACATCACGTGATTTTTAGCAATCTCTTATGTCGTTCCCATACAAAGGTTGATCGTTTACTAACGATGACGATTGTCGACAACCGTCTTGTTTAGGGCGGGCTGGAAAGAACCCAAATATTTAAGGCTGCGTATAAAGCAAACTAACAATCTTAGAATTGAAATTTACCCAAGTAAATAGTATTTAAATGAAAAAATATTTTTATATGGGTATTTTCATTATATACGCGAGGGTTCTGCCTCAATGAAATTTCCTCGATAGAAAAAAATCACAAAGCTACCTCTAATAATAATGAATTTTCGGTTTTATTCGTTCATGGTGTATCTAATTAAGACAAAAATTCGATAAATAATATCACTGACATTATGACCTAGAGCTGCTACTAACGATTTTTTAAAATATTCTATACTTTACGAGTTATTTAGATAAGAAGCGCTTCGTTCATTTTTGTGCCGCGAAACACGCTATCTCCATCTCATCTCCACGCGAAGATTAGACATAAGTTTGTTTCATCTGACATTGCGATATTTTTCTGGCTTGGTACGCACTCTTAAGGAAAACCAATGAACGACTTACCAGATTCTGCAATAAAGGCCAGATATACCACAAAGAAAATAACCACGAAACCCTTCATCGTTACAACTGAAACTTCTAATGCAAGTTTACATGAGCCTGTTACAATTTATATTTTTCTTACCGGATACCGCGGGAAATTTTCCGATAAGGAAACATATAATTTTTGAGCAATTATGCACAATCTTTTACCGGATAATGACACCTCATTAAGTTCAAAGAATTTGTAGTAGTTGTTTTGGTAAGATACTTTTTAACCGACTTCAAAAAAGGAGGAGGTTATATGTTCGACCCGAATGATTTTTTTAATGTATGTTTACAGATTACTTGGAAACGGATGCAATTTGGATTAGATTACGGTAGGTCTCGATGTGGTCCCTTGTACATTTGATCATAATCTGACAATGGACTTTGAAGACATGATGGAATTCGTATTTTTATTCAATATTGTCGACAATATATCGATGATATGCATATCCATGGTTCGTGACAAGTCTTGAAAGGTAATGAAAAGCCATATGACACTCAAAATAGAAAAAAAAATACGTAAGAACTCTAATATGATAATATTTTGACGTCAGCGAAAGAGCTCGTGTTCCATAGAAAATTACCAGTTCTACCAAAATTTATGCTATCGCAGGTTTTTTTCGCTGACTTCAAAACAGTGTCATATTAGAGTTTCTGCGATTTTTGTAAATTAATTGCTTAGCTCAATATGACGATACATTTTTTGCTTGATTATTGAATGTGTAATCTGCGTTAAGACTACATGCAGATTATGGTATTGTGTGGGAATAAAAGATATTATTTCATAACTTTTAGAAAGATAGTGTATTAACAAAAAATATTCGCTCTACAAGCCCACGCTAGCAAACAAACAAACACCACAAATATGGTAAGGCAAAATAAAAATACCGGAATCGCTGGTTTGAAATGTAATAAAGTGAGTGCCCACTATACCCATATGATCACGCTAGGATGGGTATCCTGGATATTTTTTGCTCTAACCTTTAGGTGGGCTCGGATTGCCAGTGCTTCACGTGAACGAATTTTCCGACGTATTTTCTATTTAATTTCATACCGTTGCCGCGACATATTCACATAACATACATGTATTGGTATTTATGGTGTAGTGTAGGTCAAATTTTAAAACCGTTCAAGATGATATCATGATAATTATTATGTTCAGTAAATGACTAACGCACCAATGGAGCAACGAATTGACGTGATGTTTGAATACAGTTCCGGGACTTCTGACTATGCCATAAATAAATAAGCTACTCTACCTTTTTAAAATATTATACACGCGGTTGAGGTTATTCGGCCACTAGAATGAATTTAATGAAAAAAGGATGTGAGAAGAATTATTCAAAAATTCAAAATAATTTATTCAAATAGACCTTCGCAGGCACTTATGAAAAGTCTGACTCTAATACTCTAATACCGGTTCGGAAGGTTGCATTTGCTGAGAAGAGCCGGCAATAAACTCAGCAATTACTCTTTTCAAAACAAGCTTAGATTCATTACATAATATTTACATTATAATTGCACTGACAACAACTGCGTGCCCCGGCGCGGTGGCAACACTACAAAGTAGACTAAATCTATATTTAATAAGTAAATAAATAAATGGCAAACTTAAGCAGACCAGCCCCCAAAAGCAGCACCTGTTGTCTTCTAAAACTGACTTATGCGCTTCTGTCCTGCCGTTTCTATAGTATTCCATGGATACATATAGTATATCAATCATCGTGTCGGTTAACAAAAAAAACATGAACTATCAGCAGAAAAGGTATTTACAACAAACTCCAACCCCGATTCCCGACACACCTCTTCAAAGTTGACGCACAAACACACAGACAATTATTTACTTGGTACTTGAACCTGGTCCTGTCACCACCACACGTCACGCAAAGGCCCAAACTAACGATGAGCAAACAGAGTGGTCGCTAACAAATAATGATGTATGTCGTGTGCTTTGACCGACTTAGTGCTGGAATTTAGCTGTTTACTTACATACATTATTTCCTTGATTTATATGGTTTGGATTTTCGGGATTTCGGGGAATATAATCTCAATGCGTGAATAATCTCGTTCCCGCCTGGTTAGTTACTATTTAATTGTCAACCTATTTCTGTTATGAGATAGAGCCCACTGACGAACAGACGGACGGCCGAACAGCAGAGGCTTAGTAATGGAGTCGTTTGCACTTTTGGGATAATATAAAAAAATGTTTTCTGTCAGCTTTAAACTGTCCCTTTTAGGTTCATTGGCTTATTTAATGGTAAAAAAAACATCGCATAAATTATGAATAAAGCGTGTTGAACGTTAAATTGCAATATGTACCTTCAATCGCTCAGATAAGTAAAAATCATTCATACTCGGTTCCCTCAACGTATTTATTTATGTGGAAAAGTCTATAAACCTACGATTATACGCCTGCGTGCTTAACTCGGTCGCAAAGGAGTAAACCTTGACATATTTGTTTCTTCAATATGTGACTCAACTATTTTCTGCATTTGATAGTAGTAATTTCACTCGTAAAGTCGTAACTAACACAATCATTGGAAAACATCATAGGGCATTGATGTGCCAGTTGTCGTGGTTGGTAAGACCGCTACCTATCACGCTGGAGGTCGTGGGTTTGATTCCCACCCATAACAAACTTTTTTTTAACTGTAACTTTTTATAGAAAGTCTTTATCTGATGTACCTTCAGCCCTTTTTGGATAGATATATCCTATCCGTTACATTTTGTATATAAAACAAAAGTATATTATGGTATACTTCGCAAACTAGGCGTGATGGATCGTTTTAGAAGTGTTCGAGCATAATAATTATATACAATTCTGAACTATTAGGGACGTACCTACAACTTGTGTTGGATATTTGTGGCTATACTATTTCGTACCTAACGACAGAGGCACCTACGTCATAGTCAGAAAAGCTAGTACTCACCCATAAGTTTTTACCGTATCTGAAACTTAAAATAATGCATGAGTACGATTTTGAGTTAAACATATAAGGAAATAGAGTGTTAATTCCATTAATTACCATCATAACTCGATGTAATAAAACAAATAACAGTATTATGTTTGAAATAGAACCTTAGTGCAGAAATCAGTGGGCGGGTTGTAATGAAATCACGCCGTAGCCATGGCTACGGGCCATAAAACCTCGGATCTACCGTAAATTACAAGCCAAATAAGATTCAGGGATTACTTTCACATATAAAGTAACTCGGAGGCTACAAAAATGGTTCTTATATGCTGTAATTTGTATCATTATCTTTAAAATTAAGTGAAATTACCTATATAGGTAATATTGACCTCACGTTGACCTCGATTTGATTTTTCAGCAACAGTTGACTGTATGATAATTATAGCTACCATAGGTGCTCCCACACAGTAGTTATACGTATCCACCCCGTATAGCGTTATGATTTAATCTTATTTGACTGGAACCTTATATAAGTATGTAAGGAAATAAAGGATAGCTCGAGTTAATCATTATTAGTGCCTAAATAAATATAAACTAATCAAATCCATTGTAGTAGAAGTACGAAGCAAATATTAGTCTCGTAAATAGTTGTATTTTTCTTTTTTCAACAGGTGCCACAATATTTCACAGGCTAGACTAGACCTAACGTCTGCATTTTCAGAAATCTTATTTAATATTCAATTTTGCAAGTGTTACTATTTTATAATATATCAAGTCTACGGACTTAGTTCTGCGCTTGCGTTTTTTATCACAATAATATCACATCGTGAATAATCCTACTATAATTTTATGTTATGTAGGCTATCGGAGTAAAAGTAACTCGTAAATACTCGTTATATATTTCAGCATGAAAAAGTATTATCGAATCATAATGGCACCATCATGACCCCATTATGACGTCATAATGACGCTATTGTGTCAGTATACCAAAACTGTAAAATGTCACAATTTTGACACCACTGAAAGGTCATTGGAACACTATTGTTATAGCAGATAATGATGATGAGATGTTGATGATGATGACTTTTGTACTGGTACCTATGTATTTTGAGTTTGTTTCTTTATTTGTACCTTGATGCCTCAATGACATTTGTAACGAATTTTGATGAAATCTGGCAGGCAGGTAGCAGGTAGCTTGGAAAGAAAAATAGGCTACATTTTACGTGGGTAGCAATGTGGAAAACAGATAATCTGGTATACATAATATACCTAAGAAAAAGTACAGGTATTAGCATTATCCTACGCTATAAATAAAAAATATACATTCGTTCTTATACACAAAATGTTATTATGTCAAAAAACATAAGGATTTGATAAAACTTTTTCATGTTAATGGAGTCATAATGGCGCCATTATGACGCTATTGTGTTAGTAGACTACCAAAACTCTAAAATTTTACTATTTTGACACCACTGAAAGTTCATTGGAACACAATCGTAATAGACTTGGGACTTGGGTAAAAACAAATATTAAGGCAACGTTTTCACTAAACTCTATTATGTTAAAATATGTGCCTATTTTCTACTCTCTTTTTTATACATTCTGTATTGAAACAGTCCTAAGTCACTATAGTTAGCACTATAATAGGCGACGGCTAAGCAAATATTAGATTCACTGTGTAACTAAGGGCCGAGGACGGCAACTAATCTCCATTATAGGATTTAGGGGTGATCAGCAATATTATTACGCTACCAAATTGCAAGGTATTGGGATCGTTCCGTTATTTGGGCCAATGCCGATGGCCTAAACAAATACCTATTTAGATATCGGAAATTTTGCTAATATGTTGTATATTGTTCGGTAGTTAATAGGGGTAAACATGTACTTTATTAACCTATTTATGATAACGGGTTACATTTGAGTAGATCAATTAAAAATAAAACCGGAAAGTGCGAGTCGAACTCGCGTAGTTTTCCGTTCCAACTTGAAATACATGTTCCCCCATACATTTCAACTGCAAATTTAAGTTTGTTCGCAAAATTTTGATAGATTTAACATGTTATTTTAAGACCATAGACTACTTATAGGTTTTCCTGTAATGTAAGTAAGTATAAGTAAAGAACAAGTCCAGTAGATAAGGAGTAAATTGGTTGTGATAGACGCACGAGTGATCCTATAAGCTTAAGGTTCCGTTTTTTCATTCGGATATACGGAACCTTAAAAATACAATATTGGTTGGCACACATTGCCAAAAGTTGTGGGTTAGATTCCAAACATTTAAGTGCATGAACATTATCTGCTTGTTCTAAGTATTATATTCTTGTATCTGTACAGGGTTATTCAATGCATAGGTACTATATTCCAGGAATAAGTTTGTTCAGTATCCAGTAGAATCGATTCGCATATATAAGGTTATCTGGTATCTTTAGTAAGGCGCCGATCCCACAGAGAGAGTTCTAGAGTTCCGAGTTCCGAGTTCTGCATTCCGTGTTGACTATTGAGCACACAGCAAGCAGTCTAGAGTTCTAGAGTTTTTCAATATTCGCTACAGATCGCACATCATACACTTTTTTACTTTCAAAGGCCCCACATACCTTACAGTCAACGCGGAATGCAGAACTCGGAACGCAGAACTCTAGAACTCTTCTCTGCGGGATCGGCGCCTCAAACTTTAAAAGGTAAATTCTGGAACGCTCTCGATATTAGCAACTGACAGTATCGAATCACTACTCACTACTATACCCACTACCATGTATACTTACCCCCTTACTCATAAAACGTTATTTAACTAATATACTGTTTAAAGGATCACGTAAATAAGGTCACTTTATTGTCATTGTCTAATAACGTGACATTATTTACGTGACCATTTAAACGGTATATTAGTTAAATAGCGCATTATAAATAAGGGGGTTAATGTGTAAACACCCTTATCCAAGCCGTGAGTGTATTAAGGCAAAGAAAACTTTTTCTCGTTATTATAGTCTTGAGACGATACTTGGTTACACGAGTTCTGAATAACAGTAGTTCCAGAGGGAGTAAATATCAATAAGTAAGTAAATAGGTAAGTATGTAGGTATTTTGTGAATGTTATCACAAATTTTAATAAAAGTCATATTTTTGTTAGATAAGCTATGAGAGCACCTAGGTTTATGAAGGAATTCTTTTAATAATAATAAATAAATACTAAAACTATGGTCGTTGTATGTACAGGGCAGCCGAATCAGTAATTTTTTCATCATTTGCGGTAGCAATTTGAGACGGAAATCGTTCTTGTTTGAGGCACCAAGGAGTTAACCTATCAAGAATCTTCATGAGCACCATGACGATCAGATTTTCAGATCAAGCTTCCCTTATGAGAAGTTCTGGAGACAGCACTAACCATGAACTGATTGATTTTTCTGCAGCACACTCAGATTTCAATTGTTGTTCAAAAATTATATGATTTGGATTTTCTTTCACAAAATTAAGTAGCGTGCGGAAGGTACCGTACAATTTACTGAGCATTTTGCTATAAAATTATTAGTAGACACATAAAAATATTCGTTTTGTAATATAATCTACATACATAGTCATATTTCTATTATTTTAATAATCAATTTATTGTACGAACTGATAAAATTCATTCATTTATATTTCACTATTATTCATTTAAAAATGAAAAAAATTAAAATCTAAGATTTAAATGACGACTTCTATGTCGTTTTTTAAATGAACGTTTCAAAAATAAAGCCCGTTGATAAATTAATATATTTTCAAGGTTACTTCTATGAGACTTAGTTTTGCCGTGTAGAAAGAAGAACGGCGAGATAGCATGTTACTTGGGACCCATTGATAGGGGTACCGTTCATACTGGAAACTTATTAATCATTGTGAGCGTTACAAAAGTAACTAAAAAGCAGCGTTATCCATAGGTAAATCAAATGCATCTAAGTTGGTATGCTGAATATTCGGTATAAACAGGTAAAGCCGGGTCATCCATTATTCACTAAATCAAAAAAATATGTTAGCCGTTGAATACGAACGATGGACATTTGAGACTAGTGTTAAACTAATCGTGAAAATATCGATAGACTATCGATACTACCGGACCTTGATCAATAGTACTTATCAATAATTATACTTCGATGTTACATCCTCGAGATTTAATTAAACCATGTAGTATGCTCAATGACCTCAACAGAGTTTCCCAACAGGTAGGCCTCAAAATGAATATGGACAAGACAAAAATTATGTCTAATGTTCATATTCCGCCAATGCCGGTGATTGTTGGGAGCACTGTTCTCGAAGTTGTAGACGAGTATGTCTACCTAGGACAAATTGTACAACTAGGTAGGTCCAATTTCGACAAAGAGGTCAATCGAAGAATCCAACTCGGCTGGGCAGCGTTCGGGAAGCTACGGCATATCTTCACGTCCCGAATACCTCAGAGTCTGAAGACAAAGGTCTTCAATCAGTGCGTGTTACCAGTGATGACATACGGGACAGAGACGTGGTCTTTTACTGCTGGCCGCATAAATAAGCTTAGAGTCACTCAGCGAGCTATGGAACGAGCTATGCTCGGAATTTCTCTACGTGACAGGGTCCGTAATGAGGACATTCGTAGGAGAACGAAAACGACGGACATAGCTCGTAGAGTTAGTAAGCTGAAGTGGCAATGGGCAGGCCACATCGCTCGAAGAGCCGATAACCGATGGGGAAGAAAGGTTCTCGAGTGGCGACCACGTATTGGAAAGCGCCGAGCGGGACGACCTCCCACCAGGTGGAGCGACGACCTGGTCAGAGTCGCTGGGCGCCGCTGGATGCAAGCGGCCCAGAACCGTTCGAAGTGGAAATCAATGGGGGAGGCCTATGTTCAGCAGTGGACATCCATGGGCTGATATGATGATGATGATGATGATGTAGTATGAGTATTATTATTATTTATATATTCGTTCACGTAGTCAGCAAGCATATCCAACTGTGATTAATTTGTTTTGCGTGAATCGATAGAAGGTAATATGCTAAAAAGTGTAAGTCTAAAAACTATGTTAAATTATTATTGTAAATAATAATATCGCAATTTCTCATATAATCGATAATACCTTCTATAGATAAGTATAAATAAATAAATTGTCGATAGTTTTCAACTCTAGTTGGGAGTGACAGATTTTATTTGATGGCACGTCATGCTCGTTGGGTTTTGTATGTGCACGATGTCTTAATTTTTAATAAATTAAAATCATTTATAACCTTTGATTCCCAGCTTTTAGCGCATCAATATTTTTTATATAAAGATCTTGTAAACTTTTCATTATAATTCATATAAATTTGCATGTGAACGGTGCCTTATTAATTGTTGGGTCCAAAGCTGCCATCCTTCTTTTTATTATTATCTATCTAGTCACAAATGAAACTATAGTTACCTACGTAATTCCAAAAATAAAACAAGGAGCTACTATTACCATTTAAAAGATACCAATAGCCCTGTGACAATCAGCACGGGCTTCGTAATAGAGTCCCTTTGGGCGCCCTTAGGGTACGGAACCCTTTCAAGATGTTTACGACTTGTGTGTGATTTTTGTAGAAAATAAAAGATTATAAAAATGTCAGGTTTATAGATAAGTCTTTTATTGTTATACAAAAAGGCAGAAAAATTAAGAATACTTAAGTATAATTAATTAAAATTTCAGTAAGAGCGACCTTTGTTCGCTAAGAGGCGTAATAGTAAATTGTGATAGCACAAAGAATATTACATTATTTTCATAAAAACACTGGCTTCACGAAATCCTTTGTAAGAAACGACAGTACATCTAATTGGATATGTAGATTGTAGTATGAAAAAACGTATTTCTAACTTATATATTTATTTTAGTCACATAAACATCTTTCTATACAAAACAAAATCAAGATAATATAAATTTTCTCTAAGTTTTCGCTGTTGCCGAGCATCGGCAAGGTTAAAATCTAATTAATTTATCAATCAGCTTCAGAGAGATACAGCATAGCATTTAAACCCTGAAAGAGCAATTCGACTGCGGGAGTACCTCCACTTACAGAATCATCATCATCATCAACCTATAATGTCCCACTGCTGAGCACAAGCCTCCTTTCACAAATGAGGGTGAAAAGGAATGGTCAGATACTCCACGATGCGTGGAACCTACTGTTGGAGTTTTCAAGCCGCCTAGGAGGCCTCCAACTAGCTTAACGACTATCGCAATTAAGTGATAACCGGGACCAACGGCTTTACGTGCCTTCCGAAGCACGGAAACGCTCGATTTGAAATACCACTAGGCGGTCAGCCATCCAGGTACCGACCACGGTGGTAGCTTAACTTGCCGATCGTTTAAGAACGGCTAATCATGCTACACCACGAGCGCTTCTTACAGAATACCGCAGCCAAATAACTTTATGTTGTATTCCTGCGCGTGAGTAAGGTCGCCAGAGCTCATTGGGGAAGGACTGGTACGCGTGAATGATGTAGTGTGTTGCAAGCATCTACGTATATGGCTAGGGTAACCGCATACCACCAGGAGGGCCTATACTTGATTGCCGACTACGACTTATAAAACAAATACATTTTCCTTGTCCTGTAAATACTGCTGAATTGTGTGAAAGCAGCCCACGAATTAGAATTAAACTAATGCAATTACAAGTCAGTATACTCTTGGGGAGCCAATCTCATTAGGTGGTTACACTGTCGAATAAACATTTATGTTAACCAAACGGACTTTACCATACACCTCTACAGCGTCTTTGATTTCCTGATAAAGTTAGTAATCTATATCAGGAGTTAATACTATTTTATACCAAAGTATTTTTATGCTGTAAAAGGATTCTAAATAACAAATGTTAATAATTATTAATGTTTTTCTTGTTATTTTCCGGTCGACTTGATTTTCATTTTTATTTATAAATACTGAAAGGTTTATTTTTCCCTGTAGGTACAGCCTTTTAATAACATCATCAATTTATCGTACTATTTATAGCATAATCAATAAGTATCTAAACAAATGCTTGTTATCTTTAAAATTTATAAACACGGTTCCTGTGTAACTAGTAAATATGTAATCCAGTATTGCAACATCAACACAACATTGAGATAACAAAAAATACTTAATTCATAATAAGCTGAGACCAGTTGCTGATGCAACATGAACTAGTGTCACTGGTTTACTTGATATTATTAAAAAGTGAGAGTTACTCGTACTTTACATATCCTGATTTGTATTACATAAGAAGTATACGGAATAAGTACCATTTTACGTAAACACTGAATATACGTATGACTAATTAAGTGTGGAGTAGTGAATACTTTGCCCTAAACTATAGCTGATTTGTTAAGAGCTTCATAAGATTTAATTAGGTACACACGGCTACACATCAAGCTATACATTTCCAGTATAAGCAGATCTCGCATTATATAGGATTTCTGTACAATGAGAGGTCAGCTTATATTGAAAATGTATAGCTTGATCTGTAGCAGTGCGTACAGTGGCGGTAAATGGGTTAATTTTTTTACTATTAAAGTTTTTACAGTCAAAAAGTTTTATTGGAGTTACTTCATGAAATGAATTCCAGAAACATCAATTTTGAAACTGAAAAAAAAATTGCCCTAGAAAGATCTGAACCTAGTCCGCTCAATACCGATACCAACTTTGGAAATTCACAAAAATTTTGCTATTACAATATCTCTATTTGAGGGTAACGATGAAATGCTTTTACGTTCATAAATCTATCCGCCATGATCCAATTTTATCTCTGAAATATTGCTAGGAAGCTGAGCCGTCCTGTAAATATTTTGACAGCAACATACACGCCTTTAATGGAGTGTGTGGATAAAACGTGTTTATTTTCTGATCACGAATGTAAAGGTTCTATTATCAAAAACAAATTAAAACTGAAATTTACTGAAAATAATTACTTTATCTACTGTCACAAAATTTTACTGTTTTAAATATCAACAAACAGGGGCCCAAGCACAGATTACTGTGGCCCAAGTCTGCTATTACAATTGTATTCCAATGAACTTTCAGTGGTGTCAAAATTGTGATATTTTACAGTTTTAGTAGTCTACTAATACAATAGCGTCATAATGTCGCCATTATGACTCATTATGGCGCCATTATGACTCATTATGGCGCCATTATAACGCTATTCAGATAAAAAAAATATGGTAAAAATAAACAAACATATATTCCTATGATTTTTTTCGAAACTTTAACTCTAAACACAGAGTCGCATTTTATATAAGAACACAACAGGCCTAGTTTAAAAAGTTTGCGTCAAGTTGAAATAAATAAAATTAAGTTAGAGACTTTAGCTACACTTTCGACGTGAAAGATTTACTTTTAAAGTAATTTACGTCTTTTACATTTTCACAATCTTAAATCACCTTATTTTTCCAGAACAAAATCATATTTTTTTATGCTAGAGCCTTAACCGTGTTACTTTATTTTACTTTAAATTCTGAGTACGTAAAAAACCGGCCAAGTGTCTTGTATGGGGGTCCCCTTTAATTTTTAATTTTAGTTACTTTTCGTTATTTGCAGCAATAGAAACACATATTCTGTGTAAATTTCAACTGTCTGCCTATTCATGAGATAGAGCCCACCGACAGACAGACGGACGGATGGACGGACTACAGGGGCCCGTTGGCACTTTGGGTACATGATTCTAAAAACTAATAGTTTTCAAGTAAGTTTAAAATCAAATTCAATTAAGAATAGTTTCTGAATGTCTATTTATCGTCCATTTTGACAAACTTCATGCTTTCGTTCATGCCACTTTTAGCCACAGCATATAAAAAATCTTGTACGGCTATAATTACAAAACTACCTATTAAAATTACACTTCTTCATGCAAAACAAACATATTCCAGATGGTTCTTCGGTGGTCGTGGTGGTGGTTGGCGTGGTAGTGGTAGGCTTTGGCGTGGTCGTGGTCTTCCTGCAGTAATGGTAATGGCCGAAGTGGTACGGGTGGACTTCAAACTCTTGGTCGTCGTAAAAGTACGGGTACGACTCGTCTTCTTCAGGGTAGATGTAAGACGATCTGGATATTGAATCTGAAAATTAGAATATGAATCTTAAGTAATCTGTTATTTTCATCACAATTTTATATAAACAGATAATAATTAGATTATACTATTGATAACTAATAGTACAAAACTTATAATAAGGTAGAAACAGAATCCTAATCCTAACTAATATTATAAATGCGAGAGTGAGTTTGTATGTTACGCCTTCACGCCTCAACTACTCAACGGATCATCATGAAAGAATCATGGCGAGATTTGTACAAAAAAAATAAAGATTTTTGAGACGTTAGAATGACGTTATAATTGATCCTTAGTGCCTAAGGAATGACTTGAGCCATTTAAAATATTTTTAGAACCCCGGGATAAAAATGCGAATTTCTATGGCATGCCGGTGAATCACGACCATTCGCGACCGTTTTGCGGTGTTTATAAAATATTTCATGTATATTAACATGTTGCTGGCAATGTAATCTCAACATTGGAAGTGATTCAAAACTCTCAAATTTTTTTTTTTTTGTACAAATCAATGTATGGTCGCGCCATGATTCTTTGGCATGCAGGTAGCCTATGGTATGGAGGAGGACGTAGGCTTTTTATCCTGGGAACGCTGGTGAAAACGCGGGGCACAGCTAGTAATATAATAAAGTCATAGGCACAGGAGTAAACAGGCATCTTATGGGTTCGCGCGGTCCACCCTAGACTACATCTTCCCTTACCATCAAGCGGGATTGCGGTCAAGCGCAAACCCATTAAATATAAAAAAGCGGAAGAGTTTTTCGGTTGTTTATTTAAACGGGCTAATCTCTGGAACTAACAGACGGATTCGAAAAATTCTTTGACTAATAGGAAGGTATATTATCCCCGAGTGAAACGCAGGTGATACCGCGGAGAACAGCTAGTAAAAATAAAAAAAATACAGTCCAATATAATTTTGGCCTAATAAAATAAAAATTATGTATCATAAATTATGTAATTAATAGCTGTTAGCTTTCCGAAAATAAATAAATATAAATGCCAATCAAGTAAAATACATTCATAATGACATTCCAGTCTTCAACGTTAAAAATATTTAGTAATAAATGTCGTTTGTAATGAAAACGAATCTTATATTACGTTATGGCACGTGAGTGCAAATAAAATCTTACCCTCATCATGCCTCCGCTGGGAACAGTAGAGAGGGCAGATCTTGTAACAAAATAGTATTGGCTTCGCTGAAATATAAGAAAAAACATATAGCACACAATAATAAAGGTAAAATAACAATTGACAGTAAATAAGTGACAGAAAAGAAGGCTGGCAGTCTTGGACCCAAATATAACAGAGTGACGTAGCGTTTTCATTTTTATTTTCATAAATTCTTGTATTTTGAGTTTCATTGCATATTATTTTATCCAATAAAGATCAATCCATGTACACCTGACAAAAAAGTGACAAGACTTTTTAATAAACTATTTTATCCGGAAAATATAAGCTCGACATGTAGCGTTTTAAGTTATCATTGCACACTTAATTCCGAAGCAATTTTTTGATTACCTTTTTATTATAACATTATTAGAAATATTTTATTAAATTTCGTGCATTCAACAATTTTACCTAAAAAAAAAATTAAATCAAGCTGTAATAATTACCTGAGAAAAAAAAGAAAGTTTCGTTTAACGAAATACTTAAAATTATGCACAATATCCAAAAATAGTATTCCATAGCTATTTACTATAATAAACTTAATAAATATGCTAATACTACACTCTCCGTTCACTTCAGAATAAACACAGATTTTCTCGAAAACTTTCCGCGATCTTTATACATACTTATGGACTTAGCGGGATATTACGTATCTCCATGGAAATCCGTGGCAATGGCTATTACCGCAAGCGTATATGTGCACTAAACATACGTGACTTATTTGGCATTGTTCTGTGTCTCACTCATAGGCTATTATGTATTACGATTTACCAGCTAGCAGAAGATTTACTCAACAGTACAATGTTTATATACCTCACACTCAAGATTGTGATAACCATGTTATTCTTTTCAGAAAAAACATCGTCGCTGTCATTCCAAAAAGTCGTATGTTTTAAATACGCTGTTTCAGGAAACACAAAAAAACTAAGTCATTTAAAATAACACTTTTTGACAATTACATTAAAGTCTAAGATCGTCAAACACAACATATTATGGCATTTGACACATTGAAGATTACGTTCCAAACTACTCATACAGCCAATAAAAAAAAAGACAAAAAATTTACATACGACTTTTTGAAATGACAGCGACAACAATTCATTTTATTTATTTTGTTTTAAAATTTAAGGCTTTTCTTTCAACACTTTTATTATAATTAAGAGTGCTGAAAAACATTATTAAAAAAACATTTTGCTATAAGCATACGTAATCAATCGAACTAATGTAGTAGTAAAATAAGGAAATATAAGTAACACAAGTTGCGGATAAATAAAATACACTTTTAACTGAAGAAAGTTTGGAGTTCGTTCGACCATCCTCTGATAACTTCCTGGTAATACTTGGCCAAGCATTGTTCGTGTCATAATTTGTACCCTATTTATATATACAATGTACTGCAATGCTCCCACGGCTGGAAAGGAAAGATAGGAAATGAAGATCTTTGTTTTTCTGCTTTTTTTTAACACTTTTATTTTACGCTTACTTTGTACCCTGGATTTTACTGAATCACACTCATATTGTATGACATAAAATAAAGTTTAACTATAATAAAGTACACTCGCACTCACCATTGCTAGGTACTAAATATAAGTTTAAAAAATACAGGGACGTAGCTACCGCCGTATCAGCCGTACCAATTATACGGGGCCCCCGGGCTACAGGGCCCGAACGTTTGTAAGCAAAAATTACTAAAATTTTTCCCTCCGGTTTCACCGCAGTCAGGTAGAACGGCCTCCCAACAAATGATACAGGGAAAGCTACACCACTGAAAAAATAAAATATATTCAACACGTAGGTTTTTACACCCGTACCAGGTTCCCAATTTTATTTGTATCCTTTGGCTAATAAAATCATTGTTAACGCTTTTATGTGTTGTTGTAAAACCTCGGACAGAAATACCTATCTTTGACCATTTCCATGGCTGTTGCTAACCGTTCGAAGCCTGTCTTTGGTTTTGTTCTATTTTATTTAAGAATGGCATAACAAGGGAAAGAATAACACCAAAAGTTAAAGCTTACTACATACCTAGGTGGTTCTCCCGCCCCGCAGGATGCCGCTTGTAAACCGCCCGGGGCGGCGCGGACGAGGCGCTACAGACATAATTTCTATGAAAGTTATAATGCTACATTCGAGATGACTGTACCTGCGCAAAGCCGGCTCGCAGCGCACTTCACAGACGCGTTTAAGTTTGGTTCGGATTCTAACTACGCCCACGCCGTAAGCCGTTCGTGTAGAATTGCTCCTATAGGGCAAGAATGCGTATTTATGATGCATTTTTGCACCTGATTCATAGAAAAAGTTCAAATAAAAACAATTCCTAAAATGTCGCAATATTTTAAAGCATTATGTTACTTAGTTGTTAGGTAACAGTGTAACGTTATATATCTCTCGGATCGGACGCTATAAACGTAGAATGGGTGGCTTTCTCACTTAGCAACGCTGTAGTATTACTTCTGACACGTGTGGGTACTAAAGTTGCACGCACTCTTTTTATATTTTACGTAAATCAGGTTATCTGATGCAGCAACATTAGTTAATTTGCAAAGTCTTATCGTCGCTGCGCGTGAAGAGCAATACCGCGGAAGAGCACTTTGTAAAAACCGCGTATTGCTTTTTCGCGATTTTACAGGAAGAAGAAAAAACTTAATATCCTACATTTTGCTGACGGAACTCTATCGCTCCTAGTTTGAGGCTTACTTTATGGAGATAAATAATAATAAGAATAATATAATATTATTTAGTTTTTTCTTCTGTCTGTAAAATCGCGAAAACGCAATACGCGGTTTTTACAAAGTGCTCTTCCACGGTATTGCACGCGCAGCGACATTATCGATATAACTTATCGCTCGACAAAAACACTGACAATGAGACTCATTGTAATAAGGGCTGTTCAGTCTGAACAGCCCTTATCTTGTTTGATAATATTCGTCATATCCATATATTTTGATAGATTGATTGCTGAGGCCAAATTCAGTCTGTCAAGACTCCGACGAATATTGATTTTGTTCTCCGTTCCGCCGCTTCGGAGCTTTCGGATGTGACGCAATTTATCATAAACTTCCCTAACCCTTTACACATTCTAAACGCTCTATGGATACCTTTTCAGGGACTACATATTTTCAAGGCTATTTCGGTCCTTATCGATATTGGTGCATGATGAAAATATTTTTTTTATATTTAATGGGCTTGCGCTTGAGCAATCCCGCCTGATGGTAAGCGAAGATGGAGTCTAGGGTGGACTGCGCATACCCATAAGATACCTGTTCACTCTGGCCTTAAATAAACCCATGTTGTATCTGGAAACACTTCGCTACAACTTGGCCATGCATATAAGGAAAGAGTAATCGAAACGCTTGGTACGGTAAGACGTAATGTCGACGACGAAGGAGTTTTTTTTTATACACTAATGTGGCAAACAAGCATACGGCCCGCCTGATGGTAAGCAGTTACCGTAGCCTATGGACGCTTGCTACACCAGGGGTATCACTCGCGCGTTGCCGACCCTGAAGAAATCTCTTCACACCCTGTTTGAAGAACCCCATGCTGTACTCCATTGGGAAAACCACGGCGGGAAGCTCAGCACAGCATGGGGTTCTTCAAAAAGGATGTGAAGAAATTTCTGCAGGGTCAGCAACGCGCAAGTGATACCCCTGGTAAAAAAGTACCTAGATCTTTTAAATAATGTTTATCCTGAGTGGGAATCGAACCTTTGACGTGGCAGACAAGGCATCTAACCTCCCTGCCAGTTTCTAGACAGATTACTACTATACGTTGAGTATATTAAAATATCCGTTTAATTTGTTTAGTTTTTCATCCTGATTTTTTTATTAGTACGCACATCCCCTACGCAAGCCAACGGTTTCATTGACAAAAAAGTTTCACAGTAAAGTATATGTATGTATAAATTGTTAGAATAAAATAAGTACCTTCATGTTTTGCGCTGCTTATTGGCACGCAATTGGGAATTTGTATTGACTCGGGAATGCGTCTAAACAAAGGAAATCACATTTTCTTTTGTCACATTTCTGTCCATTACAAGTGAATAAAATGTTCTTGAAATGTTTTCCTTTATTGATATGGCCCGTATTTGTCGAACACCCCTTGTGACTACTTTGCATGAAGACTGTTTGTTTGTTCGAAAGAGTTTCTTACCCCATGAACACATGGTTTGTTTCCCAACGCATCTATAGTAACATAAAGAGGTAAAGTTTGTTTAGATGTAGGGGGTAATCTCCGGAGAAAAATTCTTCCACAAATAGAAAGCTACATTATCACTTAGTGCTATAGACTCTTCCTTTCAGTAACGCAAGTGAAACCGCGGGGGAAAGTTAGTCAAACTCAAAATCAAAAAGTCATTTATTCAGTTTAGGCCCTAGTAAGGCACTTATGAACGGTACATTGGTACATACAGTTGAATTTACCACCGGTTCGGATACACTTAAACTGAGAAGACTCCGGCAAGAAACTCAGCAAGGTTTTTGTTTTTTTTAGTTGTGGAAGATCTTTTAATATTCAGCTTTTTTTTCCAAATACTTATACAATATTTACATTATTATTTTATGCTTATTCGTACAATTGTAACTTAGCCAGGGGGATGCAAGTAGGCTATATTTGGCTTAATTTCTTACCGTCTTATTAATAAATAAGGTGTAAGTCAAGTATAGTTAAACCTAGGATTCAAATATATCCGTCAATTTCTAATGTCATATAAACAAAAAGGGATGAGGCTATCTTAATACTTGGTTATTACAAGACTGACTTATACCTTATTTATTAATAAGGGGGCATAAGTTTAAGGGTTGCAAAAAGGTCGGTGTTATCGTATCTTATGTTACTTAATCAGAGGCTATTCTGAGGTCACAATGCTGTTTTCAATGTTCAGCCACGTGTATTGGCAAGGAAAATGAACGTTCTGAGATCACGGTATACATTGATGTTGAGATCCTTTGTGAGAGCATTATCTGTCTAGCTTTCCACAGTCGCTTCGAATACCGGGACTGTATCCAGCTTTTTTAAATTTATTTATAATGTTTGTGTTAAAGTATTTGTTAAAGTTGAGTATAAAGTAATATCGCTTCTTAGCGATAAGACCGCCCATTGTATGTACAGTCATTTTAATATTAAGAATTTATTGTTATTTTTTGTTTTATTCTTATTGGTGTACAATATTATAAAGAATTATCTATCTATCTATATTATGGGTACGTTTTTTTCGGACTGATTGATAGACATTTAACACAGTCTAAAGTTAAAAATGAAACTGTCTGTCATTATCTATTCGTCCATGCTGTCATGCTGCATAATTCACTCAGAAAGGAATATGCAAAATTCTCATTCTATAATATTTATCATCATTTTATTTCAAGAGTTCAATTTTAAACATTTTAGTCATAATGGCGCATTGTCTTCATCGAAGACTGAATAATATATGAAGATAATTTGTTGGCCAGACTATAGTATATTAGAGCTAGTTCACAAAGTCTTGATTTATTAATAACCGCAATGTAACGGAGTGGAAAATAGCAGGGTTCAACAATTTTACCTTCCTTAAATATGAGAGAGGCCGAGGGATCGAAGACATTGGACATCAGTGTGTGTACTACTCCACACAGCAGAAGATAGATCTAGATGGCGAGCAATAGTCCGTGAGAAGATAACCCACAAAAGTCACGTCCCTGCAATGAGGCATACGATGCTAGGAGGCATACGATGCCAGGAGACATACGATACAAGGAGGCATACGATGCAAGGAGGAAGAAAAGATAACGTTGAAGAGCGTAGTGATTGATGAGATTATGTGGAACATTATTGATTCATAGAATATTTATTAAATCTGCAGCGAACAAATTCTCGATAATTTTGTATTAAAAAACGTTAGATTCACAGCATATTTTTAAGTAACGTACTTTTAGTCCTTTTATATTTCTTAAAGTTGTACATAAATGGAATACAAGTATTCGAAGGAAGCTGTCACCTTTTACGAGGGAATGTTGGGGTTGGAGCAGGAAGGATGTACCGGCAGCCACCGACGGCTATTACTGGCAGACACATTTCAAAACTGAGACAACCCGTGTAAAAGTACTCTTCACAAATTTTCACGTTTAGGTACCTACCCTCGTAGTATTTATATACTCTTGAGCCTGTACATATCTCAGACATCGCTAGCGCATTCGAATATCAGAAATTTGAACTTGTCCTATGTAAAAACGTGCTTGAAAAAATAGATATATAATTGTTTTTGATTTTGAAAATAATTTTTGAAATAGGGTTTTCTTATGCCGTCGTGTTTGAGTTATATAACAAAACCAATGATGTAACACTTTCCTAGAAAATGCCATTAATAATGCCTTGAAAGACCATGGTTATAGGATAAAGCACACTTGATAAAGATTAGAAGACACAATCGCAATAAATAATAAATATAAGAGGGTTTATGTCTGTGGGGTGATTCAATGAATGAGACATTCGAAACAATTCCATGAGATTACTTGATCAAGTACAAAATGTTTCCTAACAATTCTTTAATTCGTCCCATTCGATATAAGAAATCTGAGGTTAAATTAATAATAAAATATCAATTTTCTAACAATTGAATTACATTGCTACTGTATAGGACATGGGTCGATCGTTGTACTGGCTGAGAGTAGCGCTGGTAGTGCACGATCATCATTATCATCAATTGAATTACATTGCTTCTTCACTTCACGGAATAAGCACTTAATCGTCTCATTGAATCAGCTCCAAACTGGAACCATAGAAGCTCTATATCACAAAGGATGCTACGGAATTCAAAATCATTTATTCAAATAGACCTTCGCAGGCACTTTGATAAAGTATTTGATAAAGTAATGGAGTGATTAAAATCCCTAATTTGAACATTGTATGGAGTTTTGATGATACTTTCAAATGAAATAGCAATTAGCAATTAGCTAGTATGCTTGGTGTCTATCAAAGGGAAGAAATATTGTTCTTTATAATGATATCTTAAAGGCGGTAAACAATGCAATGGTTAATTGTTAGGCTATATCAGCAAAACTAGTAACGCCAACTAACGAAAATAACCAAACGGTTTCAAAAATTCTCAAATCTTGGCACAAAAAGCTCTTAAATTCTTTTCGCAAGAAAAATCTACTTCCTTCTTTGCTAAGTAGACTAACTTGTAAAGTTTAAAGTAGCTAACGGGCACATTAAGTACGTTGCCTTCACATTCCGACAGTTTGTTCGAAATAACTCGTTAATGCCGAGAACTCGGGCGTAAAAAATTCTGCAATAAACTTAAGATGGCCGTTAATTAAGTGCTAGGATTAATTCGCTTATGAGAGTTGGAGATTAGGTAAAAGTCGTAGCAAGCGTGTGTTGCATATTTCGTAAAGAAAGCCAGTTATGTTTTATTTAGGTCAACTTTTTTTTAATACCATTTTACCATATTTGATACTAGCTGTCCCCCGCGGTTTTACCCGCGGCTACCTGCATGCCAAATTTCATGATGATCCGTTGAGTCGTTTAGGCGTGAAGGCGTAGCAAACAAACTCACTTATTATAATATTAGTTAGGATGAAAAATGCATTATTTTAAAATCTCAAACAAAGCTATAGCTGACTTTTAGACATTCGCCTTCGAAGCTACTTTAAAATATATAATTCCTCTGTGTCAATACCAGAGTCTATGCGTTATGTTGCAACTACATACAATTATTCAAATACAATAAAAATAAAATAAATAAAATACTAAATATACAAATTATAGGAACGAACGCCTTCGCACGCTCTACATAAATGAAACATTCAAATATTAGTTTAGTTAACCTTTCATGAAAAAATCAAAAACTTGATTGGTTATTTTATATTTCAGAATATAAAGCTATAAAGGGCCTTATTCTGACACCTTATTTATTACTTTAAATCCAAAAAGATTTTAAAGGCCTTTCTTAATGATCTTGATTCAAAAGTAATTAGTGCGCTATATTAATTAGGACGTCTTAATTAATTTCATCTTAAATCTAGAAGATTAAAACCTTTTGTGAAGTTTAATTAAAATCCCCCAAAAACATAAATGTTAAAATTGGCGAGGTTCTTCATCGTAAAAAGATTTGTAATCTAAAACTGAGCCAAGTTCAACTGTATCGGTAAGTCGAGTTTGTTTGAAATGCGTAATGCGTAAAGTGAGAAACCCTAGAAACGTCAAATATACTGAACGTTAACAGTTTTAAAACTTTTCTTCGCGGATTTTCACAAATTAATTCATGATTGTTGTAAAGATTGTGCCATTCCTGATTAATTATGGTAGACATACCAAACATGGTTTTAGACGAGTTTTGTTTTTCGGAAACGTATTTCCTACTTTTTTTTGGAACAAAACGGGACTGGTCAACACTGAGGCATATTCAATATTTTATTTATTTGGTTATTATCAATTTTGTAGGCCCTACCGCGCTAAAAATACTTTTTCAATTTGCGATAGGACCTTACTCGCAAGTGGCCAAACTGGTGGCCACAAAAACGGTAGCCCTCATTGGTTCTTTCACTGGCAGTTTTCGTCGCCGGTTTTCTTGAACTTGGCCGGTCACACTGCGGTGTCTAGATGAGACAGTGCCTATTTCTTTCACTTTAAGGTTTTTAGAATAAAATCCATATTTTTTTCTAGAAAAGAGTTGTATAGCATCAAGCTTAAAAACGAAAAAAACCAAACATACTCATTATTATTTTAAGATTTTACGCAAACAATAAGCATCTCCTTATTACGCTGACGGTGGAAATGCTGCTGTACTTATAAAAGAATCTTTTGTTTCGAAAAAAGGGCTCCTCGATATAATAAGCACCCCATACAAATATAGATACATCTTTACACCGCTAACATATTAAACTAAACCTTATATCAGTTGTATAAGATATAGAGTTGCTTAAAATGTTAAGGTTGTCTTTTGAATGGATACAATTTTTTCTTCTTATACAGGTTGAGAAATTGATGCTGAAGAGTTTTCAAAAGCACTTACAGGCCATCCAAATTATTTACTAAACTTGCAACTAGTAACTGATCTACATGTTTTAGATTTATATTATTTAATGTAAAGCAGTGTTTTTCAATCTGTGTGTTCCAATCCCCGGGGCCAAACCTTGGTCGGGGGGTCACCGGCAGAAGGAAGAAGGCAAAGTAGACTTCGCGATTGGACGTCCAACTTATCTCTTACTTAGTTGCAAACCTCTCGCGGCTTCTTGCAAACGAATAAGTAAAGGTATCAAAATAAAGAAAATCATTATCGTAGTCTTTTAATTTATAAATTCTTTGTCTGTCTGACAAGGGGGTCGCCAGAATTTTTCAACCTGTAAGGGGGTCGCGAAATCAATAAGATTGAAAAACACTGATGTAAAGGATTAAATTATACAATTTCCAAGAACATCGTCTTGTTTGGAAACTTAACACAAGTACACCGAAGTTGTCGCGTGTAAACACAACCCTATTTATTCTAAAACATGGAACTAGAATATAAAGGATCATTTAATACCATTCCCAACTTAGATACTTTACAAAACAGTAACTAAAACGGTGCTATGTTTATCACAATACGGTCATATACAGGGTTATTTTTAATTAATTCATCAGCATTGTTTTTTAAGGGTGAGTACTTCACTCACAAATGGTGCCGATTCTGTTGTAAATCGCACTAAACTAATTTTAGTCACATCACATCTCTTTCGTACGAACATGATTGAAAAAGGATAGAACATATTTAATTTGCCATCTTATTTTGCGGGTATTTAGACGTAACCGCGATAGATGGCGATTAAAACATTGATAACAAACATTAGACTAATGTGACAGGACTAAATTTCTTACATCCTTTTCTTATGTTTTTTATTACAAAGAGACATAGTGAGACTAAAATTAGTTCAAGTTGTAAACAACAGAATCGGCACCAATATTACCGTTTACTATGCAAATGGGAAATCTCTAATAAAAACTTTTCATACATTTTCATTGAACAAGATTGATCGATTTATGAAAAAAAATTATGTATCATACGGACGGACATGTGTAGTGTAGTTAATAACCAGACGGCAGAGTGACAGCAATAGAGCTCTGTTTTGCCCTTCCGTACGGAACCCTACAAAATTCCAAAGGTAGTCTGTTTTGTATACAAAGTAGATTAACCTAGATACATTATAGATTAGTCCACTTCTACCTTCTTCCCGAGCTAACCAAGTTATACCATCGAGCTGAAGGGATGCTATCGTAATGAAGTATCTCCGATAACAAGACTCTGCTTGGCTGCAAATATCATGCCACTGCATCAAGTTATTCCTAACATTGCTCCTCTCGTTTCCACAGTTGACAGTCAACTCTAGAACTTTTCCCCCACTTATTATAATTAAATTTTCTATTGTTCTGTTCCGACATACTTTGTTAGGGACTCACGCAAATATTAAATGGAAGAATTAGAAAATATTTCTAACATTTAGTTAGCTCATTGAGTTTTTTTTTATTTGAATCAGATAGAACAGAAAAGTTCAAAGTAATTTATTTCATTGTGTGGACATTTTGCCCATCAGGAAATAAGTAAGGTCTGGCGGCTCTGGGATCTTGGACTATAATTTAGGCCTAGAGATAGCATCGAAGGCCAGAGCTACTGAAGTTACCAGAATCAACTGACGAAGAACCGCCAAGCAACTCGGCAAGATATGTTTTTGTGATCTAGCTATTTTTACCTTTATTTATTAGAAAGTATCATCCTCATCATCAGCCTATAATGTCCCACTGCTGAGCACAGGCCTCCTTTCACAAATGATGGTAAAAGGGAATGGGCAGATACTCCACCATGCGTGCTCATTGCGGATCGCTGGAGGTAGGTCAACCTACTGTTGGAGTTTTGTTTGAAGCTGCCGTTTGGTCCCTTAATGAGTATTTGTAGTTTTATTTTACTGAACGTTTTTTTTTTTTTTTTTATACTACTTAGGTAGCAAACAAGCATACGCATACAGCTTACAAAATATATTCAACAAAAAACTTAAAAAGTCATATTGTATCCGAGTCGCCCTAACTCGGCTCTTTGATTTCCCTTGCTAATCCTATGACAGTATTTTGAAAGACTATATAATAAGGCCCGCCTGATGGTAAGCAGTTACTGTAGTCTATGGACGCTTGCAACAGCAGGGGTATCACTCGCGCGTTGCCGACCCTGAAGAAATCTCTTCACACCTTTTTTAAGAACCCAATGCTGTACAAATTGGGAAAACCACGGCAGGGGCTCATTCAATAGTCCAAGCGTCCGCGAAAGAAAATTCCTTTGAGCCCGCACAGTTCGAAATAATTCTGGTTTCAATGTGTGAGGATGAGGATATATCTTTCACATATCTTGGTAATTCTTGATTAGAACCTGATTGGTAAATGATTCCTGTTACTTAAATTGTTGGTAACTGGTTATACAGGTGAGGTGAGTGGTTAATATCCGTGTCCGATTAAGTAATCAGAGGTAAATATAAAGTTTACTTTTACTAGAGTGGTAAACATTTCTTAACTATTGAATATTCTCGAATAGCCGAGTCAAAGTCCGTATGATAGAGACGTCAAAAGCGATGACGGTTGGACGAAAAAAAAATATGACAATAGATCAATCATTTTCCGAAAAAAATAGGTCGTCATTTGTCAATAAAAACCATTCTATAGAGATTGACTTGTATGTATAGAGTAATAGTGCTGTAGATTTGGTTACCTCCGATAGCGGAATTCATAACTAGCGAATGAATGGCGATGCTTGCTCCTCTTGATTTGTTTCTATTGGCATTACTTCGTCTAGGCTTTGTATGCTTACCACATTCGACCACAACATTACTTACCATGGTAATATTGTGGTCAAACATAGGCCTATACCTACATAGTAAAATAACAAATGAACTTAAGGATTTATTATGTGGTATTTTTTTTTTAATGTGACGTTAGTAGTAAATGTATTTGCTCCTATTATGGACTATTATCGGAAATTTAAGGGATTGAATTTATTGCATTAATTTAAAGCGCCAATGTGATCTAATTTGTGATCGAGTGATTGCGATTAAATAGTTTTAAAGGCAAAATAAATATATAAAATAATCTACTGCCCGTAAAAGCTAGTATTCATCAAACATTTGACACCCGTTTTACATAAATGAAGTTGAGCGTTGATTAATTTAATCCCATCCCAAATATTTTTAACCAAAGACGTGTTAGCAGACGCTATAGCAAAAGGCACGATGCCCTATGTAAATCTATGCCTAAGTACTTAATAAAAATGGTATAGCAGCTGCTTCATCTGAAACACATGGCTGTTGCCTTGGCAACAGACTTCCACATAGAATTTCAAACCTACATCTAAAGCTATTATTATTAACAAACGAAGTCTATCCCCCAAACAATCTTTGTTGCCCAAACTATTAGATGTGGAAGCCTATTTCCAATCTTTGGGGTATTTATTTAGTAAGGGCCTTAATTAAGCCCATTATACTTTAGGGTCACTCAGAGATTGGGTTTCATATTTATTCCCTTAATTAATTTTCAACTCAAGTTTGAACTAAGTTAAAATTACGAGCACAAACATAAAATATGGGGCGGTATATTTATTGTTGAGGTATATTTTGGATTCCCAATAATATGCTCCTCTCTCTGCCTTGTGTTGTGATGCTGTGTCCATTGTATTTCTATAGTTTGAAGAGCATAATTTGAACGAAAATCAGCGACGAATACTATTCGACAAATTAATTAACTTCTTCCAACGCTATTCTTTCATTTTAATACATAAAGGCAGAAAATAAATTGTACTATGAAACCAAATTTAGTAAATGATCAGCAAAATTAGTAAATGATCACCAAATTTTAATGAAGAAATTGTTGCGCTATTTCTCGACTCGGGGCACTCCAATTGGTTACCTATGTTGGTTAGGTTAGGTTACAACTGTGACAATAGCTAAATTCAAGTTTGTGCTTTGTGTAAATTTATGGTGGTAATTAACTATTTTGGGATTAAACAATCATAAATTGGGTTCTAATTTCACGCTAAAATGGTGGTTAATATTGGTGATAATTTACTATTTTTGGCAATATAAAGTGATTTTTTGCCGTTACATTTGACTAAATCTGGTGGTTCGTTAAACATAAGCCATACATAAATACAGATCTCGCAATTAGTAGGTACATACATATTATTATGTACCACTAAAATTAATTAGCCATCGCATAAACCAATCAATCATGTAATAACTGAAACTTGTCTGAAAACGAACTCCCAAGTAAAATCTAATTTACCTACATTATTTCGACGGCACGGGATTCAATCAGTATTTTTATCGGAAAAATGAACATCCTTCCGTAAAAAGTGACGGAATTCTGACAAGTTCGTTACCTTAGCTAAATTATTCAGTGATTTGCGCTTATATTATTGATAAGTTACCAAAGGCGACAGATTGGGTCGGCCCATTTGTATCGAGAAATATTTCGCGAGAATAATCTTTACGGCGGTTGGAAGTCTTTTTTCTTGAAGACAATTTTGATTTTGCTTTTCAACACTAGTTTGAAGGATTCAGATGAATGCTATACAGGGTTATAGGTAAAACACTAAAACTTATCAGGACTATATTACTAACGTCATAAAAAACAACTTTTGTTCTATGACTTTTAATAATTCATCAGACTTTCTTATAGAAAACTAGCAGACCCCCGCGGTTTCACCCGCGTACGGTTTCATCATATCATTTCTCAAAAATAAAAGTAGCTAAGTTACTCCTTATAACATCAGCTATGAACCGGAAGAGACAGACAAAAATGTTAAACTCAATCCGATTTTATTCAAAAAAGTTGAACTCACATAAAAGCTTGGTGCAATGCAAAACTCTTAAAAACTGGAATAGAAGAACATTTAAATCAAAAGCACTAAGGAGTATTGCTATCGACTTCGATGCAAATCACCTCGAAAAATCAAATACGGATATTTTTACTATTAAAACTAAAAACCAATATTATACGTCATTATATATCATCACGTCATTCGACGCCAAAGAGAAAGGACGTACTTTGTTGTTATCCTCATAATATTATTATAAAGTGCGGTAATATCTAAGTAAACTTCTTAAAAATCATAGTTTCTGTTTCATAAACTTATGTGGAACTAAAGTGCTATTTAATAACAACATTTTAATCGATATTTTAGTAAAAAAAAATATAGCCAAAACATAATGTATCTGAGTGATTTCTAAAACATTTGTGGGTGAATTGAAATTGTTGAGTGCAAGTGTTTCTAAGTTACCCGCTCGCTACAAATCAAATACACTAGTAAATCACTATTGATATACAAATAAACTAAAAAGGATTGAACAATTTCACATCGATCGCTATAGATCCGACTAGCGCAGCGGCGTAACGCTCGGGCGTATTGGCTCCGACTCGAGTTTGAAGTACAGTCTTCGAATCCCAGATTGTCACAAAATCACAATTTTCATTTTTGCATAATGGTTTTTATTTGTGGGGGCTGTAGCGAAGAAATAACACGGCAACGTGTTAGATGTCCTAAATGCAAATCAAGTTTTCATCAAAAATGCGTGAATTTTCATTCCAACAAACCCTTACCATCATCCAAGGTAGTCGAAGGATGGTCATGTCCTGACTGCAGTGCGAAATCAAGGCGCGGGGGCAATAATTCTGATAGCACCCCTGTAAAACCGTCTGCAGTCTGTGGTAATCAGTCTAGTGAAGACGAGTCCGAGACCAACACTGTCTGTGCGAGCACCTCAGATGCCGGGATTTCCAACACTGAACTCAATAAATTACTGGTAGACTCGATAAAGAATGAGGTCTTATCCCTAATAAGGAATGAATTCAAAACAATTATCCGTCAAGAACTGAAATCAGAAATGTCACCTTTGATTGAACAACTGGGGGAATTGCAAAAGTCTTTCACTTTTTTGAGCGATAGATACGACGAGTTTTGTCCGAAAATTGAAAAGGTGGTCGAAGACTCTAAACGTCTAGAGATTGAGCTCAGCAGCACCCGTGACTGTGTTGATATGCTTACTTACAAAATTAATACCGTAGAACAACAAATGAGAGATTCAAATGTTGAACTTCACGGTGTGAAGGAACTTAAATCCGAAAACGTGTCCACCATTGTGAAACAAATTGCAAAAGTGGCCTCGTTCAAGTTAGATGATGGAGACCTGCTTAATACTACAAGAGTCGCAAAATTTAATAAGGAGAGCAAAATGCCTCGTACCATCATAGCAAAATTAAAAAGTCCCAGATGTCGCGACGAGTTTATATCAGCTGTTTCTCGCTATAATAAAGCCAACCCTAATAACAAGATGAACAACAGTGCGATCGGTATATCTGATACATCAGCTATATTTATTTCGGAGCACCTCTCACTATCAAATAAGACGCTACATGCTGCCACACGTCTGAAGGCCAAAGAAAAATTATACAAATACGTATGGGTCCGCAATGGACGCATTTACGTTAGAAAAGATGAAAGCTCCCGTTACATACTTGTTAAAAATTTGCAATGTTTGAATCAGTTAATTTAAGTCGTTTATTTATTCTGTCTGGCAAAATATTATGTAGTGAATCTGTTATTTCCAATGGCGGTCTCGATATATTATCAGAATGTTAGAGGTATGAAAACTAAATCATCTGAAATTAGTCTTTCAATATTGAACAACGACTATGACATAATATGCTTAACAGAGACGTGGCTTGATGATACTGTTTTATCTTCGGAATATTTTGATAGTAGGTACACTGTCATACGTAGGGATCGCAATAATGACTTCAAACAAATGTATTGTAAAGATCATGGTGGTGGCGTCTTATTAGCAATATCCAGTAGATTGAACTTTGCGTGTAGGGATGATTGGCACACTTCTATTGAAGACCTCTGGGTACGTATTGACTTAGGTAACATTTTAATAAATCTTTGTGTAGTTTATCTACCATCGTATCTACCAAATGCCGTATTTAATAGTTTTTTGGCCAGGTGTGAGGAAGTATCTTTAAATAACACTAATAGCACCACACTTATTATCGGTGACTTTAACCTACCCAAATTAACATGGGATAGCTCCGATCAAATTAACATTATCAATGATGCGAAATGCTTGGCATTACATGAATTCTTAGCTGCCACAGGTCTAACTCAAATCAATAATATTCTTAACTTGAATAATAGCATTCTTGACCTCGTACTTAAGGACGATAATATAAGCATCACAATCAATGAAACAACTCCTATTAGTAAAATTGATATTCACCATCCACCTATCGAGCTACTTTTAAATAAACCTTCTTCCTTTGATTTGCCATCCAATACCCAAAATCTCAAATACCTTTTTCGAAAAACAAACTATGATGCATGTTCCATCGAACTCACTGAAATTGAATGGGAAAAATACAAGGACCTCAATTGTAATGATTATGTCCAAAATTTTTATAATATATTGTGGGATATTATTGATAAATATACGCCTAAAGGAAGGCCCAAAAAGTCGTGCTACCCGTCATGGTTCTCAGCATCTTTAATTAAAATTCTAAAGGAAAAGCACAAGTATAGAATCCGATATAGAAAATATAAAAATCCTAGAGACTATGACACTTTTGATACCCTACGCGCGAGAGTACGAATGGTTATGGAACAATGCTTTAAATCCTTTATTTCTAAAGTTGAAAATGACCTTACATCAAATATAAAAGCATTTTGGAGGTATACTAAAGCAAAGAAATCCAGTAGTGGCATCCCTAAGCAGGTATCATATGAGGACAAAACAAGCGTGGGTGGGGCTGATGTTGTCAATTTATTCGCCGAGTACTTTGCATCTGTTTACGGAAATCAAGGGTTTCATACTGATTTTACTCCAAATTTTCCCGCATCAAATTACAGTCTTTCTTCTATTTACATCACCGAGCTGGACGTTGAATCTTGTCTCAAAAAATTGGATCCAAATAAAGGTGCAGGGCCAGATGGTTTACCTCCATTTTTTATTTGCCTTTGCGCAAAAGCTCTTGTGAAGCCCCTTCATACAATTTTTAATAAATCTATGATCGAGGGTGTTTTTCCTGAACTTTGGAAAGTCTCTCAAGTTATCCCTATCCATAAAGCTGGTAACAAAAATATAGTATCCAATTACAGGCCTATATCATTAATCTCATGTTTTGCAAAAATTCTAGAAGGTCTTGTTTATTGTAGAGTTTATAGCCACTTTAGACATTTACTTAGCCCTCACCAGCATGGTTTTGTAACCAATCGCTCAACCACATCAAATTTATTAGTCTATAGTGATTTTATATGTAAAACCTTAGAAGTCAGAGGACAGGTGGATGCCATTTATACTGATTTTGCTAAAGCGTTCGATCGTGTAAATCATTCAGTGTTGATTGCCAAGTTGAAGCATATAGGTATCCATGGTAGTCTCTTACGCTGGTTTCATAGCTATCTGCTTAATCGGAGTCAATATGTTGCCTTATGTGGTTTTGAGTCGACCCCATTTATGTCATATTCTGGCGTCCCTCAAGGGTCCAAATTAGGTCCCTTATTATTTCTAATATTTATTAACGACCTATTAAATATATTTAAATGTGAGTGTCTTGCTTACGCAGACGATATTAAAATTTATCGTAATATATCTAATTTAAATGATTGTATTTTGCTCCAAGACGATTTAGATTCCCTTCATACCTGGTGCCTTAATAATAAAATGTCTTTAAATGTGAATAAGTGTCATTATATTACGTTTACAAAAAAAAAAATATTCTTTAACTTTGTATACAATATTGGTGGAACAAACTTGGATAGAGTACCTGTAATTCGTGTCTTGGGAATAATACTTGATTCTGCATTTACTTTTTGTGCACATATAGACTATATTACCCTCAGAGCTAATAAAATGCTGGGTTTTATAATACGACAGTTAAAACCTTTTCATAAAATTTCAACCATGACCTTACTTTATAATGCCTTAGTCAGAAGTGTGCTCGAGTATGGATGTACTATCTGGTCACCCCAATATTCTAGCCATATTAGTAAGGTGGAATCAGTACAAAAACGTTTTGTTAGGTACATAAGTATAAGGTCTGGACTTCGTAAATTAATTCCAGAATACACAGATAGAATGCAACATTTTGAACTCATAAGTCTGGAAAAGAGGCGTGTATTTAACGATTAATTCTATTCAAAATAGTTAATGGACTAATTGATGCAAATATTATTTCTTACTTTAACTTCAAACTGAACAAACATATACGCAGACAACCACGCCTCTTTCATATATCAAACACGTCACTCAATGCCTCTTTCAATAATCCCTTTTTGCGCATGGCTAGGTTATATAATGATTTTAATAATAATCCCAATATTGATGTTTTCTACTTAAAATTTATTCCGTATAAGCGCTTTATTTACTCTTACCTAATGGAGTCAGACACCAATTTGGCTGGCTCTTCATAATTTTTGTGTTTAAAATTATCTCTTAATATATTCTTATTATTATTTATTATCTATTTTATTGTAATAGGTAAATATTTTATGTGTACCCATCTTATTGTAAAATTTAAAGTTTGTTATTTTTCTCTTTTTGTATAATATTGTTCCTATAAATGCTGTACACGCCTATTATTAGTATATGTACTCGCTAATGTCTGTACTGTTACTATTTTGTTAACTATGTATTTATAATTGTATGTATATTGTTGGTGTGTCTTAAATAAATAAATAAATAAATACACTAACAAATAAAACTCAAAGAATCTTATATATTATTATAAGAACAAATGAAAAAGAAATTAAATTAACTACAATCAAACTATTCTAATTAAATAGTGTAAATGAACTTTCAAACAAATTATACAGCAATCGCAAATATTCGCTAAGTAGGTAATCTAAGAGATTTCCAAGGAAAATCAAAAGGCATAAGGTAAGTTTTTCATTCAAATATGCAAGAACAAAAAAGAATTTTAGTTTCGAATTGTACTCCGATTTAAATATTCTTTTATATTTGACATTCCAATTTTAAAAAGTTTTGCATTGCACCAAGTTTTTTTAATAAAATCGGCTCAGATAAGGCTGATAGAGCGCGCGAAACACGGGAGTGAGGCCAACAAAACCACAAAGTTTATTTAAACGAAAGTGTTTTTCGTTAAATAAAGTTTTTTTAAACAAAGCAAATACAAATTCAAAAGCGAATACCAGGCCCCTATTTCACCAAGCTGATAGGTGACAGGTGATATGTGACAATTTACAGGTGACAGGTTCTAGGCGACAATTCTACAAATTCGCATTAGATTAAAAAGGAAATGCGAAAAGTTGTAAAAAAAATCGTTTCATAAACATTTATTGTTTGATATAATGTTTACATTTCTTCAAAGTTTGCCACAGACTGAAAATATTTATAGACACAATTTAAATATGACATTACACACTTTGACATGTCGTCATAGTGATAAGTTTCACTTGATTGATATTAATAGTTATTTAAGTAATTTGAATTATTATTATTATTTAACAGAAGATAATTTTTATTTTCCAAAATACCACAAACGACAAATAGCAGAATCGCTATCATATTATATTAACTCAGCCAATTGTTTGGCTACTCGGACGGCTGCTTCTATTGAGCAGCACAGCTATTTACAACCATTGGAAGCTATTCCAAATAGATTGGATTCATTGGAACCTATTCCAAGTACAAGTAGTAATTTAAATTAGAACATGTGACAATAGAGGCAACCTCTAGCATTAGTCATAAGAATAATAACTATGAAATTATAAGTGTATCCTGCCCATTATCATTAGATATAAAGAGTAATAAAAAGTATAATAATAACTGTAACAAAAGTAATATTAACCTGGTACACCAGAATATACAAGGAATTAAGGGCAAGGAATTAGAACTAGAGTTATTTCTGAACTGTGATAATATTGACATTTTATGTATCACTGAACATTGGCTAAAGGCCCACCAGTTCATGTTTAACTTTAGTAAGCACCAGGTTGCTAGTTCATTCAATAGAAAAGATTCTATTCATGGTGGCTCACTAATAATAATTCAAAACAATTTGAAATTTAAGGAACGCATAGATATTCAGAGCCTATCTATTGAGCGAACTATAGAAATAGCATGTGTAGAGCTTGAGCAATTCATTGTCATGAGCGTATACAGACCCCCTACTGCAGTATTCAATTTGTTTGAAAAATGTATGGATGAAGCTTTGTGTAAACTAAATAGTATGAATAAAAATATAATAATCTGTGGAGATTTTAATATAAACTTGTTGGAGGATAATGCGATATGTAATAAACTCAAATCACTTTTTCTGTGCTACAATCTTGTAAATCTTTTTTTAGAACCAACTAGAATCACTGCCACTTCAGCAACTTGCATTGATAATATTTTTACTAACTTACAGCCAGTAACAAAGTCAATAATAAGTAAATTAAGTTCTGATCACTGTGGCCAGCTGGTCTCATTTCATATGCCTAGAAAAAAGTGATAAAAAAAGATATTAAGTGTGTTCCTATGAGTGAAAGTCGCCTTGAAAAATTTAGAAATAACATTGTCAATAAATTACCACACGTACCTTACGATAATAAAAATGTTAATGAACTTTATAACTCAAATTTTAATTTAACCAAAAATGAGTATAATTCAATGTTTTCTTCAAAAACGGTAAAACGGAAATCTAACACGGTCTTCAATGACTGGGCGACGGTGGGAATTTATATAAGTAGGCGAAAATTGTATGAATTATATAGGGAAAAACAGTATAATCATGATGCTGTTTTTCTAAATTATGTAAGGAATTACTCAAAAACATTTAAATGCGTTTGTTACTGCGGCTAAATCAATACATATAAGAAATAAAATTAAAAATAGTCAAGATAAGATCAAGATGACTTGGAAAATTATAAATAGTGAAACTGGAAAGTTCAAAGTACGTAATAATGAGTTTCAACTTATTATTAATGATAAATCAATCAAATCTGATCAAGATGTTGCTGCCGCTTTTGAGACTTTCTTCACCAATATTCCAGTTTCGACTACCAAGTCTCTTAATTCTTCTCCCACCCTCGCTGCATCTTTACTTAGGAAAAATGTAACAGAATGTACTGTTGACTTTAAATTCTCAACTGTTACTTCTAGCGATATAATTAAAGCATTCAAATCTCTAAATTTGAAAAACACTGTTGATCTATGGGGGCTTTCAGTTAAACTTATTAATTCTATAATTGATTGTATTGCACCTCATTTAGCTGTTATTTTTAATAAATGTATTGATTGTGGTGAGTTTCCTGATCTTATGAAACATAGTAAAGTAGTGCCTTTATTTAAATCCGGTAGTACATCCGACCCCACAAATTTTAGACCAATTTCCATACTACCGACATTCAGTAAAGTATTCGAGAAAATTATACTTAATCAATTGATGGTACATTTCAATAGTAATAGACTGCTTCACAGTAAACAATTTGGTTTCACTAGGGGTCGCTCAACAACCGATGCTGGTGTTGAGCTTATTCAACATATTTTTGACGCCTGGGAAAATTCACGAGACACCCTCGGTGTTTTTTGTGACTTATCCAAGGCTTTTGATTGCGTCCATCATAAAATACTGATCAGCAAATTACATCACTACGGCGTTAGAGACACTGCACTTGATCTTTTGATTTCTTACTTATGTGACAGAATTCAAAAGGTTGATGTTAATGGTAAAGTATCCCCTGGGTCATCAGTAACTATGGGTGTACCACAAGGTTCTATCCTTGGACCTTTTCTATTTCTCATTTACATCAACGACTTACCATATCTTGTAGAAAAAAAACATGAGATAGTATTGTTTGCTGATGACACTTCACTTCTTTACAAAGTGAATAGACATGATTTTAATTCTGACGATGTGAACAATGCTCTTTCTGAAGTCGTTGATTGGTTTACTATTAATAATTTATTGCTAAATGAGAAAAAAACAAAATGTATCAGATTCAGTCTACCCAATGTGAGACATTCGGACACAAATATTGTAATTAAAGGCGAAAAACTGGATCTTGTTGAAACAACTGTATTTTTAGGTATCACTTTAGATAATAAGATACAATGGAGCCCTCACATTTGTAAATTGGTGGATAGACTTAGTTCTGCAGCTTATGCAGTGAGAAAAATTCGCGCTCTCACTGACGAATCTACGGCAAAATTAGTTTATTTCAGTTACTTTCACAGTTTGATGTCTTACGGTATCCTCCTCTGGGGTAGTGGTGCCGAAATCAATAGAATTTTTATACTGCAGAAGAAGGCTGTCCGCGCAATATATAAAATAAGGCCTAGAGATTCTTTGAGAGACAAGTTTAAATCTATTAATATAATGACAGTGTCGTCACAGAAAAATCTTATTCATGTGAGGAAAAACTTAAATAACTTTCCTAAGAATAGTGACACTCATAGTTTGAACACTAGAAATAAGCACAAACTTGCTGTACCTTTAACTCGGCTCAGCAAAGTCCTTAACTCTTTCAAGGGGCAATGTATACGTTTCTATAATAAAGTACCCAAAGAAATCCAAGAGCTACCTATACATAGATTCAAAAAGATAGTTAAACAAAAGTTATGCACGAAAGGGTACATAAAGTTTCTGATTTTGTAGATGACAAGAATGCATTTGAATGAATTGTTCGCTTCGCAGGCTATTGTTATATATATTTTGTAATTGTAATACTTCTATTTACATATTTAAAAAAAAAAGACTTGCTGAGTTTCTTGCCGGAGTCTTCTCAGTTCAAGTTGTATTTGGAACCGGTGTAGAGCCATTTGTTAACGTTCACAAGTGCCCTATCAGGGCCTAAATTGAATAAATGCTTTTTGAATTTGAATTTGATTTATCTACAATTGTAGTTTTACAATGACAGGCATGACAGGCAACTTTTTATGTTATGAAACAATGTTATTTTTTACAACTTTACATATTTGTAGATTTGTCGAAAATAATTGACATGGGGCAAGATCTGTGACGGCTTCCTCTACTACAATAATTGTCATGTTTTTGTTGTGATCATTTCAAATTGGCTCTTTGCGAAAGCAGTAAATAGGCGATAATAGTTTCAATTTGTTCTCAAACTGTAAAGAACGAAGATTTAAAGAAAATCAGATTACCTAGCGAATCTTTTTTATTAAATTATCTTTTTGGTTATCCATGATAAATATGATAATTATTATATTTAATTTGAAACGCTTGTAGTAAATGCTATGTAATTATTTATGTATCAATAAATAAATATGTTAGAGAAAAGCCCGTTAAAAATAAAATAAAAACAACAAAACAACTATGTAGCAGCAAAAAATATATAAGTATGTGTGAAATTGGTGATCTTATGGCCGATTTCTATAACTTATATCTTTACTAATAATGAAGCAAAAATCTCAAAGCTTTGCATAGCAGACCCTCCCATATGGAAGTAGCTATCACTTAGCTACGAAATGATCTATATGCCCAGTTTGGCAATAAAAACTTACCATTGGTAAGCAAAACGATTCGTTTTTGTTCATAGAAACCGGGCATTAGTTGGCCCTACGAACGGCGAGACGTGAGAATTGTAATTTTTCAATACATAACGCCTGTCATCAGCCAACATACCGTCGGATTTTGTTGACATATGGTAGAGGTTTATGAAACAATAATTATCGTGACATATCGGCAATTGCCATATTTTCATGACAATTGTCGCACCTGTCCATCTGGTGAAATAGGGGCCAGGTATGTGTTTTACAATTTGTATTTGCTTTTTTGGCCTCACTCCCGTGTTCCTGGCGCCCCATCTGCCTTATTCTGTAATCTGTGAAATTCGGATTGAGTTTTCAAACGTGTGTCAAAATAAAATGTAATTTAAATCAAAAGTACTAAGGAGTATTGATATCACCTTCGATGCAAATCACCCCTAAAATAACTTTCTACCCCTTTTTGACCCCGTTAGGCGATGAGTTTCAATAAAATACGAAACACGTCTTCCATCAATTCTGTTAAGGAAGGTTTATGCAAAATTTGAAGGAGATCGGACCAAGGAATCACTTTGTCCCATACAAACTTTGCCCCCGTTTTTCACCCCCTTAGGGGTAGAATTTCAGTCATTCAGGACAAAGCATTTTATATGTATAGATAATAATATTTAAATTCATACGCTCTAATCGTCATGAATTAAACGCGTAGCAAAAGACTGAGTGACAGTGCATGGGAGGCGGAGGTACTACAAAATACAGAATTGAAATGTGTTAGATAGAACAAAATCTTGAAAGTTTGTTTTTGGTCAATGTACCTATTATGTTTTGTAAAGTCATAGAACAAAACTTGTCTATGATGTTAGTAATAGAGTCATGTCAAGTTGTTAGTGTGTTACCTATAAATTGTATACCTGCAGAGGAACTTTTTTTAAATAACCTAAGTTTTAATAAGTTTAGGGTCTATTGAAAACTAACATTTGTTTCCGAGTGTGGTTATTTTAATCTGATTCTTACTTAACTCGACCTAAATTTTTCAAATGAAGGACCAATGTACATCTATAGCAAAACACGAACATGCTATAAGAGTTTCTTGATTTTATTCCTTGTCTATCTCGAATATTTACCATAGAATATAAAAGAGAATGTCCACCACTACTTAAGTCTAAAATACTTGGTATTTCCCACATTTATAAATAACCACTATAACCACTTACACAATCTGTATTCACATACTCATTGTATTTCCATTTTCCCCAATTGAAACCAATCCCATACGAATTAAGTTCAGTCCATGAATGTGTCCGAACTATCCAATTATCGCGCAAAACTACAGATGCACAAAAACGCTTTCAAAGCTCACGCACGCCCGATGTTAATTATAAAAGCCTTCGTAATTGCATCAATTTGTCAACCTTGCATTGTATTCGACAGAAGTATCCAACTGAACCTATCATACCCCACTAATTATGCTAAAAGTGGGAATGTTTGGTCTCTTTTTGTGACATTACTTGATATTTTTAATATTGGTGCGTCCACGCTACGCGAACTGATCACGAACCAAGCACACGTGGAGCACGGATTCAGAGTAGCGTGGACGGACTTGCGAGCCTCGAAGAGCGTTCGGCTCGCGCTCGACTGCGTTCCGCCGATTGTCAGTTTTTTTACGAACACAGCGATTCGCATCGCGCTCGTGGTCTAGTCTAGGCTCTATGTAAGCTCGTTGTACGTCCACACTTGACATCGCGAACAACTGGGGACAATTGCTCGGTTCGCGTAGCGTGGACGCGCCATTAGATTGCACTAATATTTTTACTATGTCACCAAAATAAAGCCAAAGGTAAATTAACTGGCTCTGAAGTGCAGCTGTTAGCACGAGAGTCAGCTTGGCGATATAATATTAGCTTAAGAGTGGCAACCAGTCAACCGGGAACTACAAAGTAGGTACTCTACCATCGTGCGATGTTTTGCTTCTGCTTCACCGAAAGCTCACGCTCAGTTTAGGCTTCGAATCCGCGACATTCTCCATCGCTTCGACGAAATTACTACTGAACTTTCGTCGCCTTGCAAATATAGCAAACGTTTTCAAAATTATAAAAACTATTTTATTTTTCATTATTAAACTGTGTTATGTAAACTATGTCCTAGTAACTATACTAGAATAATCTACTAAGATATACAGTAAACATATTTGTAATGCCATAAACTAACACATTGGCCCTGATTCTGTTGTTCACAACTAAACTAATTTTAATGTCACTATGTCTCTTTCTAACAAAGAACATAAGAAAAGGAGGATAAGAAATTTAGTCCTGTCAAATTAGTCCAATGCTTGTTTTCAATATAAATTTAGTCGCCATCTATCGCGGTTACGCCTAAATACACGCAAAATAAGACGGCAAAGATTAATTTGACAACTTAAAATATGTTCTATCCTTTTTCAATCATGTTCGTAAGTAAGAGATGAGATGTGACTAAAATTAGTTTAGTGCGATTTACAAGAGAATCGGCACCATTATATAGGTCCCTTTCGTCGCATTTGCTTTTTTAAACTTAAATTCATGACCTGCGAGGTACTATTATGTTGTAAACAGGATTAGTGTAAATGAGATTCTGACGCTTATTTCAAGGTTTGGACTATGTTTGTACAGTTGAGGAAATAAATGCTCATGCTAAGCCATGCCTACTTGAGCATAAAATTAAAAAAGGTACTTAAACTAATTCACACAACGGTATGTATATACCACCTTGTATTACTTACACTTACTTACAGCTCCATGCTTGTAGATTGTGTCTTTATACCAACATCATTCAGATACTTATCCAATCAGAAATATATCATGACTAGCTTCTGCTCGCGGCTTCGCCCGCGTGGCCTACAGGAAACAAATGACATATTTTTCTACGACAATAAAATAAAACAATATCATCCCGCTTCAAGGTAATTAAAAACGCCGAGACACGTATACATTAATTTTCAATCTTCAGCCTATACACAAAATTTTAAGATCCTAACTTCGAAACTGACGGACTTTCATACAAACTTTCATCCCCTATTTTACCCCCTTAGGGGTTGAATTTCGAAAAAGAAAGGGTTCTTAGTGGATTCCTACTTCTCACAAAGAATATACCCTCTAATTGCATGTCTCTAGGACCAGTGGTTTAGGCTGTGCGTTGATATATCAGTGAGTCAGTCAGTCAGTCAGTCAGTCAGTCAGGACTTTGAATTTTATGTATATAGATTTACTGCACATATCTCATTCTCATACTCAGACCAGCGCAGCAGCTGACGGTATATTTAAAAGAAAAATAGGTTTGTAGAATTTAAGAAAATTTCAATTAAGGGAAGAACATCAAAATATATATAAATGTTTAGTTATGTGAACAGTGTGTTCGTATGTCTAGTATATATTATAAATAAGTATGTATCAAAATAAGATAAGACAAGTTTCCTTTTAAAATTATTATAATGCTGACAAAAAAGTGATATGAAAGTCAAACTCAAAGCCATTTATTCAATTTAGGCCCGAGTGGGGCACTTATGAGGGTCAAAACTACTGAAGATACCACCAGTTTGAAAGTCGGCCTTCAACTGAAAAGAACCGGCAAGAAATTCAACAAGGTAATACAAGCAAGCCTAAGAACATAATAAAAAACATCACAAAAAATAAAACATAATAACGTAAACAAGTTCATAATTATGTAGGTAATCTATAGGTACCGGCTTTCATACCATGTGCAGGGTGAAGCTAATTAATATAATGGTCTACCTTGTAATAAGCTCTGGCTTTCTGTATGTAAGATTTGAATTTAAAATCAGTCAATTTGGTTACTGAAAGTGTTATCTTTATATATTAAATTCTTCTGCACGTGTGTATGTCACTGAACTCCTAAACGGCTGGACCGATTTGAATGAATTTTTTTGTATGCGTTTGGGTGGCGCCCTGGATGGTTTAGATTCACAAATAGGGTAGGGAAGGCTAGGGTAGGGTAGGGTAAAGTAGGGTAGCACACCGCGAATGAAGTTGCGCCGGGCAGCTAGTATTGTTATAAAAACGTACGTATTTCCAAGAAAGTAGCGGGATTTCTTCCTCAACTATACCTAATAGGGATGCCACTTATTTGAAACTGTCCGAAGGAAAGTTCAATAAGTACCTTCCCAGACCATTCGTGTATATTTGTGCGAGCACGGTAATTGTGTTTGCGACGAGCGAGTACGAACAGAACTGTATAAACGTTATTTATTTGATTGAACTCTGAGAGCTGATTCGACACACTTGTGTCAAACAAAAAACAAATTACAGAGCGCTTGCCCTGTAATTGGTTTTGTTTAACTATAAGTGAATTTCATTATAAAAATCCACCAATTTATTATTTTCTTCTGATACAAGTGTATACGGATTCCACAATTACCTTTGTAACTCTGAAAACAATATCAAGTAACTTCTTAAGTCATAAACAGACGTCGATTTTTATCAACGGCCAGATAAGCGGTATCTGGCTGTTAATTTAAAATTAGAGTTAGAGGCAAATGTGGTTAAAATGAAAAAAAACATGTTGGTTAAAAGAATCGTGAACCCTTTTCACTTACTTCCAAACTTACGTAAAGAATCTTGGAAAACCTCGCAAACAATTTCCCAACACTTTTTCTGATATGTAATGAAGCCCTTAAAATAATGGCGTAACTCAGTGTTCTGAGTTTTTGTTGACTCACGGTTAACCTTTATTTTAAGGGATTCGTTTTGTTCTTTTCTGTATAGGATGAAGTCGGTATAGTTTACGAAAGGTCGGTAACACGTGAGCGATGCTGCGTGTGTTGCAAGCTTCCATATGGCTACGGTAAACGTATGCTTGTCTACAAAGTAAGTCATATAAAAAAAGGTAGCATAGATATTCAGTGACAAGCGACCCAGGAGCGGTAGTACAAAAAATACATTTTCCAAAAACGGACTCAATTCCATTAAATACTGTAAATGCGTTGAGAAATACCTTATTCAATTTGAAATAAAATTACCGCGGAGTATGGTCAATAGCACTCCCTCGCACTCCCGTTGAGTATTACGTCTATATTTTAGCTTATTACATGATTTTCAAAATAATTTTATTTTTATTTTTATTATTATAAAAAAAAAAAAAGTATTTTTTTTATATTTTTTTAGCACCAGTATCAGTTGTATTATCGACCCTGAGTCGCTCGTCGCTGACCAAAACAACAACCTGTATATTGTTGGTCATCGTTAGAATCATCTTCTGGTTAAAACTATTTAATGTGTAGAGTCTAACGACTCTTAGTTCTATAACGTAGTTATCTTCTAAGATACAACATTGTTGAATTACTACGTAATAACAGAGTAAATTCTTTATTTACTCTGGTAATAAAATCTACTGCAGAGGGCTTAAAAATACGCTCTAGGATTAAAATAGTATTATTCATTTACCAGCAATAAAGCCAGAAAACATACTATTTTCATGTTATATGTAACCCCTTTTGAATAAGCTGATTTTAACATGTGAGGATGTACCTATAAGATTTGTGAGGATTAAGTCTACATAGAAAATGTATGATAATTTTAAAGGATTATAATTTATAATGAATTCATAAGTGAACTAATTTGTTTCACTCCCGTTAATACAGAAAAAAGTCTTTGACTGAAAACTGAAATTGCCAAATAATTAACTGACCCATTTATTTATATTTTGGTCGAGTATAGGTCTACAATTATGGAACAAACTTCGATGGTATTGTTGATAGAAGATAAACAGATCATCATCATCAGCCTATAACATCCTACTGCTGAGCACAGGCCTCCTTTCACAAATGAGGGTGAAAGGGAATGGGCAATACTCCACCCTTGAACGAGAGGTTAAATCGTTCAAGACTCCACCATCCACCACGCGTGCACACTGCGGATCGGTGGAGGTAGGCTAGTGGTCAACCTACTGTTGGAGTTTTTAGAGCCGACTATCACAATAACCGGGACCAACGGCTTTACGTGCCTTACGAAGCACGATAAACAGATATTTTCCATTAGGTAAATATTTCTTGTAAACTCTGTAAAATTTATAGTCGATCATTATTTACATGTTCCTATATGACAGATGAGTGCAAACGTGCGAAAAATGATTCTTTCTTTCCTCGTTTTATAAATCGTATTCAAATATCGATAACGAGCACGTGAGAAACGATATCATTGTCATTCTAGATTCCGTTATTGTAGGTGATAGGCGAGTTCTATTATTAATCTTCAATATTCCTGGAATAGTTTGTTTATATTTTATTTTTAAGTAAATAGGATAGGATTCGTATTTTTTTCAATATATAAAATTGTTATATCCTTTGAGACAGATTCTATCTTCTAACATTTACATAATTGTAAAAAGTTTGAATAAAAAATATTATAGTACATTATGTATGATACATAATGGTGCCGATTCTGTTGTAAATCGCACTAAACTAATTTTAGTCACATCTCATCTCTTTCTTACGAACATTATTGAAAAAGGATAGAACATATTTTAAGTTGTCAAATTAATCTTTGCCGTCTTATTTTGCGTGTATTTAGGCGTAACCGCGATAGATGGCGACTAAATTTATATTGAAAACAAGCATTGGACTAATTTGACAGGACTAAATTTCTTACATCCTTTTCTTATATTCTTTGTTAGAAAGAGACATAGTGACATTAAAATTAGTTTAGTTGTGAACAACAGAATCAGGGCCAGTATGTGTGCAAAGTTTCTATTTAGCCATGGACGAATAGATAATTTAGCGCGTGAGCCGTAGGCGAACGCGATAAGTGAGCCTAGAGTGCACTGCACACGCGTGTCATACGATGTTTTTCAACACACTTGCGAGGAAAAAATCAGACTTGTATTTTGCAATAAATGTCACTTTACGAACGAGTGTGTTGAAAACATATTTATTTTTCAGTTTTCATATTGTAAAGCTTAAAAGTGTTGGTTGTCATATATGTGTTGTATTTACTTCTGCACTGTGGTTCATTATAATGTTTCTCCTTCATTTCATGTAACTAGGAGAACGAAGGATCAACGGAAGCTAGCACGTAGGTACGCAATCTAACTGAGATTGATGCACCGTCTGCGTCGCGATTACGTTATGGTATGCTTCGATTTCACTTCGATCTGGATTTCAGTTCAATATCACTTTACTTGCCTTATTTGTTTACATTTAGAATTAATTTTCCAATAGCCATATAAAGGTAGGTAGGTACCTATTTGGCTTTTGTTTTATAATTAGAACAGTTTTTGTATTGGATTATCAGAGGTTTATCTAATATTTGAAAAACCGGACCATATTGAGATGTTTTTAAATTAAAGCCTTAAAATGTATTATTGATATTAATTTATTTACTTAAGATCTATGAAAATAATTTTCAAAATACAGCGCATTTAAAAAATGTATAGCAACGACATCTATTCACAGAGGGAAAAAGCTCTAACGCTCACAGCTCACTATTATACTAAAAGCGCTGAACTAAACTTGCAACTTAGTTTTGTATAGATGTCACAAAAAAACCTTTGGGACACATAATATCTAGACACGCGGAAGCGTGTCAAGCTAAGTTCAAGAAAAGAGAACTGGCGAGCAGCACCGTGTGTAATACACACGTGTGTGTGTTACACGAACCATTTGGAGCCACTTTTGAACCCTTCATAACTCAAAAACTATTTAACATAAATAATTAACATACCTTTACCATCGGAGTAGGTACCTTTGTTATACCATGTATCCTGAAAGTTTATTATTCTTTCACCGAACTTACTTTTTTTTCTTTTTTTTTGTCGCAGGACATTCTAATTTTATGAAGCGGAAAATGCAGTTCGTTCTCATTCTTTCAGGGCTTTATTATTTCTGGAACTACATAGGGTAGAGGCACCAATAAATGAACGTTTAAGCGTCTTTTCCATCTTTAAATAGCTATAACTTGGTCATTTCATGACATAGGCGCTTGCTGTTTTTTTCAATAATACCTTAAATCCTTATTAATTGAAGGATTAAAGTAATTATAACCCACACCTTCACATATTTTTTTAAAAATTGTAAATGTATGAAAATTTAGGTTTTACCCCTATAGTTGAACACTGAGCCCTAATTATGAACGTTTTGTACCCAAAAGTTGAACTAACATTTGAATAGGAGTAGGTTTCATAGTAGTTCGTTCATTTAATGGATTAATGGACCATAAAATGAACGAATAATATTCTAAGTGAATATTATTCGTTCAGCTTGAGGCAAATATACCCAAAGGTTGAACGAATAAAATGTGAACCGTTCAAATTTCAACCACCGATCTTAATGGTGATTCTTTAGGAAAGTTAGGTTTAAAATAATCAAAAACTCTAAAATAATTTGTTCAACTTTTGGTAACTAAGTTCATAAATTTAATAAAATTCATGTGAGTATTTTTGTTTTGGTGTTTAATCGTTAACTTATAGGTTTTAATGGGTATAAAAATTAGACCTTTTTCCATTAGTTGAACGCCGTTCATCTATTGGATCAAGTGAACAAAATTTAATCCATTACTTGAACAGTAAATTTCTCTAAAAAACGGTAAATAATGTAATAATATATATTAAGTTATTGAAAGCAGAATATATCAAGATTTTATTCCAACCAAAACTGCTCTAATATGACATTAATTCTTTCTATACGCTGACAATGTTCTTAAATTTGGAGGGACTTACCGTTATAAGGTTTCTATATAAAACCGATTTTTGGCGGGTAACGTAACACATAAAAATTCACCTCAAGCGCGTCTGGGCTGTCATTGCCAATGTTGTTAAGGAATATGGGAGAAAAAATATTGCCTTATGGGGAAAAAAATATTGCAAACATGTAAATTTAGGGATTATATTATATTTTTTTAATTTTCGGTAGATCGTTCATCTATTGGGGGTCGGTCATCTTTTGGTGCCACTACCCTAGTACCTACTAAATAATCAGTGACCAACATTGTTCAAGGCTATGGCCAGCACAAGATAACCCTGCGAAAGTTTGTATGGATGTGAAGATATTTGTTACTCTTTCACGCAAAAACAAATGAACGGATTTTGGATGTGGCACACTGATAGAATATGTTCTGGATAAACATTCGATCCCCAGGAACGCAAGTCGTCAGTGGCGTAGCTAGGTAACCAAAGGCCCTGGGGCAAAAAATAAACTAGGGCCCCAACTAAACTATTTAAAATTTTCATATAGAGCCATTCAAAATTCAAAAATCTTTTATTCAAATAGACCTTCGCAGGCACTTATGAAAAGTCTGACTCTAATACTCTAATACCGGTTCGGAAGGTTGCATTTGCTGAGAAGAGCCGGCAATAAACTCAGCAATTACTCTTTTCAAAACAAGCTTAGATTCATTACATAATAATTACATTCCATCTCGTTTTTACACTTGGAGCAAGACTACACTCCTATGCAATTTTTAGCGAATGCTTCGTCTTTCTTCTTATATGTTTGTGTTCAATGTATAATTTGTAAGTCAGAGTCTGAGGGGCCCCCCTGAGCTTGGGGGCCCCGTGGCACTGCCCTATCTAGCCCCTAGGTAGCTACGCCACTGTAAGTCGACAACTAGTTCTAGGTATTATAATTATGTATATTAATTCAGTCAATGTCATAGAGCTTATTCAATGTTGGAACGTTACATAATCCTCCTGTTTGGCTTCCAGATTGTCATATAGGATAATTGGTTTCAATGTAATGAACATGCATATAAGCCGCGTATAGTAATATGTTATATTAGGTAGGCGTATGACCCAATAGCGAGAATAGCATCCTCGAATGAATTATCCGTATTTGACTACAGAGTTTACATTGAAAAATTGCCTGTGCCCAAATGTTGGTAAGCACACAAAGCCTAGAAGGAACTGGCTCTCAAGTACAGCTGTAGGAACACACCGGTAAGTGCTTGGTAACAGATTTTCAACTTGAGGGTGGTAGCCAGCCAGGCGGGTACTACGAAGTACCCTACCACCGTGCTATTTCCTCACGATGCTTTCCTTCCCCGATTACTCAAGCTCATTGTAGGATTCGAACCCGAGACCTTCATCTCGGCAGCACAACTGAGCTATCATCTTCTTAAAGTATGAAGTGCCATTAAGAGGAAATACTGGTGGCGTTTGTTCCATACAAACGTAATCCTCAGTTTCCTCTCTGGATAATGATACTAGAGCAATGATTATTTTACCACGCAATCTGTAGGTACCACTGTATGTCCCTCGGTTGTGTTTTTCTTCAAAAATTAATTATTATAAGAAATAAGAGCCTTCTAAAATCATAAAACTTACCATTTTTAACGCCCTTATCAAACGTCCAGTGAACAAATTTGACGATCATATAAAAAAACAAAGGAAAACCAACTATTGATGCGGATGCGTGAATTTAAAATTTCGTACCTGACGCTAAGGAAAACAAGGCCTATGCACTCACCTCTTAAACAGCAACTTGTTCCTTAGGTCCGGGGTGATGTGGTGCGGTGTAGGTGCGACAACGTGAGATTCCCAGGAGCTTATATTAATTTTCTTCAAACGTGCTCGATGTGTTTCAAATATTTTTCTGAATGATTGACAGCGATTTTGAATTTGGACAAGATGCGGTTCGTCCTTTTCCGGACCGTTTCGGGAAACGTCGTTACTGTTTAAAAGGCGCGTGAATAAAGCTTTCATACGTTCCCTATCGTCTAATGGTACTCAAACGGCATAAACCCTTCTTATTATGAATCTTGTTTTTTTTTAATCAATCTAGTTTTGGAGGAGAAAACCGGGGATTACGAAATAGCGATTTCGTCTAATTTAAATAGGTATAATCGGTCCAAGCTGTAGTTGTCTCTATCGCCCTCGGGTGGGATAGCTCGGGCACAGCGCGACAGCAATAGATATGATAAAAACCTATTTTTCATATTTCTTGCCATCCTGTCCTCTTAAGGCGTCGAAAGGTAATAAACAAACAAACACACGTTCGCATTTATTATTAGAAGCATACCTAGTAAATCAAAACTAAACAAATCTTAGTTATCAGTTTCAGAAACGTACATTGCATGTGTAGGGTAATTGATGACAAATCTCTTTGATATTGATCTCCTTCGGGTATTAATCTTGAGACATCAGGATATGTTCTGCCTTTAAGGATAGATTGTTATGTATCCTTTACCAAGATATACTAAGATGGATAGCAATGGTGGGTCCTAAAATACATGCTCGTTTACCTACAACTACTTATGTGAAGAGATTCATAGTCACAGAGATGGATGGATAACTCATTATTGTACATCAAAAGCAGTAAACTAAATTGTACTAATTGATTTTGATTATGGATTAATACATTTTTAGGTTTAATCAGCTATAAAGTCGATATAATAAAAATATGGTTTTAATTCAAATTCAGACTTCATGAAAATAAATACTGGGCATTTTAATAACCATGTATTAATCGATACAAAGTTGATATTGTCGAACATTACGTCGTAAATTACGTGACCAGATTTATAATGTTTTATATAGGTCACGCAACTATGCAATGCTGACCGCGTCCTAAACGCTACTTTCTTATTCTCTGACGCCACGACACTATAGAAATGCTACCCTGAAATTTTAAGATACTCAATCTTCTCTCGCGATCCAATTTGCTTCGCAAAAGCCCCATTTATTTTCCTCAGAACTACGATAGAAGCCTTATCTTTCACTACACGGCCTCGTGGAGGCTTTAAAAAAGGATGAAAGTGGAAACTTTTATTTGGAATCCGTAAACAGACCCGTACTGACCTTTTTGAAGAGTTTCGAAGTTTATACACGTTTTTAGTTTGCATGAGAGACTTGCATTCTAAAAATGATGTCCAAAAACCTTAGATAGGACCTTCCGTGGAGGAAATACCTACGTTAATTACGCATATAGAGTTCCCTGTTTGGTTATTATAAGTCGTGGCAAAATTTATAGAACGGAAATAGCTTCAGATCGAATCATATGTGTCCATGCTTGATACATACGGTTTACAGGATATTGACTTAGCGTTGTAGCAAAATATTGCTCCGTGAGGCACCGTGACATCTGAGGAGAATTTAGTTCAGGTTTAATGTAACTAATAATGTTTATTGAGAATATTCTATAAAAACTACAAATAATGCTATAAAACAGAGCCAAATACATTTTTCAGGATTGTTAAAATGCTTCAGTGCATCTTCAAATCTTTGTAATATCGTTCAAGTGGAACTCTTTACTTTTCATTACTAATGCGAGTTAATTAAGAAGAAATTGTTTAAGATATGTTGTTCCAAAAAGTTTGTTAGAAAAGATCTTTATGTGTGACCTAAACCTGCACTTATTACACGCTTCTCCATCCGGGTTTATGTCATACGTACTATAAAATTGCCCCCCAATTAATATGGCTTACCGATGTACCTGCGCAGAAGATACATTTTCAAAGCGCGGGAAACGCTATTGGTGGGCAGCTGCCGCCATGTTAGCGCGTGCCGTGCGGAGGGGCGTGACTTGCGAGTGAGACGGAACTAACAGCTGCAGTGTATTATGAACCTTATAGTAGTGATCTAAGGTTGATTGTAAGTTTTAAGCACTCTTTCGTTAATCTTCGGGGTCATACTTTCTTTTCCGTGCGAACGAAGATTCACGACGCGCCATATAAGTTGGGTAATACTGTACTTGTAATTAAAGTCCATTATTGCAAGGCGCAATAATGGACTAAATAAATAAAATCGCGCCGTGCAATAATAGGCTACTTAGTCACACGTATCATTACATACCTACTATTTTATTCACAATTTATGTGATCTAATACAGATTCTGACATAGTTATCAGTTTATTTTCCATCTGCCACTTGATAAAATCGTTGTGTTTTCAAATATTTCTGTTTATAAATCGGAAGATCCTATAGGTTGCTTTTCAGCAAGAAATTCTGCATGCCGATTCTTTTTTTAACGACTTTATTTTTCGTTTGGTTATCGTGCGGTTGTTTTCGAAAAACAATTGAATTTTCACAGTTACATTTTCCAGATTTTTATTAGGAACAAAATAAAAATAGATGAGGCAGAATATTGGTACTACTCGGATTCGAAAAATTCTTTCCCTAGCTACATTATCCCCGAGTGTACTTATCTCCCCGGGAACGCGGTCGAAACCGGGAGGTACAGCTAGTTTAGTTATATAGAAGAGTAACTTGCTAGTTAGTGAAGGTCCTCTCTAGAAAATCCAATTTAAATCCCGCACTTCCAGTTAAATATGACCTACTTTCAAAGCATTTGTGATGAAAAATATTAATTTTTTTAAACGACCAAGTCGGTAATTAACAACGACCCGCCTGATGATAAGCGGTTACCGTAGCCATATGGACGCTTGCAACACACGAGGCATCACTCACGCGTTACCAACCCTTCCTCCCTCCCCGATAAGCTCTGACGGCCTTACTCACGCACAGGAACACAACATAAAGCTATTTGGCTGCGGTATTCTGTAAGGGAGTTGCTTTATGCTCTACCTCTCTTAAAATAAATAGCCCAAATATAGTAAACACCAAATCATCATGGTTTTCAACACCATATCGTATTGCTTGACGATATTGATACTCATGTGTTTGGAAAATAGCCTTTTCGTTTCATGTTGGCGGAAACTGAATATCCGTGAAACTGTGTAGTCTACATCCCGGAAGTCTAATTGAGAATATGTTCGTGTGTATGTGCGCTCAGTAAATCCGTTTAGCTTTTAAGGCTTTTGTGCTGATAATAACTTTAACAACAGATTAACGTTGTTTTTTTTATTTACACCCTACGCAAATCTTTTGTCACTCAGGAGGGAGAAAAAGCTTTCGAAGAAAAGTCATGTTAGGTAAATGGACATATGAAAAAATTAGGATGGAGCGTGACCGTATACGAGATGAAGCACCCCAAGTATACCGGGCAGTCTTGTAAATAAAAGCCTCACGCACACACGTACACTATAGTATGCTGATATATTATCATTCTTCATTGAGACGTCGACAGTGGCCCAGTGTTACTTGTGCCTGTCCAAACAGGCACAAGTATATATGCGTGAGAAAATGCAGTACTGGTCCAAACCAGTACTGCATTTTCTCACGCATATGTGGGAAATATTGTGCTTCACTTACTCATAAGGCGATGCTGCGTCCTGATATTTTTAATCCTTCCATCGTTAGGTACTTACGTATTAACACAAATAAACTATATGGCTGGCTAGCCTACTTGCTGTCGGAAAATTTTAAAAGGGCACTAAACGCTTCCTAACTTATATAACAATACATACTGTCTGGTGGAAAACTATTGGATAGTGCATAGATGAGCGCAAGTGCCTCCAATTGTAATTCGTTGAGGATCGCTCGCATAGTTTTCGGAGCGACATCACATGCAAGAAAGAGGTATGCGCAAATGTACACATTGCTGGGCATGCACACTCCAGTTTCCATTGTGCAAGTTACCGACGGCGTCTTGCAACTTGCTCGCTAGCCGTGCAGGTGGGACGATCCAAAATCATCCTTATTCTGAGATACACAAGACACCTGTAACTCTGTAGCGGATTATCGGAAATCTCATACGTTAGTACACGTTATGTAATACGTAGTTAGTTAGTGTACTGGTGGATGTACATGATACTCTAGGTACGACATGGCCGACAGCTCGTTTCCCGGTAGTACATAAACCAGAGTATTGATTTTTACATTTTACATAGATAGTACCTATGTATTTACATACGAGCATGAACTGTCCGTGAAACGATGAGCTCGAAACTGTTTCATTTTTCAATTCCATTTAGAATGTTGCGTTTAAATTTTTGGTAAACAATAGGGATATTTTGTAGGTAGGTACGTAAATTAACATGTTGAAAATATATCGCGTATACCTTGAAAATGTTCAGTTTCAATTCAAATCCAGCTTGGATAAGTTACAAATCCAAACTGATTCGGATGAACCTTTGACATCAGACTGCATCTGACGACAATTAGGAAGCTACACTAGCTAGGTAACGATGGTAGTCGGTCTGTTTGGATAGTTAGATGGTGCATCTATTGCTTTGTTTACATTAGAGCCAATATGCACATTAATTACTCGATGTCGGCACCTTGAGACGAAGCATGTGGATTCACCTGAGCACGGCAGATGCGTCGCAGCTGCCGACCGGGCCAGTGCTCTGCCCCGCGCGCCGCCCACTCCCCGCCCGGCCCGCGCAATCGCGGCTAACAGTTTTATTTCCCCGAATAAACTTTATCAAACAAAGCGTGCGTGCCCCGCGCCCTGCATCTGCTCGCCCAGCTGTTCCCGCTGCAGCTGGCCTCGCCGTCCCGCTCTAGCGCGCGCCTCACCCTACGGACGAACGAGACGGATAGTATCCCGAGTAATCGCAGGGCCCTACGATTCCCTGTGCATAGCCCATTCGCAGTCTGCATCCCGACGCCGGCGGGCAAACAGATAATGATGAATAAACGAAAGCGCGATGACAACAGTGATCGCCGGGCGAAGCGGCAGCGGCGCCGCAAGCGATCGCGCAGCGAGCCTCTCATGAACGATTCCGAGAGCGCTGAAAAACGCGAGGCGCTGAAGCGGCTTTTCGGACGCGTTTGCTCTGTGGAGTTGGATGACAACCAACGTCGCGCGCATCCCGAGGAGCGGGACTTCAGCGACTACGACGGCTCCATGGACGAGAACGACGACCCACTATTGGATTCGGTGCCAGTGGACATGGATCCGGAGCAGCTTGGATTCCTAGTGTGCGCTCAGGAGACGCTACGCTTCTTGCACGGCCGGGGCATTCCTGTGCAGCATCCAGTGTTCGCGCGGCTGCGCTTGCGCCTCCTACAAGGCATCGGGGAGCTGGCCATGGCCTGAGTGTTGCTGGGCCCAGAGCCGGCGAGGAACTAAGGTTCCTCGTATCTGAACACTTCCCCCAGACCACTTCTACGAAGTTTCCTCTTCATCGGTGTTAATTGTTGGTGTAAAACTGTCTAAAGACTTTTGTTCCCACTTTCTGTGCTCGCGGTTCTGGTGAAACTTTAAGATGGACTACATTAAAGTTCAATGTAGCATTTCTAAGCAACAGGTGGACTGTTGATGCATTCTAGTCACTATCTAGTCAAATTTTAATGATTATATTTGTTAAGCAAAATATTCTATTGATGTGATTGATCGAATAAAATCGTCCAATTAAAAATGGTGTACAATTATTTCTTACCTCTTGATAAAACTTAATTTCAATAATATGTGTCGATGTCTAAATAATTTTACTAAAAGCTGTGTAATCAATAGCTTTATTTATAAATTATTTAGGAAAACAGAAAGTTCGTTTTTAAGTTTAAAATTTTTTATTGCATACAAATACAAAATATCTACCTATATATGTAATATTTCTTGAGTATTTTGTAGATTATCATCTAATTTTACTACTTAAGATAATTAATTTGCTAATAATACTAGAGTTCATTGGAGTACATTTAGTTATTTATGACTAATCTTATAATTACCTAACTAGACTAGAGGCTTTGGCTACGAAAATATAATAATGATAAATAAATCCTATACCGAGAATAAAGTAAGTCTAATATAATATAATAAGACAATATAAGTTTATATTTATTAGGGATAAAGTACACCCACATTCGAAAAATATTCTTGTTTCTAAGAAACCTTCTAAGTAAAATGTAGGCCATGAAACATGAGGAAAAGTAAGTATGAGAGAGCGATAGCGTCATGTCTATACATTTGTCTCTCTATAGAGACAAATCTTTTCTTTGGGTAAACTGTACGCAGAGACCGCAAATACTAATAAAATAAGTGATTTTAAAAAATGCAACTTCGATGTGTAGTTCACGTAAAATATCTTAGTCTACAAAACTCATCAAAATCAATCATTAAATTTATGTCATTTGAAACGAAACCAAATTAGAAATTAATATGGGATCCGCAGCGCACTAATGTGAGAATTCAGTATTATAGAGTGACAGAAATTCAGTACAGATATTAGACAAAAATAATTCACAACTCTACGGTCCCCCATTTCCCCAGCCAAAAAATACCGCTTAAAACAGAAGTTATGTTGTCCGTCACCTTAGGCCCGTGACTAGGAAATGATAACCTATCGTGGCCTGTGATTTTGAAGAGGTTACAGTTTATTATCAGACTGTTAAGTCTGTAACTGTTGTATCACGAGAATAGCGCCTCTAGCGAAATATTCCTAGAAAAATGGTTGTAAAAAGTTTGTCTTTGTCGCCCGCTTTTCGCTTCTTACAGCCGCTTGGTTCATGGCCCCACATGTTTACTGAATTTCTTTGATAGCTATAAATTGTCTTCATAGATTATCTAAACTCTGAAGATAGAAAGATAAACAACTCTGTTTTGTTTCGAGAAACCTAATCAACAAGACTTAAAAGTTGTCAAAACAAAAGACAAATCCACTTAAGACTTTTCTCGTGTACGGGTATACCAGGAATCATTTTAATATATCTTAATATATTTTAATATTTTATACATATAATAAATCTGGCTAAAAATATTATTGTATATAGTAGATAAGAAAGAAATATATGTAAAAATGGGGGTTAAAAAATAACCTTTCTATGAATTTTATGCCGATTTTTTTTGTGCAAGCTTCCCTTAAAAAGTACTTGCCTAAAGTGGTGGATTTTTATTACAAAAAACTGGGCCTAAGTTAGTGTAACATAGTTTTAGTTCCATTACAATCATCGTATATAAAATATATGCATTTTTTAATTTTCAAGGATATTTTTTTTTAAACGATACCTTTTTGTTTCGATTTACTTTTCCAGCCTTGTAAGCAGAAATAATGATTCATTACAGACAGTATCAAATAAAGTGTGTTGTCTCTATCTATCAACTGAAAGCCAGAAGGAGACGAAACATGCTTATATTTGATTTCTGGTAAGAGGTAAAGTTTACCTTCAACATCTAGCCTCGGAAAGCTTTGATGACCTAGATCTGGTACCTTGCAATATCTAAGTAAAAGATGTTGTTTATCAAAAATAAGTTACAATTTAATCTTTCTGTCTATCTCGGTAGATTTAAGCTTTAAGAAATCCAACTGCATTACAGAATTATTCTTTTGATCCAAATCTAATTTCGATATTAATTGGACGGCTTTATGTATGTAGTCGACCTTTTCAAAACGTAATAGATAATTTAACTTGGTAAATATTTTCTAATAATTTTTCTTTTGTCATTTACATAAACTTTCCAACATTCGAGTAGGTACCAAATACAAAAAATTTCAGTATATTCAGCCAATCTTTGATTCTCCGAATAGCTGGTCCTTACACAAAAATGTACTCTCAAATAGTTTCCGGTTGGTGCGTCCATGCTTGACGAACCGAGCACGAGCCGAGCCACGAACGAGCACACAGGGAGCACGATTCGCGTAGCGTGGACAGGCTTGCGAGCCTCGAACGAGCATTCGTAGCGTGCTCGACTGCGCTCCGCCCGATTGGCAGTTTTTTCACGAATACAGGGATTTGCATCGCGCTCGATGTAGGTTCGTTGAAGGCTCGTTAAGTACGTCCACGCTTGAAATTGCGAGCAACCAACGAATCCTGTTCGTTCGAGGCTCGGCTCGTGCTCGCTTCGCGTAGCATGGACGCACCATTAGAATTTTCTCTACCGATCTAATCTTTGTTTTAAAATTCTTCTAAAATCAAACTAATGTAATCGGCAATCGGATCCGATACAAATTCCTGTAGCATAGATTATACTAATTACTATAATTATCTATAACACTGTTATATCTTATATTGCTTCCTCGGTATACGTATTCTAGTACCAGTCTGTTGATTTGCTCTGTCGTCATGGATTCACATAAATTGCTTTGCCCTTTCAGTATAATGTTGAGTAGCGCTTTGTGTAGTTGGTGGGCAGACATCTTTGACGGCTTCGGAACCTCGCCTTTTGATACTACCGTTGATAAGTCCGGGATCATTCTGAAATTGGAATTGCTTTGCTTAGTTTTGTTCGCAGTTAGTGTTTCGAGTCGAGTTACTTAGTATTACTCGGCAAATTGAATGCAGGTTTATCTGCTAAAGTAAAACATAGATGAATTACTGTAATGGATATACCATTTCCGTTACACGTATTTTGATTAACGAGGAAAATGTAAATTAATTGATTAATGCATTCTGTAAATTATAACTAAATGATCTATGACGAATTAATCGATGAATAAAAGGAATCGTGTGATGAATAAGTCCCATTTATTATTATTATTACCTTTTTTCTACACAGTTTAATATGACTGTTTGGATCAAATGGGACACAATGAGACAGCAAAACCATTGGAAATCGATTCTACTGGCAACACTGTGCAAACTTATCACTGGTTAGCAGTGAACTAATAATATTGTTTATATTTTTTTATCGTTAACCGCCGACTAATATTTTACTGGTCAGCTTTAATTGGTCCTGGACTACACATTTGCTAATGCTACATTTCCAAACATTACACTGAAAAAAATAAACTACAAGTGGCAAAAAAAATTTATTTAACAGTAACACAAAATTTGACGACCATTAACCTAAACAGAGTGACATGCGAACTAAACTTACCAGTAACAAAACTAGTTTTTGTTCGTTACAATTTTTTTTTGATTAAATGTAACTAAAGTTAGTTTCCCGACAACAAAATGTCAACTTACATAACTAGTTTTGTAGATCATTTTTTTCAGTGTAATTAACCTATGTCTGTGATAAATAAACAAAAATGATTTCTAGTACTACATGGGAATGAAATAACTTTTCTGTAACGTAGTTCGTTCTATATTATTTATATAAAATTGAATGTACAGAATCATGAATATTAACACACATACATGGATGCATCAGCAATATTTAAAACTACCGATATCGCAGTTTATTTTCGCGTAATGAATTTTTGATCAATGGCACATTTCACGCATTTGAAAAGGCCTCCACACAAATTGATGTCACACACTCAAACACTCAAATAAACGAAATTAGAGTTTTACCCGAATGTTGTACATATATGTAATACAATTTGTACATTTCTATATATTGGCATTTTATACAAATGAGCTGGGCTTCAGTTTACTATTTGATTTCATCACATAAAATATTTTGGTACACCGATATTACTTTACCAATATTTAATTATGTATAAATTATACCTACACTAATGAACATGGCCATATTACAATGTCGTTAAGCTACCAATTCAAATATCAATAACTAATTCACATTAACCACAGCTAATTTCAGAAATATCACATTTTAACTTGTATGAAATCCTTTAGCTAATGTTTCAAATCAATGAATGAATCACTTGTCAAACCACCGGCCCCTAAAGGTAAGTTAAAGAAAAAACAGGTCCCACCTTGCTTCGGACGCCCCACGACTATATCTTATGCAAACTTCACTATTGCACCTTCGAAAACACCTTAAAAAACACACCACTACACGTCAGAGCTTTCAATCGTACACGTACTACCGACAAAATGCCACGGAAAGACCGCCTGACTCATTCAAGACCACTTTTTTTCAAACAGCTAACACAATTCTATAATCAAATCAGAATAAACCTTTTACTTATCCACTTAAAGTTCATTTTTTAATGGCGCTATTCAATTTAGGGGTGCATCTGGGAGCCGTCTGTCCCTACTCCAGTGATTTGCCCCAACATGTGGCGAGGGGGCTCGTAACGTAAACCGTACGGTAACTTATATCTGTCATTCGAGTATATAATTTTGGACTGTGTTCTGTTAACATCAAAGTTGGTTATGGCATGCACGATGACTACCGATGAGTTTTGTTGGCGAATAAAGTTGTAACTCGAATGAAACGTACTCGTTGCCTCAAAAATGAATGATATCCCTACAGATTTTACAACAGCCCGATAGAGCTTGTTTTTTTTAATTCTGCTCCATTTTTCACCTGGAAAAACCCTCGGGCGAGCTTAAAATAGAGCATGAATATCAGATTATTTTCATTCCGATGTTGCATTAATTTCTGCGTCCAGTGTTTATTATACAGATTCAAAGTAACAGGTACGATTTTTATTACCGGTAACAAAATTGATTTTGAAACGAGGATTGCTTTGATTTATCTATTTATAGACATGATTTAAAAACGAATTCGAAATTTGATCTATACATCAATACATAAAATATAACTTGGTTTGATAAGTCTACCCACGAAGAGCTATAGAAATTACGTACATTCATTGTAAGGCCAAATCTTGAACCACGAGAGATGATCAAAGAGGTATATCTATTATGAAATGCATCATGAGAAAGCCACAACACAGTGGTAGAGTAAGTACTTTGTAGTACCCACCCGCCTCGCTGACTACCATATTCTCTTCAAATGATTAACAATTTGCATTCGGTATGGAAACAGAAAAAAATCATGCAACTACCAACAAAATTGAGCCATGCGTAAAGCAATTTCTCTGAAAAAATATCACTTCGTTACTCTACCAGCACTATGTATGTATTGTATACTCATATCAAACCGAAACATGAAAATAAAAACAGTTGAGAACATAGTTACCATTACCCAATGTAAAAAAGTAAGTAAGTTAATGGTAAATAATGAACGTTTAGGTCTTGTTGAATTAACAGTTTTATTAGGGAGTTTTTGTATTACTTTGGATTCGAAACTTTAATTGGGCACCCAAATATCAAGTCTTGCGGGAAAGCTTATTTAGAAAATAGACAGCTAATAGATATAGATACCTGCTCGACTAGTTTAGTTTTGTTATTTTCATAATGTTATGTCTTATGGCATTTTGCTTTGGGGTAAAGCTGCTGATATTAGAAACTATATTATTTTGCAAAAAAGGACAGACTGGGCTCAATAATACGTGTTCTCGAGCTTCCCTCAGAGATACGTTTAAACAAATAAGTATCCTCACACTACCATCGCAGTATATTTATTCAAACATAATTATGTGTTTATCAGAATATTATTTTTTTATACACTTCTTTAATAAGATCTCTTCTGTACATTAAATTTCACTTCACAAAATTTTTAAGAACTTCTAGCTTTGGTAGAAAAGGCTTACTACAAAGATTTTCATAGGGCATCGTGCCTCTACCCAGATGGATAGTCAGCCTTACTAAAGCATGACTTTTAGTATCACTCCGCTTGAGGGGCTCCTGAGCAAATCGCACTCAGTTCGTACTGCGCACGGCTGTCATCGCGTCATACTCGCTGTACTGATTAAATAAAAAATGCCAACTAGCATATTGAAATACTGTCACAACACTTATAAAAACCAAGGAAAAACTAAAAAACTAACCTTCCATGTGTAAGTATTGCGATTTAGTCACTTTTAATTACCTAAACTTATTACTTTTAAATACTGTCAATTATGGCTTGTTTATTTCGTGTTCCCATAGAGGCGACTATCCTTCTGGACGTTTTAAATTCTTTGGCTTACTATTACATTACAATGCTTGGATGTATCGCGCTCGCTCTTACAGGACGTTCGTTTTTTAATTGCTGAGTTAATTGCCGGCTCTTCTCAGCAAAATCAACCTTCTGTAACGTGCATTAGAGTATGTCTATTCATAAGTGCCTGTGCACAGGAGTGCCCCTCGATAGACCGTTTCACTGCTAAAAGATCTATTGCATAACAGAAAAGTAATGAACACTGAATACATTTTTCACCTTACTCCCATGTGACGGTAGCGAAACGGCCAAGCCACATATTTTGACTACGGTGTGTAGAGTTTGTGAAGTTAGGGCTTGTAGAGTTATAAGCTTGGCTCTACATGAGATCTAATAACTTTTTGACAGTGCAAGCCAGTGGGTCTTGTCTTGGCAACATTTTACATGAAAATGTTTATGTTGGGATTTTATGGAATAATTAATAATTCCATTTCATTTCATAAGTTTCGTAGACGTGCGCGTCTGTCATCCATTGATCGATAACACACTAATTCCAATTTCAAATCTCTATCGATATCCTAGTGACCGACGCGTACGCACGTTTTCAACCCTATTTGCATAATATTAACCCCATTTTACTATTGTTAAACTCACCCTTTAACTATTCTAAACCCTGTCCCTTGACAATCAAACTAGTTTTGTATCAAAGCACGCGTCTGTAATTTAATATAGCGTTTCAATTTTACACTCCTGCGCAGAGTATTTCGTTTCATGTTCGTACGAATGAAGTGCTAAAAGGCCAAAATTGGTCTCTTTATTTGCTATTTTTACAAGCTTTTATTTAACTTGCAATGTATTTATATAACTATTTTTGCTCGGGTGGAATTATGCAAATCGAATTGTAGTGGTCCTACTTCCAGTGGTCGGATTGCCTTGATATTTGGTATACATTAGTATATTGGAAGACAATGCAAGTACAGTCAACAAAAAGTACAGTTACTTATTTTACTTACGTAACGCTTTTCATTTGTTTTTTTACTGCAATGATGATGATACAGTGGTTTTAGCAGTAATTACTTCATATACCCACTAGCTAGATTTGCAGAAGGCAAAAATAGTTGGCATTATTATTTATATATTTTGCCATCCCTACTAATATTATAAATGAAATAATATATGTGAAAGTGTTAGTGAAACGTTGGTATGAGGACTGGGGCAGGACAAGAAAGCTGATAGTAAATCAATTAATATTAATTTATGATCATAAATAATATTAAATATCGAGAACCAAAATACACAAGAGAAATTTTCTTTTATGTATTTTGGTTCTCGAGTGGCGACCACGTACTGGAAAGCGCCGTGCGGGACGACCTCCCACCAGGTGGACCGGTCAGAGTCGCTGCATGCTCCGTTGGATGCAAGCGGGAAAACCGTTCGAAGTGGCGCCTTTTTTTTTTTTTTATACCACTAAGGTGGCAAACAAGCATACGGCCTGCCTGATGGTAAGCAGTTACCGTAGCCTATGGACGCTTGCAACACCAGGGGCATCACTCGCGCGTTGCCGACCCTGAAGGAATCTCTTCACGCCCTTTTTGAAGAACCCCATGCTGTACTCCATTGGGAAAACCACGGCGGGGAGCTCATTCCACAATCTGAGCGTCCGCGGAAGAAAGCTCCTTTGAGCCCGCATAGTTCGAAACAATTCTGGTTTCAATGTGTGAGGATGGACTCCCCGTCGATGGCGAGAGTTGCGATGGTAGAAGGTAGCAGTGGGCAACAAGTCGAACAATTCTTTAGAACACTCTCCGTTGTACAAGCGGTAGAACACACATAAGGAGGCAAAGTCTCTCCTCAGACTCTCCTCTGTTCAGCAGTGGACATCCTTAGGCTGATATGATGATGATGAAATAAGATCCACAATAATCTCAAAGATAATCCCGTTAATTTTGTTTTGCTATGAGCATTCTAAATATGATAAATAAAAACATTCAAATAAAGGAACATAATTTATTCAATACGTGATACGGTGGTGGGTGATATTATATTTGCAATTTTACAATAAACTAACACAAAGGTTAACCGCATAGGTATTCTGATTCTAATCAGAAAAGCAATTTATAACGTTTATTATTTTTGTATCGTTCTACAAATAAAGCAATAAAATATACACTTCAGTTATCAATAGATTAGCTGTATTCTGCACACAAGTTTTTTTATTGCCAATTATGAAGAAAAAAAATACATCTCCTAAAAAGGTATACATTACTTGCGATTTTTTCTAAAAATAAACGAAACTTTATAGCTATATCGAATCATGTTTTTGTACACGGAAATAAAATAGTTGTAAACCTATATTTCATAATTCACACGAACATAAACACTAGGGGCTCTAATTTAAAGACGACAATGGCATGATTAATTATGATAATAAATTTTTCTTAGCTAGTACGGACCGAAACGATAATATTTAAGCCAATGTAAACAGTATTGTTTGATGACTTAAAGTTGATAATAGTTTTCAAGTTTGTGGCAGTTGGTATAACACGGTTGTTTGTTCATGACAATAGAGTCGGCGATTGAGTACAAGGCACACGTTTACAAACTAAGATCGTCGACAGACGCGTACGCATTCGTAACATAGGTACGTGTTACGATAATTGAATAATAACGAAGCGGAAAACTCGTGACAAAAGAAAACAAGTGAATAAAAATGTGCCTATTACAGTAAACAAAATCCGAACTCAGAGATGACGGCAGTGTCGAGCCTAAGGAAGTGACAAATCTGTGTCGATAAGAACATTCAAGTGAAATATTTATGCTATGAAATAAACCACTTTTGGGAGTGTTTTTCTTGGTACTATGAATGTAAGGAAGTTTTTACTTTTATTAGCTTAGCTAAATTCAGTATTTGGGCTAAAGAAATTGTGAACGCCGCGATAACAGATAAACATTAGTAATATTTAAGATTACAAGTCATAATTTTTACATTTCGTTACATAATTTCAAATTTAAATAATAATCAAATTAAAAAGTAATAATTTCCAAGTACAATATGAAAAATTCATTCATACAAAAAAAAAAAAAACATTTCTGCCACTATGTCAAAAATTCGGTAAGCGGTTGTATACCGCTGCACGTAAGCGGTTGATTTCGCCAGTCTAAGTCAGTCTTGAAAGGTTGTTTTAAAAAAATGCTTCTTAATGGATATTATACGTGATAGAATAGAGAGAGTTCTTACATGGAATTCGAAATCTCATAAATCAAGAATTTCCTTTGTTTCGATAATGGACAGCTTTGAAGGTAGATGCGATACTCATTAGCGTAATTTTCATTTCCAGAAATCGATACGGGGCAACAACAGAAATGTGGACGTATTCAAGTGTGGACATCCCGGGGAGCCGGGTCACCCGCAGGGATAGAATAAAGATATATCTCTCAGAGTGCATTGTGTGTTTCTGCATAATGTTCTTTATTGTTTGTGTTGGTTTACTCCTGTATTTGTTTTTCCACCTGTACACCACTGTGACAAGTGTTGGAAAACTTGCCGGGAGCCTAGCTGAGAGCTAAAACAGGCAATTACATTAGTTTGTGCGAGTATGCTTCCTGTATCTCATTGAGACTAATTAAAAACTTTACAGGAATTAGAATCATATATGTAACAAGATAACAATGTTTTTTTATTAAAAAAAATGCTTGAATGTTTATGAATACGTGTAGTTTAGCTTTATTTGCCTGTTATTGATACTTAGTTGTACTTAATTGAATTAAAATAAAAAATATTCAAATAATCCAAGGACATGTAAACATCTGGCGGCAAATAAAAGGTAATGGTGCCGATTCTGTTGTAAATCGCACTAAACTAATTTTAGTCACGTCACATCTTTCTTACAAACATTATTGAAAAAGGATTTATCATATTTAAAGCTGTCAAATTAATCTTTGCCGTCATTATTTGCGGGTATTTAGACATAACCGCGATAGATGGCGACTAAATTTACATTGATAATAAGCATTGGACTAATTTGACAGGACTAAATTTCTTACATCCTATTCTTATGTTCTTTGTTAGAAAGAGACATAGTGAGACTAAAATTGTAAACAAAAGTTGTAAACGACAGAATCAGGGCCCTGATTCTGTTGTTTACAACTAAACTAATTTTAGTCACATCTCATCTCTTTCTTACGAACATGATCGAAAAAGGATAGAACATATTTTAAGTTGTCAAATTAATCTTTGCCGTCTTATTTTGCGTGTATTTAGGCGTAACCGATATAGATGGCGACTAAAATTATATTGAAAACAAGCATTGGACTAATTTGACAGGACTAAATTTCTTACATCCTTTTCTTATGTTCTTTGTTAGAAAGAGACATAGTGACATTAAAATAAGTTTAGTTGTGAACAACAGAATCAGGGCCATTGTTATACAAAATTTTAATTTAAGTAAAATTAACCATTGTGTTTTCAGTATTAAAAAAGTCATTAGATAAGTGAAAAACAACCAAAAATAATACTTTGATAGTACCTAGTTATGTTTTGTATCATAATACTATATTTCAATGATATTGTTGATATATAGATAAGAATGTGTACAAAGACTTTTGTAGCAGTGATGTGTGAGCAGAGAGATAGGTACCTCACTCGGTACTTAGGTATTACAATAAATGTTTACATAAATCTCATGCTGTTTTATTTTAAAGAATATTTAACCAGCTTCAAAAAAGGAGGTTCTATATTCGACTGTATGTATTTTTACTTTTCATATTTCTATAAAAAAAATACTCAATCGCATATTTTAACTTATGATCAATGCGTATGACATTATGTATTATAATTTTTTCAATAATACTTATTTCCGTTCAATTTTAACAGCTGCTGAAAACGGTAATTTTTTTCATTATAGTAATCCAGATATCTTTTGAAAACATATATTTCAAAAGTACCCTATAAATTTCTATTGAAATTGCAATCAGTTTTACATTACTAACTAAAGTATTTCAAAAGTCCGTCAGCTTGAGAGTTCCATCTTAACGTAAGTATACTTAGTTATAACTTAGAATCATAACTTGCCTTACTTCAAGAGCGAGTGCTAGGCGTCTATTCCTTACCCTAATTAGGATATTTTGTATTCTTTGCGTTTGTTTATAATGTTCAATGTAAGGTCTTCATTAAATATGTACTTACCAATAAATGTTGATTATTATGTTTAAAAAATCAATTTTAATAAGGTCTAGTAATGATTTCAGTAGCTATATTATGTAACTATTGAAATCCGGTTTAATTCAGCAACTAATGTGAAATGAAACAAACTTCAATCAATGCTATGCGATTGTGTTAATCTTGCGCTGATTTCATTGTCATTCTATCGATAACTTTCAATGTGAAATTGATGCAAATCATATGCTGATATTCTTTAGGTTTTCCTACCGTCGCAAAACATCCTACATTTTCTAAGTATAATATGCATTTTTTTTTATTATGTCTAGGTTAGTGTTTGACCAGAATCTCATGGTCAGTGATGTGGCCCAAGGTGATAAACAACTCCTAGAAGGCTGGCTCTAAAGTGCAGCTAAACTTATCTATGTTATTAAATTATTGAAACAGACGACTTTGTTTTGTTTCAATTAGAAATTGACTGCAACAAAAAATACATAATCGTACTGCAGGAAATACATAAATATAAGACGGTAGATGGTTATTTAAACTACCAATGAAAGTATACTATAGTATAGTATTTTTATATTATTTTAATGTTTTAACAGAATTGTGATTCGCAATGGAATTTACCCGTGCGAAGAGTTTTCTCAGTAAGATGCCTCCGCGTTTTTGACGTAAACAGAAGATATAAATAGATCGAGCCACAGGACACCCCACCGCAAGTCAAGAAGGGGGTTTACACCACAACCACCCTTTTTCACCCAATAATACTTAGGTACAGTTATATTATAGCTTTCTACAAGCTTTGACATCACCGGAGAGGGGTATTTGCATCGAAATAGTATTGCCCGTATTTGAGCTTAGTTTGTAACAGTTTGTTCGTTTCATCAAGTTGTTTTGTACCTACTACGAAGACGGCAAACAGTCATACACCCACACACATCTCACGTACTACAGTACGAGTCGTGAGCACAGATAAGCAGTAGTCGCACTTTTGGCCAAATGACACGCAAGAATCCGATAGACGACGAGCATCGACTCAACGTGCTCAAGACTCATGCCGATTACTGTACCGACCCTTCCCCCCTACCCGATGAGCTCTGGCGACCTTACTCACGCGCAGGAACTGAACATGAGGTTGTTTGGCTGCGGTATTCTGTAAGGTGGAAGTACTTCCCCAGTCGAGCGGCTGGTAGAGCGAAAAAGCACTATGCTCTATCTCTCTTATTGTATTGTATTGGTAGAGTACTTTATAGTAAGTAGGTCCTCGCCTGGCTGACTACCATCCTCAATTATTCGATTTTGTCGGTGGATAATCCACCGTACTTCTGGAAACAACGGTTCTTGGTATATGAGTATTATAAAATACAGTCGTAAAGATATTGTCAGGTAGGTATGTTTTACAATACTCAAGGTTACTGAATACCTAGATCATTGATAATCAAGTAACAGTTTTGTGAGGTTATTTTTATATTTTGTAATAACAGTGTTTACAAACAAATCTTGAGCGCAAAGTAAAATGTCATCGACCTCTTGTGTTGATAAATGAATGATACTGAGAGTATTAATGCACATTCTTATTGATGTCCACTTGGGGCATCTAAATAGCTAGAAATAACCAGCAATATCCAGTTTTTGATAGCGTGTCTAAGAATTTTCTTCATAAAATATTTGATCCTTAAGTACGATACTACAATCCTCTCTGATGATACTTACTATGTAAAGAGAAAATATCAAATTAGTTATGTCGGCGCTATATTGTGTATCTGTGGTAACTAGGGGTTTCGTGAATTCTCGGAATATAGCGAAAGCTAGTCGTAGCAATGTTGGTACCAATTATACATGTATATTACCAAGGCTGCGGTCTATGAGCGAAAAATCTTTATGCTCTACCTCTCTCAAAATTAATAAATACATATACAGCTTGTCATAAACCTATCTACTTGACCTATAGATACAATCGTGTCATCAATCCAATCCAATAGCACCCAATAGTGAGGGTTTTAGTCGAAATCATGAAAAAAGAAAATATTGCAGAATTGCGCAAAGGAATTGATTGCTATCTAGCAACACGAAGGTACTTTATTTCTCTTTATATTTTTTTTAATTCTTTATTTTATATATCCACTAGCTTTCCGCCGACGGTTTCATTCGCGCTCCTTTATTTAATTCTTTGAATTGAATGAAGCATAAATAACAGACATTGATTTTTAAAATAAAAAAAACTACAATAGAAACAATAAATACTTTTCCATGTATATGATTTTTCATTTAGAAATTCTATCGAGAAACTTTTACAAAACAGTCAAACCGAGAGATGTACGACACATTCACATTTCCTAACCCTATCAATTCAGCTCAACAATGTGACACTAACAAAGTTCCAGGAATGTCTCAAACAGTTTAAGAGTAAAATTGCCTGTGACAAGCGTACCGGGCGTAAACTGAATTAAATCCATTAAAACTCGTATTTCCAGTTTTCAGGCTATAAATGTCCACATCTAGCCTTATTTTCAGCTTATCGTAGAAGCAGTGCATAATTGCCACGTATATGGGTAGTGAAGATGCTTAATACATTTACCCCGGCGAGGATGTGGTGAAAATAGTTACGTGGAGGTTGTGGAGGGTATATTAGACCCTATATTTCTATTGCATTTTTAAAAGCTTAATTTATATTTTTCAACAAACCATTGAAGGTGATTAGATTACTTGAGTATTATTAAATGGATTTTGAAGTGATAATACAAAATATATTTATTTTTTAAATTTTAGCTAAGGCCTAAAAACAATCAACTTTAACAAGGCACTTCGTACCAAACATGAAAAAAACTAAAAATAAGTATATCTTCTCATAAAAATGTGGATAATTTGGTATATATATATGTAGAGAACAATCAGTTTCACTAAGTAATTATCAGTCTTATATACTACACAATATTATTGCCTCGTGTTGTAGCATATTTTTGGCAAACGAAACAGTGTGTTCTGGTCAAATATACTTATGGCATTCTTCGCAAACGTTACCAGTCTTCCGATGTCGAGCATAAGGTCACACTTGGTACCTTTTTCGTATGCCTGGAACTCTGACAGGCGGTTCCTGTTCAGATTCTCCACTGAATTATCCGATTCCCCTTCCTCTGGCAGGAGTTGATTCTGAGTGTCTAAGTTAGATAGCGGTACGCCATCCTTGCTGTCATATTCACCACTTACATTCTACTCAGTATCACTATCATGACTGCGTGCACCCACATGATCTTCAGTTTTGCTACCGTCGGACAACAAGTCATCGTCACTGTCTGGTTTTAACAAAGCATGACTTGTGTTCATCCTGACGCTCCCGGTTATTCATTACGTCCAAAAATATCTGAAAACACCATTACATTAAATAAAAAAAACTTCAGAAACATTGCACAAAAGTGCAACGTCGCGGTTGTGGCAGGGTCATATTTACCCCTTTTGACTTTGCGCTCCTGTATCTCCCGCTGCTGGCAGCGGCCCACTGAGTATCGGTATGCGACGTGCGGCGGATCCCTTAGCAACAGCTACTGAGACGTACAAGCTAATACGGCCACGGAAAAAAAACTACACTCTTTTAAATATTGATAGGGTCAAATTGACCCATCCACATCCTCGCCGGGTTAATTGTGCTCTGCCCCTCTTTTTATTATTAATTTGTTTAAAAATATATCTTTCGTAAATAGAAATAAGGAACATATTGCGCGCGAATAAGCAAAACTAACTATAATACTTAAGAACTTATTTAAAAAAAAATCTTAATACATTTTTCACGCCATAAATTGTACTTTTCCGTAATGTTTCTGGTTCAATAATACAAATAGAATGAAATTACACGAAGCAGTATTTCCGATTAAAATTCACGAAACTTCTCTTCGTGTTATTTTCTGAATATAATGTTTAATGAAATTGCTAATGAAGTAATTTCGCAAGAAAACATTAATTATTTGCCAACCTTGGTGTTATCTGTCATTGTGACGTCATGACTGACAACCTTGTTCACAGATTTGATTATTTCTATGCAAAGTAAATATTAAATATTGTTTTTTTGATAATTATGTGAATGTATCACTTTAAACAGCATCCATTTTGAGTTTGTTAATACTTGTAATAAAACTTTAAGATCTTTGATTTTGTTGTTCTTAATAGGTAGGTAGATGAATTACCGTGGCCGTAAGCCGTGAGTGCAGCGTTGGCTTCTTCAAGAAGAGACTTTTGCGGGGTCGGCAATGGCTGCGGTAACCGCTTATCCATCTGGGCCGTATACTTGCTTTGCATTTAATACAACTTTAAGAGTAAATACTTAAAAAATAAGCAATCTAAATAATGATCGCAGGATAACTGTCAGGGATTAATAACAAATAATTTAATTTGATGTCTATATTTATTTACTCCAGTATCAACGCATCCCTTTGGGACTATTTGACTTAGCTGTTTGTGGAGCAAAGTTACATAGTGCTATTATTAAATATATCTTTATTGAATAACTACAATTTTAAAATTATCATTAAAGAATTTACTAAGAAACAAGTTTAATGTTTTTTTAGCTTGTTATAATTTTTTTTACGCAGTAAGTAGGAATAGATTTCTGCAGGGTCGGCAACGCGCGAGTGATACCCCTAGTGTTGCAAGCGTATAGGCTACGGTAACCGCTTACCATCAGGCGGGCCGTATGCATATTTGCCACCATAGTCGTAAAAAGTGATTCTATCTATCTATAGTAAATTGAGAAACTGTCTGATTGTCAGATCCACGCACAAGTCCAGGTAGGGTTGACTTGAAATTTTGCACACAGGTTCCGTAGGTTAGGGAAGGGTTTAACAAAATTCAACCCCTTAACAGGGTAAAATGAGGGATGGTGAAAAGATCAAAACGAGATGATATAACGATAACAAAGTGGACAGAATTAAAAAGCTATTTGTACCGATATTCAAACCAATTTCATAAAGCAAATTCTATTTAAAATTGGAACTTCGAACGTGCAACATTTATATCACTGAAAAACGGCAGACTGTATGCCAAAGGTTGCAGCTAACAGCTAGGTATCACTATCAGTATCCCGCCCGGAAAACTCATTACCTCCCCCCTCCCCCCTACCCATCCCCAAATGGCGAACCTACGCACATCACTACAAAAACTGAAATGGACTTTTTACGTCAATAAATTTACACGAGTTGAGTGAGCGAGGCTGAAATGATGGTTTCAAAATGTTTGTAAAGGTAAAATTCTATGCTGTAAAATTGGAAATAAAATACGTTTCAAAAATAATATGTAGGTACAATGGTGATCTTAACTCTAAAAAGAGTTTTTTGAGGAAAGTAAAAGTATGAAATAGCTAGGTTCATTCTCTGGAAAGGTAAACTAACTTATAGTAGTATTATGTGAAGTAAGTTGCATTAATCTGTTTCTGTCTCAGTCTGTTTTTAGGGTTTCGTAAACGTCAAAAGAAAAAATACTCACTTTGTTGTCCGTCTGTCAAGGCCCTTTTTCTCAGGAATGCGTGGAGGTATCAAGCCGAAAATAATATCAAATACTAGAGACTAAAAGTCCGCATCCCTTAGAGCAGCGAACAAATCTAACTTCTAAGTCAACGCTAAGAAAAGATACGGCCGTTTATGCCGCATATTTTGAAGATCGCAAGGGGATCAAAACCTATAGAGTACTTCCCGTTGACCTAAAATTATGAAAGGCAAGAAGCAAGTTCATGTAGCACAAGAACAGGATGAAATCCGAAAACCGTAAATTTATAGTTACATCACAAAACAAATAACACAATCGAGCAAAGGAGACAAATCTTCGAGACTCGAATTTCCGTGATGAACGAACTATTTACATACCTACAAGTCTATACGGAACCCTCGGTGCGCGAGTCCGACTCGCACTTGGCCGGCTTTCTGGAGGCATTTTTATTTCAAAAGGCCCCAAAAAGCATTGAAAAAAATAACTCTCCACTACCTAGAGTCGCCTTGCTCAACAGATTCTATAATATAAGCGTGTCAGTGGGCGGCACAGTTTTACCAACAGATGCCATATATGTAGTATTTGTCTTATCACATAGTCCTGAGTTGATATTGGACCGACGCAGCGGCCACTTCGAATATTGTAATTTTTTTCTCTATATAGGCGCACGGGACTCCTTGCTCTGAGACTTTAAGTAGCACCCACCGCCAATTGGCGATCTTTACAATGTCTATATAGCAGGCAGCTAGCTTACAAGTGCAGCTGTCGGAACATACCAGTAGATGTTTTGTTGTTGATGTGGGAACTTCCTAAATACTTGAGATGCGCTTACATATATTTCCTACCATGGAACTATCAAATGTTCTTTACACCATGGGAGGCTATTTTGTTGAACTCGAATTCATCACTCTTTCGAAATAAAGTATGAACTCGCACTTTTTTCGAATGAAAATCAAGTTAGGCTATTCTGGTCATTTCGAAGCTGGCATTTTTACAAATATGGAGGGCTAGCCCTCAATCTGCTTCTACTGGTCTTAGTAAGAAGTTTCCTTTGAGCAATATTTGCTATCTTCAATCCGTTAGGTACTTTCCCTCCTCCCCCCCAGGGCTTGTTTGTATCACCCTGTAAAACCTGTAAAGTAATAAACGAATGATTAATAAATAAAACCTTTCCACGTACCTAATTAATTGATCTGAAGCCAGTAAATATAATTGCGTTGTGGGATCGGAACTCAATTTCATGATTCAATTACAACTCGCAATGAACGATAGTCGGTATGTTTGCGAATAAAATTTCCAAGAAATAATTATCAATTAAAGATGAAAATTGGAAAAAATTTATAGGAAAAAATGGAAAATTAAGTAGGTACTTAGTTTTTTGTTTACTAATCCAAGTTCTTAGGATTAACTAAGTTATGCTTACAATTTGTTATTCTGCTTATGTGAAGTTTTTTTTACTAACTTATATAAGAGAGGTAGAGCGTAGCGTTGCTTCGCTCAAAGAGCAGCTCGACTTGGGACGTACCGCAGCCAAATAACTTAATATTTTGTTCCTGCGCGTGAACATCGCTAGCAAGTGTCCGTGGCTGCGGTAACCGCTTAAGTACCACGGGCCGTACATCTGTGTACCGACTTCGTAGTTAGTGACATCTATTACTAGTTAACTAAATAAACATGACCGAAATGTAACAATACCTACTGCGTAATATTTTGGTAAGAAAAATCATTTTACGCAGAAATAAATCTTAATTGCATCCTGTAAGTAGATTAATCCAGACTGGATACATGTAAATAACATTCATAATGGTTGGGCTTCTTTTGTTTTGAGATGCAAGTCCTGCTATTTGATCTGCTTCCTCAATACGAACTTCGCAACGCATGCAACGTGCGTTGCATTTTTAACAGTTGGCCTTCTCTTTCTGTCAAAAGTGAAAACAGATTTTTAGAAGTGTCTCATAATAATTTGTTTTGGTATTATTACATGTAAAAACGTTATTTTTCTTCTAGCAATCAGAATATGATTTAAACGCTTAAGCTATTTATTTAGTGCAGGCGCTTTATATTTTGGTTATGTTATATTATATGACTTACGTTTATTGTAACGAAAATATCATCTCACTATCTCACTGCTCACTAATATTATAAATGCGAAAGTTTGGATGTTTGTACCTCAATCACGCTTCAATAACTCAACGGATTTGGATGAAATTTGGCACACAAATAGAAAATGTTCTGGATTAACACATACGATACTTTTGGTTTTTAATACCGGGAAAGCAATATATCCCCTCGGGTGAAACCGCGGGGTGCAACTAGTGGTATACAAATACATCTGAAAGGGGTGAAGACTACATCAGGTAGAGAACATGAAAAATTACAGCTCAAAATTAATTACTCAAAAATTCATACCAAATTGGATGCAGCATCGCCTTGCTTGTACCAAAGTGAAGCACAGTTTCCTAGAGTAACTAATAATACCTAACGTCTCATTTTTATTGTTTTTATTAATTCTAAAGTAGCGGTCGAAATTCGAACATAATAGGTACTCTTTTAAACAATTTTTATTATTTATTCAGCTTTAACTATGCCAGCCAATTCTCGCACGCCCCACGCTCCGCGCGCAAGATACAATAAAAAATTGGTCAATATAGTAAATAGTACATAATAACGATTCCACTTCGTGTATTTTAGAAATAATAATAATTAATAATCGTGTATGTATGTATAATTATAATAATAAATCTCTAATATCAGTTAGTAGTTTAACTATGTCATGTATTTTAATAATTGAGACACATGCATTTTGCAATACAGCGCCGCTAAAAAAATTGCCTAGAAGGCTCTTCGTTCAACCGAAGGTGGTACGCATTTAAAAATGTTCTAATCCGAATATGATATTTATGTGAGAACGAAACCATAGCTCGTTTTATTTCGATACAGCGCCATCTTTTGTCGCTCGACGTAATTCAATATTTTACTTGAGACAGGCCAGTTGGCGCAGAATGGCCGCAAATCGTAGGTTCGATTCCCACGCAGGACATGCATTTGTGTGCATGAACATGTCTGCATGTCCTGGATCTAAGTGTAATTATGTATATTAAGTAAGTATTTACAAACAAAAAGTAGTATACGAGTATTCACATACATTTATCTGGTTTCCATAGTCCATGATCGGATCATGATAAAATTTATATTACTTAGGGCCACCGTGGTATCTACCGTAATACAATACAGGTTGAAACCATCCAAATCCGATAAGCCGTTTCTGAGTAATCGGTGAAATATTATTGTATAAAAAAAACACGTACTGAAAACCTCTTCCTTTACTTTTGAAGTCGTTTAAAAAATTAAATTCATCATACAATTTATATTTTTGAAAATTGTTAACATTTCATTATTTTTCCGTGTAATTAAGGCCCAGAATACTCTCGAGCAGATTTCAGTTTTCACCCTTGCGCCACATTTTCACATAATATTAGCGGAAATTACAGGAACTAAGCAAACAAAAAATACTAGCTCCCTCTATTTAGAAGTGCGTCATTGCAAACAAACAATTAAACATGATACACCGCCATCTAAACATTTCCGCGAGAACGACACTGTTTGAATTGGACACAGTAAAAATGTAAACAGTAGACAAACTGCAGACAAACATTACAAATATAATTTTTCAAATACTTTAAAAAACTTTTGACGGGCCAGTTGGCGTAGTTGGTTAAGATTCCACGCCGCCGATCTTATGTTCGATTCCCACCAAAGGATATGGATATGATGATCTGTGAGCATGAACATGTTTGCATGTCCCGAGTCTGAGTGTAAATATGTATAGTAAGTACTAGCAACCCGCCCCGGCTTCGCACGGGTACAATGTCATAATGTGGTGTCAGTGGAGCGATTTGCGCGACCGCCCACGCCACCCGATCACGGTATCGCGACTGTTTCTTGCTAATTTTAAATCTGTGATATCATTTAAAATATTAATGATAATTATTTGCTGTAAAGCATTGAGCTATTATTACCACGTATAGAGATGCTATCATAAGCAAAGCTTATGTCCCATTTCTTTAGAGTCGACTAAAGGTTTCTTTAGCACTGAAACAATAATTAGTCGTCTAAGCAGACAGTAGAAACACGTAGCGCTATTAGAAAGCTTTAAGGAGTATTTTTCTCGCAAACACCGTTATTTTCACGGCGCTTACGCGTTTCATTCATCGTTTTACAACAACAAGTGTGGCCGGATGGCCTCACTTGAACGGAATAATAATAATAATAATAATAATAATTTATTGTTCACAAAAAAACGATATTACAGTAATACATGAAGCCCTGTCGTCTGTGCTAGTTATATAATAACTGTGTTACAGGCGACAGTGTCTTCCCCCCTAAAGCTAATAATATTAATATATATGAACAATTGATTTAATAATTTATAAAACAAAAAGAATAGTAATTACAATATAATTAAATAAAAGGATAATTAGTCATTAATGTGTGTTTGTGTATATGTGTGTGTGTGGGCGTGCATATTTGTGTTGGGTATGTTTGTGTGTGGGGTGTGTGCATGTGTGTTTGTGGGGTGTGAGTGTGTTTGTGGGGTGTGTGTGAGTGTGTGTTCATTTTTATTTTTATTGCAGCCTAACGAAAATGTCTTCTGTTGCAGCATAATCTAGATCACTAAGCCAATCAATAACTCTCTTTTGAAATTCATGAGAATTACATGGCTTATGTTTTAGTTTCATATTAATTTTGTTATACAGAAGCGTGGCATTATAGCTGTAGTGTCTTTTGGCAAATTGGCTTTTACAAATTGGCATGGGAACTCTATGAAGTCTCTTTTTTGAAGGTGGAAGTGCGGGGACATTGATGCGGTGAAACCTTTGTAGACACTGCAGAATATAGAGTTTTCTTACCGATAGAACGTTAGATAATTTATACAGGTCAGTTGTCGGGTATAAGTAAGGCAGTCTCTTTATTACTTTTAGAAGGCTACGTTGTGCTCTCTCTACTTTAATAAGGTATGTTTTTGCGGCTCCTCCCCATGATCTTATACAATATGTCAGTAAACATTCGGCTAAAGCCTTATATATTCGCATAAGTAGCTCGCCTTGCATATTGTCTCTTAGGCTCTTAAAGACGTAGATAAGTTTACGGATTCGACTTGCTACATTTGTTATTTGCAAACCCCAGGTTAACTTATCATCTAGTATGACACCCAAGTATTTAACTTCATTCGCATTTTGCAGTGAATCACAATTGCAGTTTGACAAGTTATTGGGATTTCTATTGCATGGGTAAGTATGCATTTTCAAATTTAGTTGGTGTGGTTTACTAACGTTTGTTTTACAGAATGTAAGGTATTTGGTTTTGCCAATATTCAGTGAAAGCAAACTGTCCTCCAACCAAGCAGAAATTGTTGCAAGACCCATTTCAGAGATTTTAAAAACCGATTCCCAGCTTCTTGCGCGAAAGAGTAGAACCGTGTCATCAGCAAACATTATGAGATCAGTTCCGTCAAGTTTTTGGCTACATAGGCTATTGATATACATTAAAAATAGGGTGGGCCCTAAGGTGCTACCTTGTGGGACGCCATAAGTACACAAGGAGCTATTACTAAGGTGACCATCGACTCTGACGCTTTGATTTCGGTTGGTAAGATAATCTTTAAACCATGTATGAGGTGTTCCTCTGATGCCGCAGCTCTCCATACGTGCCAGTAATATCGGAATAGATACAGTATCAAATGCTTTCTGGAGATCTAGAAAAACCCCCAGACATTTGAGCCCTTGGTCTAGATACTGTACTATTCTGGAAGTAAGATGGAGAACTGCGTCATCAGTGGATCTACCTTTCCGAAAGCCGTATTGGTTGTCAGATAAAAGATTTTTTGTTTCTAGATACGAGACAAGTCTCTTGTTAACCAACTTTTCCATAATTTTAGAGAGCGTGGTGAGCAATGATATTGGCCTATAGTTAGTTGGAAGTGTTTTATCTCCAGCCTTGTGGATTGGTGTAACAATTCCAGGTTTAAAAAGTGAAGGAAATACGCCAGTTGAAAAACTTAGGTTGCAGAGATGTGCTATTGGCTGAGCAAGGACATGTTTGCATTCGTTTAGTATTCTCGTAGGAAGGTTATCCCAGCCAGGGGCACTGTTTTGTTTTAGACTACCAATAGTGCTGCTAACCTCATACGGATCAACTGGGTACAAAGAAAAAGAAAAACTAGGAGAATCAGAAGACAGCGCCTTGGTCGCTAGTTTAGTATCAGTAGTATTTAGTTTTATTAGTAAATTATTTGCAAGTGACTTTCCTACATTAGTAAAATAGTGATTTACTTCGTCAAGGGACTCTATTTTGGAACCTTTGATATTCAGTAGGGCTTCAGCCGGCTCATTCGTTATTTTTAGGTTACCTATATCCTTTATGAGTTTCCATGTCAATTTACTATTACCAGAACATTTAACAAATTGTAATTTATAGTATTCAGATTTTAGATTTTTAATAATTTTATTGCACAGGTTTCTGTATTTATTGTAAGTAGTTTTTAAAAGATTGTCATCAGGAGAAGATTTGAGTTTTTTATGCATTTTATTTCTGTTTCTTATAGATCTTACCACTCCAACTGTGATCCACGGTTTTAATGTTTTTTTTCGGCAGGACATTATGGAAGATTTTGTGTGAGAATTTATTGTTGTCTGTATTTTATTTATCAGTGTTTCAGCGGCAAGGTTAGTGTCTTCTATCAAGCAATAATCATTCCAATTAGTTAATGCAAGTGATTCTCTTATTGCATCACTTGGAATATAGTTGTGATGTGTGGCATCTTCTCTTTACGTAGTACTAATGAGGATCTATCTGATGGTTAAAACTGCACAACCCGTTGCGTGGCTAAGAGTTGATAAACAGAGAGACAAACAGACGCGGAAAACGACTTCTTTTTATACTATTTAGAGATGTATTTACAAGTTCTGCTTAGTTTGGGATCAGGGAGCCGTGTGTGAAAAATGTCTTAAGATATTTATTTTTAAAAGTTGATATTTTCGATAATATTTCTCAGGTTAGGTAATTGTCTCCCAAAACCAGAATTCTTTTACATACGCTACTTAGGTAATTGTCGTCGGGTCACGAAACTAAGCGTTTTATCTAAATACAATTTGTGTTCTATAAATTCGGAGAAAACAGGCTGTGACAAATGGACAGACAGGAGAGTATCCTACTCGTATACAGCTGTGAGCTTTCATAATGTGCACAAATTAAAAGGAGGGAAACTATGTTGAATTTTATCGACCGTTTTTTAAATTACTTTTTATGTTATTTAAATTCTTGTTCACTACAGTGATCACCACGTTAACAAAACTATGTAACTTTAATTACTTATTAAACTTAGCGATATATCACAATGCAACAAACTTAATATAATTTAAAAAAACAAGCCGTCCTCATAAAATGAAAATTGAGGCAAAAATACAGCCCTCAATCGAGATATTATATGTTATTTGACAAATAAACAGGTTTTCTTCCATCACGTTTTACAATAATTGTAGAATTTCTCAATAAAATGCCCTCTTTACCTACCATTTTTAGTCATCATCATATCAGCCTAATGATATCCACTGCTGGACATATGCCTCCCCCATTAACTTCCACTTCGAGCGGTTTTGGGCCGCTTGAATCCAGCAGCGCCCAGTGACTCTGACCAGGTCGCCGGTCCATCTGGTGGGAGGTCGTCCTGCATGGTGTCCCCTTCCAGTTAGTGGTCGCCACTCTAGAAACTTCCATCCCCATTGGTTATCGGTTCTTCAAGCGATGTGGCCTACCCATTGTCACATCAACTTACTAACTCTACGAGCTATATACATATTTTTTGTTCTCCTACGAATGTCCTCTTTTCGGATCCTGTTTCGTAGAGAAATTCCAAGCATAGCTCATTCCATAGCTTGCTGAGTGACTCTGAGCTTATTTATGCGGCCAGCAGTGAAAGACCACGTCTATGTTCCGTATGTCATCACTGGTAACACGCATTGATTGAAATCCTTTCGTCTTAAGACTCTGACTCTGAGGTATTCTGGACTTGAAGATATGCCGTAGCTTCCCGAACGCTGTCTAGCCGAGTTGGATTCTTCCGTTGACCTCTTTGTCGAAGTTGAACCTAGACATAATTTTTGTCTTGTATATTTTCATCTTGACCTGTTAAGAAACTCTTGAGATCATTGAGCATGATGTTCAAAGCTTTCAGCGATTCCCGTCATTATGACTATTTCGTCGGCAAGTCGAAGGTGAGAGATGTGTTCACCGTTGATGTTGATGCCATAACCCTTCCAGTTCAAGAGCTTGAACACATCCTCCATTGCAGTGGTAAAGGTTCCGGGGAAATTACGTCACCCTGTCTTTCACCCTTCTGCAACTGGATTGATCTCGTACTCTCGTCCTGTACTCGGATTGACATAGTGGCTTTTCTGTACAATCACTTTCAACAATTCGATATAGCGATAGTCGATTTAGCACCGCTGTAGACTCTGTAATACCGCCCATGTCTCAACTGAATTTAAGGCTTTTTCACAGTCATCATACACAAGGCATAACGGTTGAATATATGTATTTGATCTATGGTACTAAAGCCTTTACGGAAACCAGCTTTTTCGGGAGGCTGGAAGTCTTCAAACCTACGTGCACAACAATTCGTAATGACCCCCGAAAACAACTTATAAACGTGGTTTAGGAAGGACATGGGGCGGTAGTTCTTCAATAGGGCCTTATCGCCTTTTTTGAAGAAGAGCACCACCATTTATTTCCTCTCCATACTTCTGGTATTGTATCTAGGGTATAAATCTCGGAATATCGCAATATTGGAATCTCGGCACCGTGCATAAGGACTTCTTTTTATAAAGCTGGCAGGTGAGGTGATTGATACTTCTGAGCTATCGCTGTCAAATTTATTGAGCGGTATCACCGAGGTATGTAAATGTAACATAATTGCATTTTTGAGCAATGAGGATCATTTACGTTCAAAAGTATCCTTTGTCCTTCTCCACTAATTGAACTATCTCCCTGCCAAATTGTATTTAAATCTGTTCAGTGGTTAAGCCGTGAAAAGGTTACAAACTGACAAATATCCAGTTGCGTGGTGGCCGAATTATGACGTCAACGTTAATGTACAAGCGCGAGCGAGCGTATTAATTAAGCTGTTTTTAAAACTTTAATAACTTCGTCATTTATTGATGGATATTAATAATTTAAAAAACATTGTGCTCAAAAAGGTTATGTGCATCCTCTGTAGTAATAAAAAAGTTATCATTTTGTTATGTGAATGATCCTTATTGCAGGCATCTAACTCAAAAAGCTATTTTGACCCATATATTATAAAATTTCCCGCCTCATGCTAAGCATCCACCTTAAGGAAGTATTATATAATGGTTTGGAAAAAAGTTATTCCAATTTTATTACTTTTATTGATATAAAACTGTGCCTGGCTCACTGATTGGCTGAAAAAACTAAGCTACCGGTGATTAGGGTTGCAGAAACAGGAACCTCCTCACAATACGAGCTGTATCGAGGAATACTGCCGAGAGCCGAGAGGCTTTCGGCCATCAGGCCATTGGCCGTTACGACAATCGGCACAATGATAGCCGAGCTCACTACTAGTAATTGTAAATATACGATGGCTTCACATTCCAACTAATCAGTCCAGTAAATACAAGAAACTTAGTCAACGTAAGATGTGTAATATTTTCCTTACTGTTCTAATTTTACTGTGCCATTATCATTTGACGACTACGCGAGTGGACCACAATAATACAATGAATATAAAAGTTTATCGGCTCGACTCGATAACTACAGATGACTCGATGACCGCAGTAGAGGCAGTCATGCCCGCCCCGACTTCGGGGCACCTACTGTTACCAGTATCAGTCAACCTACCTTTCATACCACACCTCTTCTCAGCCGATTGTGCATCTCCGTGGCTTAAAAGAGTCCCGAAGCTCTCGATCCCAAGGCATCTATTATCCGTAGGGCAATCAGTCACACAAACACACCCCCACACACACATACACATACGCACGCACACACACACACACACACACACACACACACACACACACACAAACACACACACACACACACACAAACACACACACACACACACAAACACACACACACACACACACACACAAACACACACACACACGCACATAACCATAATTTATTTAACGTAGATTTTAATTTTAAATGTTATATTATGTTGTTTTATGTTTATATCTTTCTCTAAATCATGTTTACACATATTTCTGCATGCATCTGTTTCTGCATAGCTTAAAATAGTCCGTGGTGGAAGAGGCTGGTTATCCTTAACACAGGCTCCGGCTTAGCTTGGATACCAGTTTCTCCTACAAACTTTAAAATGTCATGTTTATCGTATAAATTGTTATTCTAGTTTGTAAGGAGAAAGAAAATAAATTTATTATTATTATTATTATTATTATTATTATACCTTTTCTTTGATCTCCAAATAAACAATATTGAATGAGGTATTATTTAATCAGGTAACTAACTAAATAGGTAATTGCTCATTAAAAATAATATATATTGCTGATTTTTCATTTCGCATGATTTGATAAAAAAAAACATTTTGCGGGCTTTGAATCATCACCTCCTTCAGTCGGGAGTACATAAATACCCCGCGCCTTAGCCCCCTAGGCTACCCTAACCATACCTTTCATAGACGAAAATAAGAATTAGTCTCTGTCAGTACCACGACATGCCTCGGTGACAATTATCAAAAGCATCAATCATAACAGATTTTATTTTATATATTTTTATTTATAACAAGCAAATAATAGGCTTAATTGCCTTAATTTGACTAGCATGCATTTTCCAGTGCCTTCTAAAGATAATTTGATATGATTTTTTACTAATTTGAGAGGGTTTTATGTATGTGAAAATTCTGAAAAAAAAATGACACAGGTCCGTCTAGCAACGCGGATCGCCGCGGAATGCGAGTGAGCGCGAAGCAAAATACGTGAGTTGCAGGACAATAGAGTGCGGTATGATGTTCATGGTGCTCAGACTAATTTAACGTAAGCGACTTTTTTTAAAATCATTATTATGAAAAACTGAATCGCAAATTCAAAAAACTAAATCGGGCGTTTATTTGCTTATGATATGTACTCTATTGATGAAAAAAATCGTATTAAAATACCTTCAGGCGTTGGATATATTTGGGAATTTCTTGATTTTCAGAGGTATGTTTGGCATTTTTTTTTATCGAGGCTTTTAATTGAAATCGTGTTTTCGGCTCGGGCGATGTGTTTGTAATATCCTTAAGTATCATATATTTTAATTTCAATACCGTAGAGCTAGCAGGTTTCATATAATTTGGGCTGCAATGTAGAGACTTTTGCCCATTTCTGCCTCAACTAATATCTATACAATACTTGATTATCTCTGCAGTTTCACCATAGTACCTTATCAGCTATCCCCGTGAACAAAATAGATAAGAAATTAAAAAACAATCTCACTTTCTTCCGAACTGCTGGTAACTTCGGTAGTATTGACCTCCATTCGTGCCCTCAATACATGACTTTGACTTGTTTTTATCAGTTGATTGAATTCAATTGTGCATTCAGTACTTGCTTTATTTGAACCTTGTCCTTTTTTGAGATGAAATTATTATGTAACTCTTGAAGTACTTTATGGTAGAGACCAGAGACAGACAGACAGAAGAACAGAGGTTCTTCCTGACTTTTATCATATAATTATATCCACGGAACATAAAGATTAAGAAAGCCAGTATTATAAAAGTTGAACTAGTGATTATTCCTAGGTAAAAAAAAATCTAATTAGTTTGTCAGTTAGATTATCAAAAAATATTGGACATGTATTTTTTGCTTTACCAAATCATTAAAAATTTACAAAGATAAAGCGAAGTCAAAGTTCGGGAGTGGAGGCTCTTGATATCACTTTAGAGTAAAAAGGTGTACTCTAACGTGACGTCACGAGGAACTGCAACACACAATATTTTCGTATTGATATAAGAAAAAATATGTATCTAATATTTTTTGATAATGCAAAAGACGGCCTAAATAGAATTATAGCCCATATATATATATAGAATTGTATCGTATATGTATTTCCTCTGCTCTGTGGTAGCGGTTCTGATGGCATTAAAATTATCTTCATTCATCATGTAGCTATCTCAGGTAAATCTTATGACTATGCCATAGCACAATAAAATATTATGATAGACACTGTCTGTCACGTGCAGTCATAAAAATCTACTGTAACGTGATCGGACTATACAACATACAGATAGATTCTAATAAAACGATGCATCATCAATTCATCATCGGAAATTTTCAGCCGCATTGAGTATTGAACACAGGCGTCTAATTTCGCCCTTTTAGCAGCTTCACATTTCCTACATATTTGAATTGAATTCGATTTTTTGCTGTTACGTAAAGGACTGCGTTTACGTGAGCAACTGTTCGCGCTAGCTTTGACACTTTATTTTTTTTTGCATACCGGTAACAGTTCGAAATTCGAATTATCCGCCTGTATCCCGTACATCGTACCGTTTGTTGTTTTTTTATTCCCGTGCGGCGGTATTTACGGAGGATTGGCCTACTCCGGAAAAGCGGGAATGATTTATCAATTATTGAAAGGAATGAGTGACATCATTTATTTGTCTAATATCCAATTTAAATGAAAAGTGTTTCTTTTTATTCAAAAAATGGATATTCCCAATACGAATTGCAAGTTTCAGTCTTTATAGCCTTTGACCTCGGACTTACCTATTTTTTCCGATTTCTGTATCTCGAACAAATAAACCCTACAGCTACTCCGGTTCTCGTTTTGCAGTTCAACGCGTATTATACGCGTTCCCGAGGGACCTATTGTCCTACTGATTTAAAAAGTACCCTAGTCGTTCCCAGAATATATAAGGTCCTTATACATTTGTGAAATTCCTCTTGAGGGATGAATGTATAGGTCATTTCTCATTAGTAATCAAAAAATAATATAAGAAAAATAATCCGTGGAAAAACAAAAACTTCTTTGAAGATTTTTTTATGACCTATACATTCATCCCTCAAGAGGAAGTTCACTAATTTATTAGGACCTTATATACTGTGAGCCATATTTCATCCAATTCCGTTCAGTACCCCGAGCACAGCCCCGAGTTTAAAGAATTGACGTTAGTAAACGCTTACTAATGCGTTTGCGTTAACGACACTTCTCTATAGGAATTGGCACAGCGCCTCTAGCGGAATACTCATGGTACTAATTTCTCCCGTACAAATAGTTAACGCAAACTCATTTATTAACGTCAATTCTTTACACTCGGGGTACAGTAGTTATTGCGTGAAAGAGTAACCCACATCGATACATCCTCAGAAATGTTCACGTTTATAGGAAGCTTAAGTTTGTATATATATTTTTGCATGTCTACTCAATATTCCGGTAAAACAAAACCGGGGAATTACAAGGAGCAACCATTTTAGATATTGTAATATTTCTAGCGATTAAGAGGTTATTTCAGTCTGTACCCCGAGTGTAAAGAATTAGCAAACGCTTACTAACGCGTTTGCGTTAACTATAAATTTGTATGGCTGAAATTAGTACCATGAGTATTACGCTAGAGGCGCTCTGTAACTTCCTATAGAGTAGTGTTTTACAATCTTATTGATTTCGCGACCCCCTTACAGGTTGAAAAATTCTGGCGACCCCCTTGTCAGACAGACAGAATTTATAAATTAAAAGACTACGATGATTTTCATTATTTTGATACCTTTACTTATTAGTTTGCAAGAAGCCGCCAGAGGTTTCCAACTAAGTAAGAGGTAAGTTGGACGCCCGCTTGCGCGAAGTCTATATACCTTACCTTTTTCCTTCTGCTGCTTCTGCCGGCGACCCCCCGACTTAGGTTTCGTGACCCCCCTAGAGGTCGCGACCCATAGATTGAAAAACACTGCTATAGAGAAATGTCGTAAACGCAAACGCGTTACTTAGTGCTTACTAACGTCAATTCTTTACACTTGGGGTACTGAACGTAATCCACGCACAGGGAGGTATCACTCGTGCGTTGCCGACAAAATGAGTTTTCGAAGAAGCATAAAGGCAGCGAAAACACAGAGTATAATCGTTTAATACTCTGTGGTGCAAGACACAACATTTTGGTATTACTTTAGTGCACACTGCCAGCACAGCTCCACCTCATAGTGCTCTGGCGACCTTAATCACCGACTCTTAATCTTAATTATAGTCTGAGACTATAATCTGCCGAAGGACCGGGTTATGTTGGTTAATTAGCTTCTTTCGCGTGGCTCTCAAGGGTTATTCTTTACTGTGTTTGACCGCAATCTCACCATGGTAAGTGATGATGCGGTCAAAGGTGGTCAGCACACAAAACCTAGAAGGAACTAGCTCTGAAGTGCAGCTGTCGGAACACACCGATAGATGCTTGGCGACAGATTTTTCAACTTGAGGGTGGTAGCCAGCCAGGCGGGTACTACAAAGTACCCTACCACCGTGCTATGGTTTCCTCACGATGTTTACCTTCACCGAAAGCTCAAGCTCATTGTAGGATTCGAACCCGGGACCTTCGTCTCGGTATCCGACGTCACTGCCACTGAGCTATCATCGCCTTAAAAGTGAGTTCTAGTAACCTGATTGATATGGTAATCTCTGGTAATAGGTATACGAGTACTTAGTAGTTAAGTACTTAATAACACACCATACACAAAGGCGGTTATCGTTGTAAAAGCGACTAATTTAGTCGTAAAATAGATTAAAAAAACCGGCCAAGTACGATTCGGGCCTCGCGTAATCAGGGTTCCGTATACAGTTAATAAGCTACGTTATGAATCGGCGTTACCAGTAGGTGTATGTTGTTTGTATATCTACATACTACATACAGAAATTCCAAATACGTTAATAGTTTAGTTTTTGAGATAGATTCCGTAACAAATTGCGTGGTTTCCATTTATTTATTTTTGAAGATAAAATATATTTGTACTCTATTCAATGAGTTCTAGATTATCAGAAATCCAAAAAAAAACATTATTATTAAATTTCTACATTCGGTTAGGGAACAATATTTTAATTAAACAAAAAGACACTATTTCACGTCAACGATATTATAATAGAGATATGCTACCCTCATACTAAGCGGCGTTCAGTTATTGTTGAATTAGGTGAATGCGATAGATAATACGGAACGTATGGTACAGAAATAAATAGCCGCTAAGCAAAATTACGACAATTGTCTGAATTCGTCTGCAACAATTAGCGTGCGTTTATGCGATATCTACCTCTTTTCATTATAATATCATTGATTTCAGGTCTTTATTCTATTATGAGTTAGACCCGTGACATACACAGACAAACCGACAACCGAGTGACAGCAATAGGGCTCCCTTTGATACGGAACCCTGAAAGTATGAATAGTCATTGTAGGTCATTTGTAGGTAAATACCTAATTGTTTAATGAAAAGGAACAATCCATCACAGTCTCGAACGTTCACCCGCAAAGGCACGTGCGGATTGACACGACGAATATAGACGTGTTGTCTGGGACTTCACGTCAGACGGTGACGAATCGTACCGGCCACCATACCGCCACCAGATGCGATGCAAATGAAACAATACGATACAAATAAGTTAATGCTTCATTAGTCGAGGATACGTCACACGTCACAATTTGTGCTAATTTTTCACTAGATTAAAATCGGTAAACAAGTATACATATAAGTTAGAGAGAGGTAGAGCTCGTGAACTATGGGTAGAGCATAGCGTTTATTCGCTCAAAGAGCAGCTCGACTGGGGAAGTACCTCCACCTTACAGAATACCGCAGCTAAATAAATTTATGTTGTGTAAAGTTGTGTTCCTGCGCATGAGTAAGGTCGCCAGAGTTCATAGGGGAGGGGGGAAAGGTCGGTAATGCGGTAACCGCTTTCCATCAGAGCCGTATTTTTTTATTCGACTAAGTCGGTAAACAAGCATACGGCCCGCCTGATGGTAAGCGGTTACCGCAGTCATATGGACGCTTGCAACACACTTCATTCGAGCATCACTCACTCACGTGTTACCGACTCTTCCCCTGTCCCCTAGCGACCTTACTCAGAAACACAAAATTCATTAATTTGGCTGAGGTATTCTGTAAGGTACTTCTCCAGTGGAACTGATCTTTTATCGAAATGCTATTATATTCCAGTAATAGTCTTGTCTTCCCCTTTAAACTATATCACATACGCGTTTCTTTAATACCTTGGCTCGCGGTTAAAAATATAACAATGACATCAATTGTTATAATAGGACGCGCGTCCCTCGCGAGAACCAACCAACAGTAAAAATAGTAAGCATTGCTCAATATTTACACAAATATTTTTACTTTTTAAAATAAATGATTTGATTACTAGGATATAATCCTGTATTGCGGGCAACCTCTATCGTTTACAAATATGATTTTCAAACACTAATTAACATTTTTGGCATATACGAGAAATGACACAGGAATTTCTATTAAAGTATCCAATGCTGACTACATGACACTGAATACAGTGCCCAGTAAAGTAGAGAAACTGAAAACACCTCTTTTGTATGAAATTTGAGTTTGAGCCTAAATGCCGGTGAGTGTAGTTGCTTGTTACCTCTTTGCGCCTCAAGGCATGAAGGTACATCATCACCTGGTAAACAAAATCACGGGGAAGAAGCTATTTATGTTATAATTAAATAGAAGCTAAATATATATCAAAGTGCTTGACGTAGCTTACGAAATTGGCGTTGTGACAAACGGAAGTAGGTACACGTACTTTTGTCAACCATAGATAAAAATTTCTAATGTAAAATGACTAATTATCTCACTAATATTTAAAATGTGAAAAGATGTATCGATGTTTGTCACTGAATCACGCAAAAACGGCTGAACGGGTTTAGATGAACTTCGGCATACAGATAGAATATGTTTTGAATTAACACAGAAAACATTAGACCACTCTGAACCAAAACTAGTAGGTAATATTGGAGTGGCAGCGCGGACAATTCAGAAGAAGAGGATCAATGCTTAAACGCACCAATGCATCGATCCTATCTCATCTTCAAAGTAAAACCCAATTGTCTACCATACGCCACAAACGCATACCCCCTTATTACAAAACATGGTTTAAAGTAAAACCAGGTTTTAAAATAGCCTTGTCTCTTTTTATTATAACAGGTGGAGATTTCGAGATGGCATATTTTCGAAACCTATGTTGGGTTAGTCTAATCGTCATCGAAATTGGAACAGGCTAGACAGAAACCGGTGAAGGCAGATCATTCGTTCCAGAAGCAAATTAAAAGCTGACAATGATCCTCAGATATGCATATACTGATAGCACCTACCTGTATTCTACCTTCTAGGCCTTTTTTGGTTATCACCTTCGGCACTTATCACTGACCATGATGAGATTGTAGTCTAACACACGCTGGTCCACAAATCAAGCAAGCCAATCATTAGACAAAAAATCAGATAAATTACTTAGATTTCATTGAAGGCCTTTGTTATCATCAGTCAGTTAATTGACCACTCCGACCTACATAGAAGTAGTAATAAACAATTATAAGGAATTTCACATGTTGTGGCAACTTTACTAATTCCTCATTGTTATCAATGGTAAATATTTGATAAACTTTACATTAAAATTTTATCGCATGATGTATTTGTTTTTCTGTTTTCCAACTTTAAATCTACGAGGCTTATGAAAGATTTATAATATAATTTTGAATTCTTCGTCCAAAGACAACAATTTTAACATTTTAATATGGAATGGTATTCCGGGATGCTCGCCCTGCTTTGAAATACCTATTGCATTTTTATGCTATAGGTACAGAATTAAAAAAAAATGAGTTCCAATATTTCCACGAAGATAAAAGATTCAAAATATTTTAAAAGGAGAGGACACTTTTCAGTATTTACCTTGAGTTTTCCTTTTCCACCCATCGAATTCCAAATAAAGGGGGGGAGGCTAGCTGTCACCCGCGGTTTCACCGGAGTTCCCGATCGTAAGATAAAATCGCAAAATCGGGATAAAAAGTAAACTATGTGTTAATCCAGGACACATTCTATCTGTGTGCCAAATTTCATCCAAATCCCTTCAGTAGTTTTTGCCACAAAGCCATCCATACAAACTTTCACATTTATAGGATAAAACCAAACCCGATGTGTGAAACTTAACAATGAGAATAAGAGACATGAATTCCTTCATCAAATATCTTGTTATTGTCCGTTCGGTACGTAATTTGTCATCCCTTTCTAAAGTCGGAAATTGAATTTCCTGCTTCCGGCTAGGTATACTCTCCTAACGGCCATTCTCGATGCTGTTATTGGTCTCTGGGTGGGTCAATCAGTAGTCCCGGCTAAGAGATGCTTAGAATTCAAATCAATAAGAGTGATTGGCAAAGTTTTCAGAAAAAATTCGATAAGAGTTCGTTGTTATGATTACGTTGATGTTATTATTTGGAAAAAAAAAGCCAATCATAGTCAGATTGTCCAAAAATATTTAAAAAATGTTACCTTGCTGAGTTCTGAGAGTGACCTTCATAAGTGCCCTTCTGTGGCCTAAATTGAATAAATGGCTTTGACTTTGACTTTATAATGTTTATTGAAATTATAGGTGCATTCGGATTGGAGTCGATGAAGATAAAGTAATAGAATTGCGTTTTGAGTTTGGGTTTGTTTTTAACCGACTTCAAGAAAAGGAGGAGGTTCTCAATTCGGATGTTTATATTTTTTTTTTTTTGTATAGCCAGCAGTGGACTACAAAACTTTTTGTAGTAGTAGATGTAAATATTAGGCACGTGTTTGCACGAAAATAAACCTTTAGCGATAGGTCTAGGTTCCAAGTTCAATTGCGTCTCTCGACTAAAAGCTAGAATAGCGTACGGAACTCAAACAATGTAAAGCTTAATGGACATAAACAAACCAACTAGCAATGAATATTCAACAATCAGAGTGTAAGAAGCAGGTGATAATAGTTTTGGCAGTGGATACTATTAGAAGGGTTAATGACCGCTGTGCTGTATGTAATGTGTATTCATAGTCATGCAATAGGTAAAAAATATATATATAATGTAACGTATGCAATAGGTAAAAGCAGCTGCCCCCCTGGATTTTGTATACCTACGTACCTACTGTAGTCGATAAATTAATAAAAATAATAAAATTTCTCGACTTATTAAACATAAAAAATTTCTATTGCAAAGCTCTTCTACTTTAGATTTTATTGATATTAAAAAAAACCCCGATTTCGTCACTGACTCAGTTATATAAAATCTACACCTTAGTCACAATATGTGACTTGGCCGTTTTGCTACTACAAGAACTAAATTAATATAACAGAAAAGTTGGTAATGAACAGTGAATAAATTTTTCACCTTACGCCCATATGACGGTTCCGAACAAACTCTACGTTTGTGAAGTTAGAGCTTGTAGAGTTAGGGCATGTAGAGTTATTAAACTTGAGTCTACATGAGATCTGATAACTTTTTGATAGTGCGAACCATATATGGTCTCGTCTTGGCAACAATTTACATGAAAATGTTCTTGGTGGGATTTATTTGACTCGTTTGTGTTTTGAAAGAGTCAAACGTAGATGACGAGAAATATTCTTTCAATGTCCATATCAAAGTATGTATATTAAAAAATCAGTTTGATATTGTGTTGTGAACTTGTGATATTCAGTTGAACAATATTAAGAATTATATTTTAAATATTCATATATTGTAAGGCAAAATAAGCGCGGGGAACCCGGCTTCAAAACACTGATTTACGCCCCCCGCGAGCAATCAGAAGCTGGGTACGACCCATGTTTGTGCCTATATTTTAGTATGAAGCTGTGTTAAAGAGTATCTGCCTTTGCAAATGCATTTATAAGTGATGGATTGTGTGAAAGATAATATGGGTAAGAAAGGAGTGGATGCTGGTATGACGGATAGAAGAGACGAATAGAAGAAGCGTACATATTGCGCCGACCCCAAATGATTGGGAACAAGGCAGTCAGATGATGATGATGTAGGAAGGTACTAAATAATCACGTCCTATTTATTTATCTTAATAAAAATAAAATAGTAACATACAAAACATTATTAGCAATTTTTTGTTGACATTATACCTATTATATACTATAGTAACATAGTAACGAATATATCTAAGAATTTAATTAAATAGAGAGTCCCGGAATGGCGAAACAAGCGTTAACCGCAACTATTTGCCGTCTTCACTCGCGAGTCTTGAGTTGCAAGTAAATAAAGCGTTTTGTGTTTAGTCAATTAATTAATTTTCGATATAAGAAGGCATATTTAATATCGCCATGTTAATTAATGTAACCGATGAAGGTATAATATAGGAAACCAAGAATTGATATTTTCTTTAAAATACTTTTAAATTTACAATTGTGTAAATAAGACACTACAAAAAATAGAGCTAAAAATCTTAGTATTCTGTAATCTGTGCTAAAAATTGTATGATGCTACTCCAATTACAGACTACTTACTGCTAATGTTGGCCAAATCACGGAAACGGCTGATCTGGTTCAGATGAGACTTTCACTAAACTATGCCTAAGATAATACTGAACTATTCTGTGAAAGTCACATCGCAATAGGATTAGCAATTTCCGAGATTAACCCAAAATTAACACGTGTCTGAAACGCATTCTCTCGGCGGTCACACTCGTCTCATTCTTAGCCAACAGTACCAAAACTATGATAGTGTGTTTTACTACGAATGCACTTTGGAAAGATATCTCTATTCAAATTCAAGACAGGTATTTGAAATATCACTAGTTTAAACAGCTGATTCAACACGCGACCTCAAATACCATTCCATTACATTTGAACAATCACAAACTTACAACTGTGAACGTTATTAATTAAAATTACCATTATGCTCTAATTATAATGAATTTATTGTGTTTTTTTATAACTTAAATATTACTTTTATCATAATAATATACCCAATTACATTTATAATTCAGTATTTTCATCTAAAAATCATGTTAGTTATCGGTTTTCTATGGTAATAATACCGTTTAGCAGTTAGGACGTGATTATATAACAAACGTTCACACAAACATACACTTAATCCTTTGGATAGCGGGTAAAAAATAAAAACAATGAAAATATTTTTTATAATAGGACGCGCGTGTCCCGACTCTCGCGCGAACCAACAGGGGAGGATGTGTGTTTACCTGTCATTATGATGGTTTCCTCCTGCCTTAGACTTATTCCTAGACTCATCGGAATCAGATCGGAAGAAGGTAGCGTGCGACATCTCGTTAGAATTTTCTTATCGATTTAACTTGAGACTTGTATTACTATACATGTTTTTGAAAGCTTGAAGGTCGCAAATTGGACTTACAGCTCAAGTTAGTTTTTATATAATATATTTCTGCCCTGCGGGTTCACCCGATTTTATCCCCTTTGGGGTTGAATTACAGAAAATATTTTCTTGGTGCTATACATAAAAGGAATTCTTGTCCAATATTTCATACTTCTGACCCACGGACAGATTCTTCAATTTATATAAGGTCATAATAAATTAGTGAACTTCCTGTTGAGGGATGAATGTATAGGTCATTAGTAATCATAAAATAATATTAGAAAAATAATCCGAGGAAATAAAAAAATCTTTGACTTGTATGGAGAGTCTCTATGCAAGTCAAAGAAGTTTTTTTTATGTTGTAAGGTTGTCTGTCTTTTGAAAAGCGACGGCGAATCCTATTAGAACTTTCCAAGAGAATACTGTGTACAGTTAAAGTTTTTCCGACATACTCTGTAGAGTAGTACTAACTAACTAAAAGCAACTTATCCACTGAAACTGAACTATATATGTTTTTTTGCTTAACTAACGTAAGATTCGATTGATATAGGTAAGAAAGTAGAATAGCAGTTAGTTGGGAATTCTATGCTATAGGAAGCAAACATCTGCGTACTGGTTTATCATTATATAAGCTCATTAAAAAAAATTCAGGAATGTATCACATTATTGAGAAGACCATCTGTTTTATAATCACTTGTTTTTATGATGATAAAAAGGATTTCAGAGATCCAACCAAGTCGTAACGATGATCCGATTTCCCGACATACTTATACAATACTCACTAATAAAAAGATAATTATCCATATGGCTACGGTAACCCCTTACCATCACACGAGCCGTATGCTAGTCTAAATCTAGCGACTCCGTCGAATAAAAAATAAAATTGAACATGGTACCGTATCCACTCAGCATCATCGTCATCAGCTCGGATTCGTTCAGTCTCGGCAAAAACTACTCACTTGTCTATACAGGTTTATAATCTTGATATCATCTACCTGGCCATAGACTAGGATCCTATTTTCAAGTGCAACTTTTCGTTCTCATTCTAATATAATTTAATTGTATTCATCAAGGACGTTAATAAAAACTTTTGTAAGGTAACAAAACATCAGTAGACAATGCCCACGAAGTATGAGCTCCAACCTTCGTCGCTTAAACATAAGTCAAAGTCAAAGTCAAAGCCATTTATTCAATTTAGGCCCCAGAAGGGCACTTATGAAGGTCACATTTACTGAAGTTACCACCGGTTCGGAACTCGGCCTTCAACTGAGAAGAATCCGGCAAGAAACTCAGCATGGTTACATTTTTTATATATTTTTTGGACAATCTGACTATGTTTGGCTTTTTTTTCCACAAACAGAAAACATACACATAAACATAGAATGTAAATTTGTACCATGGATCCTAAATGAAGGGCAGATAATACCTCCAACATCAATACTCTCTATGTTTTAAATAATCACAAAGTGTATCATATAATACCTCCAAAAAACAAGATGTGTGCGTGGTATTTATTATATTTGCATTTGCATAACAAATAATAATATGTGCTTAATAATTGCCTCACCTTCTCTCGAGTTTTGACTTTCACCTTATCGGCCAAAATTAATTTTAGTTATATGCAGTTCGCAACATCCTTAGTCCGTTATCATTACCATTATCAATGGAAAAGATGCGCGGGCGCAAATCACTTATTGCGCGAAGACGTTATTTATGTAGTAGCGCGCCAACCGCCTTCACGGGCGCACGCTTCATGCTCTTCTAAAAAAATCTAACCTCGTGTTCAGACCGCGTGTTAACATTTAACAATGGTGAGTGTATTGTGTTTGTTATTATGTGTTATATGTATAATGTGCCGTGAACTATTATTTACACCACGTTAAGACAACGGGTACTACGTTACTAAATTAGTTTTTCCATACAATCACGTGTCTCTCTGCTTTTTCATGTAGGAAACGTTACCTGCTGATTAAAAATAAATTATAGGTAGGTACCAGTTGTAACTACAGTCACAGAATAAATAATAGCTACAGTGTAGTTACCTTGTTACTAATTATGAAAATTATACGCCTGTGTTATCATGATAACCGTTAAAATATTGTGCTATAAAATAATATATTTTGTAATTTTTATTCTACTAAAAGTTGGTTAAGTAATTATTTCTTTTCAATATTTCCTTTATTATTAATATTTGTGCGACACTTTAGTAAAAATATCCTCGTAATTTTAATAAGCGTTTTGTTGATATATGGAAATTATTACGCTGTGCTGAAAGGAAAATATTCATGTAACTTTTCGGAGACGTACTTGCGTTAATAAAAATATATAGGTACGTAAGTAATGTACGTATATATAATTTCATGTTTGCCAAACATTCTAAAATAACCTCAAACGATATTGTTATCATATCATCTAATTAACGCAAGTGTAGACTACTAAAAAGAAACGCAAAATAAAAATTCAAAGTTTTTACAAATCGAGCTGTAACAACTCACGTAACAACTATAATAAACTAAACTTTATTACAACTTAAACAGTTTTCAGTTCACACACACTCACCCAAATAAATTCGTAAAGGAATTTATTACGGAACAAATCAATGTCAACAATCATTTCGAACGGGTTTTTGTTATAAAAGTAGGCTCATAAAAATTGCAATCGTAAAGATTTCCTTTACAAAATAAATCTGCAATGAAGATAAATATTTATAAATTTGATCCCTATTACCTTTATTTAAAGAGCTCATAATGGGTTTTTACGGAAAGTGCATCAATCTTACCTGACGTCTGACGTAAAACTTACAGAACAATGCGCAGATAAGTCCCACTTTACAAAATGAGTAAATACTGAATGGTCTGAATGGTCTGTTTAAAAGAGTTTCTTAATATATGTCCACCTCTTTCATCAATTATAATAAGAAGAAATGGTTTAAATATTTCAAACGTTTTCATTAGGTAGTACACAAAAAAAACTTTAATCAAAGGATATATGAAGTGGTTGGAACGCCATAAAATCCCGAGAGATATTACATAAAGTTCTCCGCCCGCACTTTACGTGATCCCCTATTTTACCCCCTTGGGGATTACATTTTGAAATCCCTTTTTTATTGGGGAAGGGTCGTGTTGCAAGCGTCCATATGGCTATGGTAACCGCTTACCACCAGGTGAGCCGTAGGCAAGAAACCTCTTGAGAAACATCCCCATTGAAAAACGTCATCTTAGTGGACGCCTCCGTTATAAAAGGTACGTGCAAAATTTCAAGAATCTAGAAGAACCCAGCGTTTCCATCTGTGCGTGCTTCTATCAATTTCTCCATTCATAAATACAGATATAACAATTGACATAATACAAGATAATTTTGCATAAATAATCATCACGGCAAGTGAATTGCGATTACAAAACGCGAATAATTGAGCTCCGCGACAGAAGGCGACATCACCTTGATTTTAATTGATCGTTCACTGATCAAATTCATGGTCTTCCATTACGAACCTCACTGAACCTGATACGTACTGATGCGGATCGGAACTTGACTGATCGTTTGAATATTAAACTACTCACACACATTTTTTTCTTCAGACTTCTGCTGTGAAGCTCAGCTGCAGATTTGAAAGCTATCTTTATTTTCCAGAAAAGGGCAACTCGCGCTATGTGTAGTTTGCGCCCTCGCGTATCTTTAACTTTACCGTCGCCTTACTTAAATTAAATATTATGTTTATCTCTAACATTGAAACGTATGGAAACCGAAACATAGATAAATAGTCGCCTATATTCTAGCTAGCTAGACAAGTCTTTTCTTGAGATATACTTTTCTCTATTTCATAAAATCCCAATCAAAAAGCTATACCAGAGAATACATAATGTAATTCAAAGTAATTCTTCGAAGGGCATACAATTTTAGTTTTATTTTATTTGGCACAAAAAATTACTACTAAATGAGAATAAAATAGTCTAGAAGATATTGAAAAATAAACCAAGAAGTTAAATTAATAATCAGTATCAACAAACGTCAACCATTATTTTAATATACATAATACTTTTGAATTACCAACAAAAGTAACGCTTACGAGAACAAACAGTCAAAGAGAAAAACTCAACGCTTAGACAATACATTTTTAATTTTTTATGTGAAATAATTATTTATTATTTCTATCATAACACTTTTTCACTCATCTGTACCAAAAATAGGACATATTGGCCCTGATTCTGTTGTTGACAACTAAACTAATTTTAATGTCACTATGTCTCGTTCTAACAAACAACATAAGAAAAGGATGTAAGAAATTTAGTCCTGTCAAATTAGTCCAATGCTTGTTTTCAATATAAATTTAGTCGCCATCTATCGCGGTTACGTCTAAATACACGCAAAATAAGACGGCAATGATTAATTTGAGAACTTAAATATGTTCTACCCTTTTTCAATCATGTTCGTAAGAAAGAGATGAGATGTAACTAAAATTAGTTTAGTGCGATTTACAACAGAATCGGCACCAATGACTAACGCAAAATTTGAAAACAAAATAGAATAGGCGTTATGGCCGGGCCATTCGCGAGTGGGCCAAAATGACTAAAGACCCACAAAAATACAATAACATAAATGTTAACATTTATAACATATTCTTTAATCTTTGCATTATACGGATATATTAAATTCCGGCTTCAAAAGTAGGTCAACAAAAGGCAGATACTGTAAATATATTAATTAAAAAAGCTCTACTTTTTACGTGTTTCATTCGACGTGAACTCTACTAATTACAAACTCATGTATTTACTCGCATGGAAATAAAAATAATATACTCCATATCTACCACTCGACATGTATGTTATTTTATAATACTGCCAATCTTAGTAGTCTACATACAATATTATCTAGAATTGGACATTTTATTCATCTTGCGTGCTGACATCTTTGGGACAAGGAAAGGTTAGGAATCCTTTCCTTTATTCAAACCAGTTGAGACCTAAATAAGATAATTATTACGGAGCATAATTTAGCCACATGTATACATTTGTTAATTTGAATGGACACTAAGTTTTGAGTCGAAATTCAAACATTTGAATTTGGAATCTGTAACAATGATATTAGGTATTGTTTGAATTAACACGATCTATTCTGAGTTTTGATCTTGTATAATACAGGCCTAAGAGCAAAGTGTAATTATCTTCCTTCTAAAACCTGATGTTTCTTTAAAAATAAATAAATGGTTGTCAGAGTAAATCGATGCATCTTACCCAGTCCACTGGGTGACCTAGATACTAAACTAGGCACCCCGCACTTGCTTGTAATTAGTTTACTAACGCGCGACAGAAAGCTAAAAGTGGTCTTAGATTGCATTCGGGATTTTATACTAGACTATTTTTAGTTTCAGCATATAGTTCAACACGTCTAATCATAACTAAGTGTAGATTAGGTACTAAGTATTGTATATACATTGACTATTTAAGTTTTTTTGATGTCGCAAGAATTCGTCCCCATGATAATTATATTTTAATAACAAATAAATTAAAATGAGTACTATATTTTTAGACGCCGATATTCCTCAGAGCATTTTCCCCAAAATTAAGATGTTTATAAGAAAAGAACAGACGTGTTTTTTTATTTAGTCTAATTCAGTCTTATATGTGTAATTTTGGTGATTATGACTAGGAGATAGGGAGGGGACTTCATACAATAGACACATATAACAAAAAATTGCTGATGGCACCCCTTTAAAATGTACTTGATGCGGCCATTATGTTTCATGCTCATTATTCACGAAGAGGTAAGTTCAAGTATTCTACTATATAGGTTGACTGGTAATTAGTAAACGATACTTACGGCCAGTTTCTGAAAGCCAAATCAAAGTTTATCTCTTGTTGAAAGTATACCTAGTAAAGTAATTGTGGTTAATTTTTACTATAAATTGTTTATGTTCTTTTTTGGTTCTTGGCTCGAAATAACACTTAAGACACTGCCAATCCGTGGAGTGGGGCACTGGTGACCTGTATTACAGGTTTTTATAAACCTATCTCAGGCACCAGTCTATTGACAAAACAGGTTTTCTGTATTTTATGTTATTAATAAGCTATTAATGTATAACCTTTTGTGAAAGAAAAATAATCAAAATTATTATTATTACCTGTTGTCAATGTCGTCTGAAATGACAAAGACGGCAACAGTTTTGATTATAGATTAACTTTGATTTGGCTTTCGGAAACTGGACGTTAGACACATGATTGTACTCATGATAACAAAGAACTTTCCCAAAGAAACAGATAGAGATAAATAACTAAATTAAATAAAAACTGATGGTGTATTGTGTGTATTCTTGTTAGGTACTAAATATTAATTATTAATTTATTATTAAAAAAAATTTCGTTGTTTGTTATCATGAGTACAGTATTACCCAACTGATATGGCGCGTCGTGAATCTTCGTTCGCACAGAAAAGAAAGTATGGCCCCGAAGAATAACGAAAGAATGCTTATAACTTACAATCAACCTTAGATCACTACTATAAGGTTCATAATACACTGCAGCTGTTAGTTCCGTCCCACTCGCGCGTGAGGCCCCTTCTCACGGCGCGCGCTAACATGGCGGCAGTTGCCGACCAATAGCGTTTCCCGCGCTTTGAAAATGTATCTTTTGCGCAGGTACATCGGTAAGCCATATTAATTGGGTACTACTGTACAATCATGTGTCTAAGTATCGTTTACTAATTACCAGTCACCCCATACAGGTCGTTGTTTTGGTCAGCGACGAGCGACTCAGGGTCGATCATACAATAGATACTGGTGCTAAAAAAAATATTTTTTTATTAATAAAAATATTTTTTTTTTTTTTTGAAAATCATGTAATAAGCTAAATTGTAGACATAATACTCAACGGGAGTGCGAGGGAGTATAGGGGTGGGGCGATGGCGGCTTGTGCCTAGCTCTAGTCAGTGCAAGTGCCTAGTAACCATACTTTGCGGTAATTTTATTTCAAATTGAATAAGGTATTTCTCAACATATTTACAGTATTTAATGGAATTAAGTCCATTTTTGGGGAATATATATTTTGTACTACCGCTCCTGGGTCGCTTGTCGCCGACCAAAACAACACCTGTATACAGTATACTTACGTCATAAGACAAAAAACAGCTTTATAAAACAAGTTTTATTTGTTATACTACAGCTTTAAAGTAGGTAGTAGTACACACGGCTACAGATCAAGCTATACATTTCCAATATAAGCTGACCTCTCATTGTACGGAAATCCTATACAATGCGAGATCAGCTTATACTGGAAATGTATAGCTTGATGTGTTGCCGTGTGTACATTTACTTAAACAAAATTGTATTCCATTTATGGTTTCCTCTTATTAAACCACTACACACATACAATAAACTACACAGACGGTGTTTGTATTACAAAATTGCAATGTTATTTTGTAAATACTTGTGATGAGATCCAACAAAATTGTCGAAGCAAATTACTTTAAATGCTCGTTGTGAATAGCGCTTGGTGCAATTCCACGTATTTCGTTATTATTTGCACGTTGTGACGCCATAATTATTTTCATATCGTATTTATTTTGTTACTAGCTTTCCCCTCGGTTTCACCTGCGTGCCCGGGCTAAAAAGTAGTATATGTCCTTCTCCATACTATAGGTTATCTGCATGCCAAATTTAATCGTGATCGGTTGATTAATTAAGGCGTGAAAGCGTAAGAAAAATAAGAATAAGGATGTCTATTACCTCTCCTTAAAATGAATTTTCAAAAATCTAGATTGAATGAGTTTTTTTCTGTACCCCGTTTAAAAGCGTATTCATTATCATTAAAGACAACAGATCCCACCAAAACATTTTCATGTAAAATGTTGTCAAGACGAGACCATATGGCTCGCACTGTCAAAAAGTTATCAGATCTCATGTAGAGCCAAGCTTATAACTCTACACGCCCTAACTCTACAAGCCCTAACTTCACAAACTCTACACACCGTAATCAAAATATGTTTCTTGGCCATTTCGCTACCGTCACATGGGCGTAAGGTGAAACATTTATTCAGTGTTAATTACTTTTCTGTAATACAATAGTTCTTGTAGTAGCGAAACGGCCAAGCCACATATTTTGACTACGAGATATCAATAAAATATAAAGTATTAGAGCTATGTTATTGAAACTTAATGTTTAATAAGTTCACTATTGAAATCATATCCCGAGAATTTTGTTTATCTGGTATAATCTAAACCCATATTATGAGAGAAAAACCAAAATAAAAAAAACGAGAGAAGGTAATGCCCTTGCCCCCAAGATTCATCGGTATTCAATTTTGTTTTAATACATCCGCAACTGCCACAAATTGCATGGATAGGATTATAGGATAGCTGATCTCTCCATACCTAGCCTAGATACGTGATATGCAGTAAATGCGTTGTCAGAAACATTTTCCTTGTTCGAGAGCTTTTCATGGAAAAACCACGGGTTAAATTCGTAATCAATATTGGCCTGATGCACTACGCAACTCGACGTTTACACGGCTGAAAAGCTTTTGCTTTTGCGAAGGATTAATCATGAAATGGTTGGTCAAACATGGCCAACATGGCTTAATGTTGGCCGTGGTAATGGCCAACACGAGTACTGATAGTAATAATTTCCCTGATCCGTCAATATGGTCAAATTATGAGTTGTGAATGTGACTTTCAAGCTTATTTTCAGTTATCGGACGTCGAGAACTATCTAGGTACTTAAATCTAGTTCAGTGTTTATACTGCCCTTTGTGACTTTGACTGTGACTTTTGATTTATTTATACGAAAATCTAATCAGAAATTGATGGTTTGTACTTTCACATTAATTTCCAATGGAAATTAATGTAGGCCAAGAAAATAAACCTGAAACCAATACGCAATAACAAAGGCTGCTGCCTAGTAAATGCACTGTGCGGCTGATAATAAATTCAGCAGGAGGTAGTGTCGTAAGACAAAGTTCACAACTTTATGACTGCCGCTCCATCCAGCTTAGGACTCTACCCTCTATTAATCTTCATTTGTCTACTTGCAAAACCAGCCTTAATATAACCAACGTAAGATAGGTAGTCAAATAGTAATCTAACTTAGATTGGCCATCGGGATACACCCGAAAATATTTTATTTATTTCGGCGAAGGTCTTTTGTGAGAATTTAATACTTTTTTCGCGATTTCAGTTTTTTTTTTTGCGTAGAAAAATGTGTGATCTCCAATGTATCCACGCCGTATATTTTATGGTGATATTGAGGTCAAACATGTTATGGATATGCTTATATCCATCCATAGTAAAGCCTCCAGCAGATAGAGAAAGTGCGAGGGATGGTGGCGGCGGTCGCGGTGCTTTGATTTTTGCCCGCGTTGATATGATCGGCACCGCGATTGCTATAAACCGCTCCTATTTACCAGAGGCTTAAAAAAGTAGTTATATAAATTAATTTAATTCATTTTTTTTTTAATTTTAATGTTTAAATAATTTAAGACAATTTGTCTTATAACAGCATGACGCATGCTACACCAAAACAGCTGTATAATTGTATATTATCTTTAATAATTATACTACTTTACATGGTTTTATCCTTGAATTGAAAAGTGTTTTTTCTTAACAATTAATTAAGGTACATTGAGTTTAAAAAAAAATATTTAAAAAATCAACAAGTCACGTTCCCAAAATATTTATTATTTTTGATTTGCAAAAAAAGTTAATACCAAATTATTAAAAAAATTAATTGCCTAAGCTATTTTCTGGTATTTATTTGTATCTGTGTCTCTTATAATAGACCAGTAATAATCACCTAACATGGCTGGTCCCAGTAACCTTGATAATCTTGCTCAAAAAAATCAAATCCTGATGTTAACGCTCTCCATGTTCGTTGCTGACTTGTCCAAAGTTTTCATGGAAGAAATTGAGGTGCGAGTGAAGGAAATGAATTTTCAGAGACATGCATTCGTTGAAAATTATGTAATAATTCAGCCGTTAACTGCCGGTAATTTTTATTTTTTTGTTGTGTAAGAACTCTTGGATAAAAGTCGTAGTGCATTCCAAGCAGATCTTTCAGTATCCGAAATACTGTTTTCAAATAACTTATCTTTTAACATTTATTTGATCTGGGGTCTGATAAACACACCTTCTCACAGTTTTGCCTCAGAAAGATTAGGAAAAACATAGCATAAGTGCTTAAAAGCTACGCTAGTTTTGTCTAAAGTCTTGACAAAGTTTTTCACCAATCCTGATTTTATGAAAGCGGTGGTAGAGCAATTTTTTTGCGGGGGATCAAACATTATATTCAGTTTTCTACATCTACCACAAAAGATGTGAGAAGCTAAATTTTTTATCCTGGTGGGTGAGAGACCGAAATTTCGAAATAACAAAAATATGCTTGTTTGAGTGATTTCGTTATAGGATATCCATTCTTAGATATAATAAGTTTACCACAAACGTAACAATAACGATCAGGATGTACTTTACACAACACTACACTGCATCAAAATTTTAGAATGAATTCAGAACGAACTTGTGGGTAGTCTGAAAATTGAATATGATGATAACTTGATTCCTTGACGTAATAAAAATAACACAAATATACATTTGCGATTAGTTATTGCTACTAAATAAAATGATATGAAATTCAGTCGAAGGCTTAACCTTTATTTTGTTTTTGTAAACTCGAAAGCTTTATTTACAACAAATATGTACAAAATACAATCTATATTTAGAAAATTTCCTCAAGCCTGCCGCTGCTTCCGATTAACGGCAGGGTTCCCAGAAGGCTGGCTTTTGTAAACTAGTGTTATAAGTATTGCTGATTGTATTCGACGCATAGATTACCTACACTTAAGTGACTTATTGAGTCTAAGAAATAACTGAGCCTTTTAAGAGTTCATGGAAATTTTATTGTGAGAGAGGTAGAGCGTAGCGTTTATTCGCTCAAAGAGCAGCTCGACTGGGGAAGTACCTCCATATATATTTCGGAAAGCTAACAGCAATTTATTACATAATTTATGATACATAACGATAGGACTAAAAATAGCCATTTACAAGTTTTCACCTATCACAGAATACAGTAGCCTTTACACAACATAAATAACTTTGTGTTGCAAGCGTCCATATGGCTACGGTAACCGCTTACTATCAGGCAGGCCGTATGCTTACTTACTGACTTAATCGTATAAAAAGATTTGTCAAATGTAAACTGTTTTTTGTTGTTGCTTCATTTCGTTATAGCATAGACAAATGAAGTAACCCATCATAATCGCTTTTTAACTAAATCAGTGTAATAGTGTGCCCCGTCTCACTCTTTCGATCACCAAATGTCACCTGTTAGATAAAGACTTCGGAATATTAGCTAATGAACGTTTGATAACTTTATTATGAATAAAGGGGATACTCTATTATAGCAGAGTTAATAATATACTACATACAAGTAATAGGATATATTTGTCACCCAAGTGGCAAAAAAAAAACAATTATTACGTCTCTTGATAAATTAATTTGGTCTTATAGATTTAACGCAGGTAATTTATGAGTTTTTAGTTACCTATTATAGTTTTATCAGTAATTACGATAAAACGAGTATTTTATTGCCTTTTTGATAAAAGTTATTAGCGCTTAGCTATTGGAATTATTTGATAGCCAATTTTCGCTATGACAGTCAATATTCAGCGTTCTATATTGGATATAGAAACAAATAATACTATGAACAATTAATTTAACTAAAAATACTTCAAAAGAAAAACTATTTTATTGATCGAGCGAATGAAGCGAGCGAAGCGTCTCCGTTTCAGCTTGGACAAAAATGCTTTCTTATGTCCGGATGTCCGAAGGATGTCCGGCTATTCTCCTCTACAGGTCAAATTTTACACCCGATTCTCGTGAATGTAAGCAGGTTCGTTGGATATTTATTGTCGAGTCGGTTAAATGATGACTGAATCGTTGAAAAAATGACGTTGTTTTGGTCAGCGACGAGCGACCCAGGGTCGATAATACAAATGATACTGGTGCTAACAAAATATAAAAAAAATACTTTATTTCTTTTTAATAATGAAAATAAAAATATTAAAATTTTGAAAATCATGTAATAAGCTAAAGTGTAGACATAATACTCAACGGGAGTATGAGGGAGTAAAGGTGTGGGGCGATGGCGGCTTGCGCCTAGCTCTAGTCTGTGCACGTCCCTAGTAACCATACTTTGCAGTAATTTTATTTCAAATTGAAGAAGGTATTTCTCAACATATTTACGGTATTTAATGGAATTAAGTCCATTTTTGGGGAATATATATTTTGTACTACCGCTCCTGGGTCGCTTGTCACCAAACATATTATATACATCCTGTACATATTTATCTAGACAATAACAATAACTCAGAGTATATAAATACTACACAATAACAATGAATTGGTATTGACCGGCCATTATATTATTTATTGCGGTTTTGGAAAGTCCTACTACACTGGCACTGATGTACGTATTCATTGACATTGTAATTCAAATAATTATTTTAAAATCCCTTAATTTTACCTCACTCCCGGGGCTTAAGAGTGCGTACAAAGCCAGAAAAATATGGCAATGTCAGATGAAACAAACTTATGTCTAATCTTCGCGTGGCATGAGACGGAGATAGTGTGTTTCGCGGAACAAAAATGAACTTAGCGCTTCTTATCTAAATAACTCGTAAAGTATAGAATATTTTAAAAAGTCGTTAGTAGCAGCCCCAGGGTTATTTATTCTGTGCCCTAGGTGATATGTTAGTGATATTATTTATCGAATTTTTGTCTTAATTAGATACACCATGAACGAATAAAAACGAAAATTCATTATTATTAGAGGTATCTTTGTGTTTTTTTTCTATCGAGGAATTTTCATTCCATTATGTTTTTGCTCAGATAGAACCCTCGCGTATATAATGAAAATACCCATATAAAAATATTTTTTCATTTAAATACTATTTACTTGGGTAAATTTCAATTCTAAGATTGTTATTTTGCTTTATACGCACTCTTAATGTCTACCGACGGCACCGATCCCCATGATACTAGCAGGTACATCCTTTAATAGTGCTCCATAGACCACCTCTTTTCCATCCATCGCCGAAATTCCAAATCCAAATTCCCGATCAGCACTCCCCAGCATTCGAACCTCTCTCGAGGTGACCTTAAACTTGATGCTCCCTTGTTGGATGAAACCCTTAGCCACTCGCTCCCTCTCGTACTTTCTCGCATGATGACCCTGTAAAGGTCGTCGAGCCAGACCGACAAGAATTATCTATTCGAAAAAAAATCATTTTTTTTTTATTCTGACGGCATACTGCCATTAAGTTAAATTTATACAAAGTATTATATATTTTATCTTTGTAGGAACTCACACCTTCACCCACGCAACCAGCGCGATTTTGCCTGTATGTGATAATGGTTTAGATACCACATAGCACACAGTATATATGATACAGTAGTACCCAATTAATATGGCTTACTTATGGCCTGCGCAGAAGATACATTTTCAAAGCGCGGGAAACGCGCTCCTCATCTTAGCGCGCGCCGTGCGGAGGGGCGTGACTTGCGAGTGAGACGGAACTAACAGCTGCAGTGTATTATGAACCTTATAGTAGTGATCTAAGGTTGATTGTAAGTTTTAAGCATTCTTTCGTTAATCTTCGGCGCCAAAATTTCTTTTTTGTGCGAACGAAGATTCACGACGCGCCACATAAGTTGGGTAATACAGTACCTACGTTTGAAGGCTATTGATATATTTCCACAAAAATTACAATATAGTTTTATGGCAAGTCATAATTAATTCGCACCGCATATCGTCAACAATATACGAGTAACATCATCAAACCACGAATATATTAAAAAAAATTACGTATCATAGTCATAAATAACATCCTAAAGGAGTATAGGAATAAATACTCAGTTCGAATGATCAAGAAAATCGATAGTCATAATAAGCATACGATTGTACGTACTGAAAAAAATATAATTGCTCTACAATAGTTAGTAATGCTCAATTTTACACTGATAACTGCTGTAATGCACTGAAAGGATTTTAAGAAATTCAACTCTAGTTCAAAGGTATAAAGTTTGTTATCGATAAAAATAATAGTTAGGACTTTTATTGGACTCTAGTATAAATAAATATACCCAGTTATACAAATAAGAACAATCATTCTAATCGTGAATTATAAAACTACGCAGGCTTATCTTACCTGATAACTTGCAAATTACAATAGATTTAAAACCATTATCGATGTAGGATGAGAATGCGATCGAGATAAAGATTATTGGAATCACGCTTTAGTTAATTTGCAGACATTCAAAACACACGCGGTTCCTTATTGATTGAATCAGACAATCAAGGATGTACCCATTCCTAATAAAAAAGATAAAGATAAATCTAAAATGGTATTTATTAGACACACAGATTCACACACAACAATAAGAATAAGAAAGAAACAACTAGTAACATAAAAAATATAAGAAAAAACAACACAACAAACTAAAAGAATAATAAATATAATGCAATAATTTGCGTGTGATATCGTGGGTCTAAATGGCCCCAGCTCAGCATGTGCTGCAGATCACTACAGCGCTGATTTTCGGCTGAAGCCACGTGAGAATCACGGACATTTGGGCGGTACATATTTATAATATAATATATGCATAGTTAAAAATAGAAAGCTTAAATTAAATAAACACATCAGTCTCATCAAAGCAACAAATAATAATAATAATTACATAATAAATATATTATTACTTTAAATCATAAAAAACAGATATTAAATAGTGATAAATAGTATTATAGTTTTAATTAGATAAGTATTCATAAATTTCATAAGGGTTACTAATTAAATCAATCATAGGAAATATATATATATATATAAATAAATTCTCTTCGTATAGTATTTACCTAAGTGCTGGATTTTTGAATGCCGATGAGCATACTTTTAAGTTTTGACCTAAAGGTTGGAATGCTAGTCACTTAGTGGCACTATACTTAAAACTGCCTCGGAAAGCTGTGGACCTATGATATATCGATGTAGGTACATAATGGAAAGTGAGTAATTTTTTTGGGATATTTGTTACCTCTTGAAGCCTCAACGGCACAACCAATCGCAATGAAGTTTGGCACGCAGATAGATCATAACCTGGAATAACATAAAGTATAACTTTTATCTTTGGAAAACATTAGATTACTAGGGAACGACGGTAAAACCGCTTTACGAAAACTAGTTCTTTCTAGCCATACAAATAACATAAACATAAAAGGTAGAGCATAGAAGAGAAGTAGAACATAGCGTTTAGTCGCTCAAAGAGCAGCTCGACTGGGGAAGTACCTCCACCTTACAGAATACCGCAGCCAAATAACTGTATGTTGTGTTCCTGCGCGTAAGGTCGCCAGTGCTCATTGGGGAAGGAAACGTAATGCGTGAGCGATGCTGCGTGTGTTGCAAAAGTCCATATATGGCTACGATAACCGCTTACCATCAGGCGGGCCGTATGCTTGTTTACCAACTTAGTCGTATAAATAAGTTTTTGTTAAAAAAAATCATTTTTAATACAAGCTTTTTTTGGTGACTGTACTTTTTGTTGACTGTACTTGCATTGTCTTCCAATATACTAATGTACACCAAATATCAAGTCAATCCAACCACTGGAAGTGGGTGAAATTCGACTTGCAAGATTCCACCCGAACGAACAAACATACATTATTATCATCATTACAAATATACATACAAAAATATAAAAAGACATACTGATCACGTTACTAGATATAATTATGTCAAACTCTATGGTTGCATTTTGTAGACTCTTTTCCCCTTATGACGTGAGATGATTTAAAGCAAGTCTAGCAAAACCCAGGTTTTAAATATATTATTCCTTTCTAACGTCATATAACAAAAAGAGCCGGGACTACCTTGAAACCTGGGTTTACTAGTCTTGGATTTTAAACCACCTCGTAATAAGACAGTTTTCGATTTATTAAATATAATATATAGGCCATATTAAATTTGCATTTTCTGTGTAAGCGTGCTACCTCTTTACAGGGTAGGTAAGTCGATGGTCAAACGTAATTATTTTACATAATTGAAGGTCTACAGTTTCCAATAATAAATTATCTTGTACTCAAAGATTTCCTTTCAATGTTAAGAAAACATTGGAATGTCAATTTTCTGCTTTATTAAACTAAATTGGACAACCCTGAATTCAAACACAATGTAACAACCTCGTGTTCATTTTTATCAAGTATTACTATTTATCTTTATTGATGCATACTTGTTATCAACTTCTGTATACATATTAAAAACATTTATATTTGGCAAAAAAATACAGCTGAAACTTTTAATTAAGTGACTGGGATATTAAAATAAAACCACATTAAAATCTGTTTTTACAAGCTTTTATTTAACTTGCAATGTATGTATGTATGTTTGTTCGGGTGGAATCTAGCAAGTCGAATTTCACCCACTCCCAGTGGTCGGATTGACTTAATATTTGGTACACATTATTGTATTGGATGACAATGCAAGTACAGTCAACAAAAAGTACAGTCACTCAAAAAAGCTTGTATTAAAAATGTCATTTTTAACAAAGAAATTATTAGTTTTTAATTGCGAAACCATATTACATACATTTGTCTGGGATTACAATACAATATAAATTGTTAACACTCATGTAACTATTCAGCTATGTTTAAAAATAAATGTAAAACAAACATCATTTAAAAAGACACATCCAGTGTCGAGCAAAAAGCTAACATCAGAAAAAATAATGCTACCTACACTAAACTATGAAAATTACTATCTGTCACTCTCCACTCCAGCCCATAAAATATATCTATGCAAAAAATACGTCGATCCGTCACTGCGTGAATGACAAACAATTTTGACTCTACCACGCTGTTATATACATTGCTGTTTGTACATTTATGAAATCGCTTTATTTGTAAGAAATAATCTACATATGTTTAAGTTTTATACAAGTGAGCGAAATAAATACAAAATTTATATGCCGAGTCATAGAACCGCACTATTCCGTAAAAGTGTATTTGGTATGGCACCAGCAATTTACAACCATTTGCCAAAATCGATGCTGGAATCGGAGAACGTCGTTACATTTAAAAGGAAATTGTTTGATTTTTTGACATCTAAGAGTTATTACACAATTAATGAATATCTTACTGAATAATGTAATGATGCAATATTTAAAATTCCATTTGTTTGTCATCTGTTTAATATTTTTAACAAAGATTTTCATAGGGCATCGTGCCTCTACCCAGATGGATAGTCGGCCTTACTAAAGCATGACATTTAATATCACTCCGCTTGAGGGGCTCCTGAACAAATCGCTCTCAGTTCGTGCTGCGCACGGCTGTCATCGCGTCATACTCGCTGTACTGATTAAATAAAAAATGTCAACTTGCGTATTAAAATACTGTCACAACACTTATAAAAACCAAGGAAAAACTAAAAAACTAACCTTCCATGTGTAAGTATTGCGATTTCGTCACTTTTAATTACCTAAACTTATTACTTTTAAATACTGTCAATTATGGCTTGTTTATTTCGTGTTCCCATAGAGGCGACTATCCTTCTGGACGTTTTAAATTCTTTGATTTTTAATTACTTTGACATAACAAATTTATATGATTTAGTGTGGTTTTTTATTTTTATTGTGAGGTATATGATATAATTTTATAAATGTGTAATGGTCTAATTGAATTGTATAATGTTATTAATTTTTAATCTTAGTAAAACAACTACTACCTACTATTGCATGTTCGATGTGGACGAGGCTGTTGAGACTCATGAAATGTATTTTTATAACTACAATATTCTGTACAGTTTGCAATAAATTATTTCTGATTCTGATTCTGATTCTATAATAAGTCAACCAGAGAGATTTGTTACACTGGAGCAAATTGTGCTCGGAAGAGGTTCCGAATCATTGATTATACGCAAAGTTGTCTCTACAACTTTATTTGAAGATATATTAGCATACATTTATGCATGTATTGGTTACGCCTTAATATTTCAAGTTTATATAATCAGTTTTTTTTTTTCCATTTAATCAAGTTTTTTATTTGTCGACCAGGAAGAACCAAGTAAGAAATTATGATAAAAAATATTGTTGTCAACCAATGACTTGGGAAGCTACAAAAAACCTTAAACCAGCGTTATTAAATGCATCGACACCTTTGCTGTGATGCCTTTGAGCCGAGTGCCTCAATTCACTTTTTATCGGTTTGGAAAGCAGCTAATAAGTTTCCGTGAAGCTCAGGTAAGGCCGGTGTGTGATGGCATCCCTGGTCATTAAAAGTTGGAATACTGGGTTCATCGAACGCCATCGGTTGACTTTTTTTGTCTGATCCTCGTGCATAATCTTAATTTTAGTCGCACTTTGAGATTTTTTGGTTCACTGTGCGTTATATTTCATTCTGTAAAATTATTCAATATGATACGATTTTCAAAATCTTCATTTGTATACAATACATTTTTGCATGTCGCCCATTATCTCCAAAGAGGTAGCTCTAGAGCAGTGATTCCCAAAGTGGTCCAAGTGGACCCCCAGGGGTCGACGGGAGACTCGACAGAGGTCTACGTTAGATCTAATCTTCACATTTTTGTTCGGAAAAAAGGTAGAAATGTAGCAGTAGGGGGTCCACCGAAACCAGAATTTTTATAAAGTGGTCTATAAAAAAAAGTTTGGGAACCTCTGCTCTAGAGTCTAGGTAGATGGCTCCTAACTCTGTCTCAGTATACTATGAGATCAGATGAATAATTATATTGTAATCAATTAATTACGGATTGTTACTAAGTTTATTTTCAATGTCCTCTGAAGCACGTGTAAAGGACAAGATCTGTGTTTTTTATTTTATCTAAATATAAACATAACAACCTTGGCATCTGTGTATGGTCGTGGTTACGTCCTTTTTAGGGTTCTGTAACCATTTGTGGACTAAAAAACATTATTACTATGCGTACGCCGTTCATCTGTGTCTGTCACAGGGCAGTGCTGTATCTTTTAACTAATTAATAATGACATAATACCCACATAATATTACTATAGCCTCCGCCATGGCAAATACTAAAAACTATAACCTGTAAAACCTTATTATCTCGTATAAGAAACGTGATGTTTGTTTTTTTCAAATTTCTCTCTGGCTCTATTTCGATAACGCTTATAAGCAAGAAGCTGTAAATTTAATAAAATATAATTTATATCATGTCATTGTTAAAACATTAAATACAAATAAAAGTGAAACATTAAAAAAGTTTTGAGTAAGTAACAATATTTATATTTCGTCGCGCATACCATAGCAATAGGGATGTTGCCTGGGTAAAAATATAATAATTCTAATTAGTCCGTCAGTTAGATTATCAAAAAATATTGGATACGTATTTTTTGCTTTACCAAATCATTAACAATTGACGAAGATAAAGCGCGACTAAGTTCGGGAGTGGGGGCTCGTGACGTCACTTGTTCCTAAAAAGTGTACTACACCGTGACGTCACGCGGAACTTCAACACACGATAAAAGAAAAAATACGTGTCTAATATTATTTGATATTGTAAATGACGGACTAATTAGTTTTTTCAGGAAAGTAGCCTATTGTACAGAAACTATGAGATACAGAACGATTTTGCGGAACCCGCTGTGCAAGAGCCCAACTCGCACTTCTTATCATTATCTAAAAACCGTGTTTTGTTTTTTATGTGTGTCACGTTGGTTTATCTTTCGTAATGAGTGAAGCGTGACTGCAGCTTCTCATTTTATTGCATTTTATCTTTTAATTTAGCAAGTAATTTTACTTAATCTTCTTTTTTAACTAAGGCTGTTTTTAGGGTTCCTTGCCTGAAGGGTGCCAAACGGGACCCTATTACTTAGACTCCGCTGTCTATCCGTCCGTCCATCCGTCCGTCCATCCGTCCGTCTGTCTGTCAGTGGGCTGTATCTCATGATCCGTAATAGGTAGACAACTGACAGAGATTTTTTTTCTATTGCCGATATAACAAAAAATAATAAAATTAGAAATTAAAGGGGGCGTCCATACAAGAAACGTTTTTTTGGCGTTTTTTTTTCATAGCTAAGTCGAGTTAGTTAATATTGTACGGAACCCTTCGTGTGCGAGTCAGACTCGCACTTTGCCGGTTTTTTTACCTTCATAATGGTCGCTTAGATTTACTACTGAAGCAAAAATGACGTCACCGCCAATAACCATTACTCATTATCTATAGAATATGAACACGCCTGTCATAGAGTCCGCAACATCAGTAGCTCAACAGATCTCAAATAAAACAATATTTATATTGTCGATTATATAGAAAAATAAAGTAAATAGGTCTACAAAAGCATACCTACTATAAATCATCATGGATAATTTTAGTGTAAATACAGGTATTTAGTAAAGGATTTATTCAACTATGTACTTATATTGCTGACTGTGCCACATCGGTTAGGGCTCACTCAGCAGGGTACAGACGTGGTAGTGAAGTTGACAGCTCTAAATGAACACTATGTATTGTTCACCCATCCTTTACACGTCGCTTATTATAAAACTTTACATAGCTTTGAACCTAGCCTTCGATAAAAAAGGAGGCTGGCTGACATAATTTTTAATTTTAGAATGGATTGTATTCTTTTTCTGGCATTCTTAATTTTCAATAGTGTGTTCTTTTTTCAAATTAGTTCAAAACTCCCGGAAGAAATTATCACTCAGCAGAAAGTATCGTTCTACATTTAAAAAAGATGTGTGTGAAAACGTAAAAAAAAATAAGTAGGTAATTAGCTCATTTTATAATGACTGTGCTAGCTATATTAACTCTGTGGTGCTAGTGATCTATTCGCTTTCCATAGATAGAAACAATCGGAGGCAAGGTCTCCTCGAATAGAGACGTACGTCGTACACGTATTAAAATAGCTATATGAAATTTTGTTTTATCTATCAGTTATTCCCAGTTTTACATGTATTTTATTCTACTACTGGTATCCTTAGATATGAGTATCGTATTTGTACGCGTTTACACGCGAACTCTACCTTATGAAGATCAGAGCAAGTAGCACCGAGGGAAATCTCAGTTTTATCGTATTCAACCCTTTTTCGACGTATCATCAAGACTTGCCTTGGGATTTTGAATGTCGATATTTGTTGTAACTGGAATCGATGCGAGGACGAGCAGACAATTGGCTCGAATCGAGATAAACACTGACCAATTATGTGGGAGAGATCGTATCCTCCTGATGTTGGATAAATCGTTCTAGTTTAACAATACGCAATTTGGTACCAGTATTTTTTTTTATTCGACGCATTCTGTTAACAAGTGTAAGACCTGCCTGATGGTAAGCTGTTACTTCAGCTATATGGACGCTTGCAATATACGAGACATCATGCACTCACGCGTTACCGACCCGACCCTTCCCCCTCCCCACATTAGCTCTGGTAACCTTAATGACGCACAGGAAAACAATATTAAAAAATATGCTCAAGATTTGAATTGAGAACCTTATCCTTTTTTTTTAAGTCAGATAAACAACTAATGGTCGTTGGAGCCGGATCCAGTACAATCTATGGTAGATTTAAATATGAATAACGTTAAGACGTAAGGCCGTTTGTATCTGGTACAATTTTACATCACACAATAAAGTGCATAGAATAATTCTACATTAAGTACGCTCATTATGCTGTTCTGAACAGAAAAACAAAAAATTATTCACACTGTAAAGAAAGCAAAATGTAATTGAAACAAAAGATTTTAACAAAAAATATAATCGTGAAATAATTCTGACAAACTCATTACAATATCAAAAACATCGAACAAGTGGAAACTCTACAAAAACATTATTAACATTATTGTTATAGAAAATTAAGAAAACGATATGCACTACCACTGCACTACAATCAATTTAATATAACTACGTTCTTTATCAAAATCATATCCTGGAATAAAACCAGAATAGGTACTTATTACTAGTATTGCCTGTGGTCAAAATTAGACCAATTTGGATATAAGTTTAACTCCCCTCATTTTTTAATAATTACTAAAAAGAGGCTCGATAATGTTTAATGTTTACGTATCAATGATCCCCAGAAAACGCGGACAAAACCGTAGCACGGAAGCTTATTGTATAAATTCTTAATCACACCCACCTGGGCAAATGTACCCAAATACCGGTCATTTACCCTATTACGAAACGCAAGGTATGTTATGTAATTAATAAAACAATGAACATCATTAGTAATGTCAACGAATAATAATTGTTACCATAATACCTCCTAAATAGCATACGCTTGTATTTAAAAATAATTATATAGTTATGTACGTGGTTTGTATAATTTTCAAGAACATATTTTATGAAAATGTCAAAACTTCTTACCTTCAAGAAATTTTGACCCGTCCCGGTTGACCTAGAATTGTCAATTTTGGCTAAAAGCAAGGTCTTGCAGCACAAAAAAAGGGAATGTTCCGCAAAATAAAACAAGTAGATAATTAAGGTAAATTTTGGTACTTATAAGTTTTCGCGAAAATCTAAATTTTTTCTGATATCTTTTTATTGTGTTGACTCAGGGCCTTGATTTTTATACACCTAATACGGACTATAGGCCTCAGTATCTGATATAAATATCAACTTACTAGGACCACCCGTTCCCGAGAAAATCGGTGGTGACACACGGACAGACAGACAGACGGACAAGAAAGTGATCTTATAAGGGTTCTTTTTTACCTTTTGAGGTACGGAACCCTAAAAAGGAATCTGTTTGAGCAACTGCTAAATAATCAGACATTAAAACACAATAAATACACGTGTCGTAGGTAAATAAAACTGCTGACAGCAAACACATTGTTTCGTAAATCCACGATAGCGTTAAATTGTCCCAGCACACGGAATAAAATGATCACGGTAATTTATTTACGTACTAAGTACCTACTAGTACTTATCTAAACGTATTTTATTCTCATATTTATGTTATTATTTTCAAAAATGGAATATATTTTTCCACGATCAAAGATTTTAACAGCATTCATTTGAAAAACTATATTAAAGTTTAACTGACAGAGATGATAATCAAATGCACTCCAAGACCAATACTGTCATTCATTGACCGTAATCATTCAAAGCGAGGGTCTTCAATTTATTGCCAAGATGGTATAGAGATAACAACAATAGACTCAGCGAGCCGTTCTGCCGACAAGCAATGACAAACTGTTTCAATGACTTTTTCTTTTACATTTTATCATATAAATTTTAGCGCCATGCCATTGAGCCATTGTTATGCATTCTGAAGATAGATTGATAGAAGGTATTTAACGTCGAATCTATTCAACGATTTTTGACATTCATGCCAAGACCAAAGGACTATGCGTTTAAGAATGTCATCACTGTACAGTAGTACCCAACTTATAAGGCGCGTCGTGAATCTTCGTTCGCACAGACAAGAAAGTATGGCCCCGAAGATTAACGAAAGAATGCTTAAACTAACAATCAACCTTAGATCACTTTTTTTTTTTTTTTTTTTTTTTTATACTACTTAGGTAGCAAACAAGCATACATCACTACTATAAGATCCATAATAGACTGCAGCTGTTAGTTCCGTCTCACTCGCAAGTCACGCCCCTCCGCACGGCGCGCGCTAACATGGCGGCAGCTGCCGACTAATAGCGGTTTCCCGCGCTTTAAAAATGTATCTTCTGCGCAGGTACATCGGTAAGCCATATCAGTTGGGTACTACTGTATCAACGTACAGCTTAAACTTTATATCTGAATCTTTATTCACACCTCAGGTGGGTTTTTAATTAAGGAAGGGTTTTTCAAAATTCAATAATACATATATGGAAATGGCTCGTCCCGCGCGGTTTCACCCGCATTACCGAGGGATCGTATGTTTTCCCGTGATAAAAAGTATCCTATGTGTTAATCCAGAATATATCCTATCTGTGTGACAATTTTCATCCATATCCGTTTAGTAGTTTTTGCATGAAAGAGTAACAAACAAACATCCATACTCACAAACTTTCGCATTTATAATATTAGTAGGCTAGGATTTTCAACGTCTTTTGAGTCATTATAATATACATAGGGCTTAAAAACCTGCTATAATTTATTTCAATCTTACAAATATTACTTTTTCTTTTTCAATAAAAAAAAGACATAAAATCCTTAAAATCTATATAAATGAAAAGAAATAAACTAAATGAAAAAACCGTTGTCAGAGGGCAACTTTGGCAAATGCTGGCGGCATTGCCACGTTAAATGGCAATGCTGATTCTCTGACCGAAGTATATGCCAGCATTCTGGTAACGAGATGCTTCGACCAGGCGTTTAGAGATTTCCCGAAAAAGATGGTGACTGCTCGGCCCCCACGGACCCAGAGTTTCAACCCCAAACGGCTCAAATATGTAACTGGTATCTATATTACTATACTTGCGCCGCTTGAGGTATATACCTGCTATAATAATGTTACAAAAAGAAACAGGTGCTAGAATATAAAGTAATTTATTCAACCGGCTGCCTTGTTTGACTTCTAAATGGTATAGCGAAATCCCTTATTTAAAGCTAACATTTATCTACCTACAGTTTTCGGTTTTTCAGATCATGTTGAATATTATAATTATCTTATCGTAGAGCCAAGTTATCGCAGTCAAATCAAACAGCATATTTTTTTTTTTTTGAAGGAACATGAAGGTACGGGCCCAAAATTTAGCCTTAGTACCCTTACGCGGACATGTTCGGCGAGCAAGCTCTCAACCGGTTTAAGTTTAGGTAACATGGCCTGAGGGTGCCCCAGTTGGGGCCGAGCCTCGGCTCAGGGCTGTTACCGAGGGGAGGGGACGGACTTCTTAATTAGAACGAGTTACGACTAATTAGAGGGAAACAGCATATTCTATAATCTTATAAGTATTTATATTACTAATTCATGCTTATGAACTTATGCTTTAATACTGCTACATTATACATATATATCAGTTGGCAAATCGACCCTTATATTAAGGGATTATCTGGATTAGGTACCATAGTTAAAACCACATTCCTTTGAACGAAGTTCTGTGAAAACGGAAACTAATCCCTTTTTGAAACTAACATGTATACTTGTTAGCTAGCTTATAGGATTATAATTTTTATTATACTTAAGTAAATAAAATATGCCACGATATTGAAACACCGCAAAGATAACGGGCACGACATAAAATAAAGAAATAATTTACCAAACAGGGTTAAAAAACCCGTCGCGAACTTTAATTTAGGACCTATTTAACGTTGAATATTTTTCCTAAACGAGCTATTGACCACGCGTTGTGCGCTAACGTTACTAAGGGCAGCTGCTCTCAGATATGCCAACCCGACTATAGGGTATTTTTGACGACAGTTCAAATCAGCAACTTTTAATTAAATGTCAAAAACGTTCGTTTATATGAAGGTTTGTATGAAATACAAGCAGGTGACGTCACAATTTTACAGTGTCAACTGACCTACTCTCATAGAATTAAAATGTACTAGAGTGGCAGTAACCAAGTGAGAACAGTAGACATGGGTTTGAACAAGGCAACGATCCCACCGCAAGCGCTAGTAGTCGTTGTCGAGTACTAGCTGTGCGCGTCAGGTGCGAATTGCTCGGATGTTTCTTTTTGTTTTTACCGATAAAAATGGTTAAATGTGCAGTTCGATTGTGCAGTAATGATAGTAGGACACACTCAAAGTATAAATCTAATGTCACTTTTCATCGGTAAGTCGAAATATTGATGCATTTCTAACAATTAAATTACGCGTCTCGGGGGTGAAAGAGACGCGAGGGGCGGGCACGATTTGGCCTCCCGCGCTGCCCCGCACTGCCGCGCCGCGACTAGTGATGTAGCGCGACGGATACTGCAGTCGATAAATATTCTTATAGTTCATAAAAAAGTTGTAGGCCTTTTGAGAACTAAATGTTTTATTTTTATAATGGAATGTTAATAGTATACCTAAATATTAAAGTAATTATTCGGTTTTAATAATTAATTGAATTGTTCAGTCGGAATTTGTGTTTTACGACTTTTTTGAGACTGAACAAAAAATTCCAATGGCAAAATTAAAATTACTTTCTCGGTAATATTATACTGAAGTGTCAGTTGTTTAACAAGCTTTTATTAGCTTCACGTGTAGGTAACTAAGTATGTAAACACATCTATGATGTCGATTTTATTTAACCTACTTCTAGTCACCATATCGTACAACAAAATTATGTTGGTAAAACTGTGATAAAATGGTGTGGGGCGCTTTTTAACACGCTTTTATAAGCTTCACCTGTATGTATATATGTACGTATATATGTATGCATATAATGTAATCTTCAAACGTAATTTTCATCGCCTTCTAAACGTCAGATTAAACTGAAATTTTGCACGCTTATCAAGTACTGATGACAATACATTAATTTGGTACCATCGAGCTGATCTGATGATGGATCCGGAAAGTAGGCACTGGTACTCCATAACGGAATAACGTATGTTAGCCGTGTTTGGACTTGTTGGAATCGTCTTCAGATGCATTTTGACCAGATATCTTATTCTGTTTCATTATTCTATCTACATTTAGTAATTTACGAGATTAGAGGCCTATCAATTAGCATATCTAGAACTTATGTGCCAGAAATATCATCCATCATCTCATCATCATCATCATCTGTCAGTTTAGTTCTGAAAAGCTAACATGCGAGCCGTGAGATAATTTTGTCATCGAATCATCTCATGTACCTACAGTGAAAATCACATGAATAAATGCCGCGCTTTTTCAAACTGAACTTCACCGCGCACGACATAATATGGTAAGAAAATTATCTCAAGGCGCGCATCACGCGCATGTAACCCTGCTGGATACGTTATCAGGAAGCAGTGGAACTGGTACTAAGTTACCTCAAAATCAGCAAAAATTCGTATTTTTATGTTTGCATCCAGGGTCATTCGAAATGCGTAGGCACCTAATAAATTTACCAATTGTATATTTTACGTTATAATTTTAATATTAATTGTATGGTTACATGCGGTTGGTATATTTGCCAGAACTTACTAAATAGGTAAGCAACATACATACCTATACATACTACAATGAATTATGCGGCTATCGATAATTCGAAGCACAGCGCAGTTACGTCCCTATTGTCACATATTCATCAATATAAATATCTATAGCTCATCTGCCTACGCTGGTACTGGGTGAAACTGTGCGATACTCGCGTTCTATACTTAGTTATTTTATTTCTATGCCTACTCTTAATTGTTTAACTGGTACAATAAATATCATTAAAAGCTTAAAATGTACAACATATATGACGTTTCGGAGTATTTTTTGATGTGTAATACACTGAATAGTGTTTTATCATTTATTTTTCATACTGTCAAATATCCTATTGAGCTTTCGACCTTATAGCCATATGAGTATTCGTAGAATATATCAAGGAGATGGGTCCCAACTCCCATATCACACATTAGGACACGAACGAACTTAATTTCCTACGCTTTGCACACACACAGCGAGTGGTGAGGCCATTGGTCGATGGACGGGGCAATACTATCAGGAGTACTGTCACGTTGCCGGTGATAATCAATACGTGGCCCCCCATGTGAGTGTGTGTGTCCTTTCTTTGTCTTCATCCTAACTCATCCCCAGTTCGAACTCGCCCGCTTTTTTATATGCCTATCAGCCGCAAGGGTACAGTTTATCGGAAAAGTGTTACGATGTATAAAATTAAGCAAATCAAGTATTAATTTTAGTATGGCAGTCTTGATCCTTTTCTGTATATTGTATTAACAAAATACTTTACGTAAGTATATAGTTAGTAGGTTAGGTACTCTTTGCTAAAACTTATTTCTCTATCTTCCAGAAATTCCTAATCACACTAACAGTGCTGGCAGCAGTGGCTCTATCATCGAGCAGTATCGTCAAGTCACCCGCCAGCAGCGGGGACAACTTCGAGCTACTCATTCTGCATAACAATGATATGCACGCGCGCTTCGAGCAGACCTCGCAAGTCAGCAACGTCTGCACCACCGCCGATCGGGAAGCCGGGAAGTGCTACGGAGGATTCCCTAGAGTTGCTCATGTGTGAGTATTTACTACTGATGTGCAGGGTTAAACTGCCGCGTCCTTTGGGGGTGTGGGTGCCCAAAAACAGCAGGACGATGGGCCATTGTTGTCACGAGACATATCGTGTGATAGCGCAACAAGAGTGCTTAGAGAGGTATGAAAGATCCTCTGACTCGGGTTATCTCAGCGTCACGCGTGGAGGTCTGCGCCGTAGAGAGAGACTTTTGAGGTTTTAGCTGGCACTAGCCTAGCCAACTGAAAGGTTTCCAAGAGGTTTCCATTTCCCCATGTAAAAACAGAGTTAAATATCCTGACAACTATATGTCGTGAGATCGATAAAAGTAGCATATGGTCTTGTCAATTCTTCCAACAAATAAGAAAGAAAGAAACTCATTTATTTGACGAACTCATTAACATAACAATATTTAAATTAACAATAAACCAGTTTTATATGTGGTAAAACTGTGGTGCTACTGACTACTGTCAGCAGCGCTGATTTTCAGCTGACGCGCATAGTGAGTCACGGTCGTAAGTAAACGAATAAAAAAATAAGCATTTATATTGCATTCCTTACCCCATTACCTCGTTAAATAATGAGCAAAATACTCACATTCACATTTTCAATAGCTTAAATGGATCGATTATGATTCTGACTTGATGTTGGAGGTAGTATATATAGGTAGTGGATTGATATAACTGTCGACATTAGCTACGTCACTCGACTTGTAAGGCAGTGCCGACACTAACGCCCTGTCCAGCGTGTTAATTAGGTCATTACCTCCGGACTACATTCGACCTAAGGATACATGTAGTTACTAGAATGTTGAGCGAAGTACCTCTTACTACATTTTCAAACGTGAAGCTGTAATTGGCTTTCAGTTTCTGAGTTCACAAACGTCGACAGTCATTTATTTGTCTGTGGATAGGACCGTTTCAATACGCTTGTAAAATAGAGATTACTGGAAATAGCTTCAAACTTTCGTTATTTGAATTACTCATAATATTGAATCGAGAATCAAATCTTTGATATGTATTTTGATTTGATAAATCAGTGACTTTATCACATTTAAATAACACGTTATTACAAGCAGTTATCAAGATTATAATAATGACGGTCGATTTTAGTCAAGGAGTTTTTATGAACAAATGACCTTTTTTATGCGCAATATTTAAATAAAAAAATGTAATGTCTTTAGTTTTTCTAAGAATTAGTAGAGTTTGGTGCAGTGGCTGCAGCCAATAAGTTATAGCCAAACAACATCAAACGTAAAGAAAAAAAATGTTATAAGATTTAAAAAAACTGCTTCAGACCAAGCGGGAAAATGTTCTCGCATGCTCGAGCATTTTTCCACGTTCAAGTCATAATCATATTTATACAATTCAAACAGAGTTGACGCGTTATCTTTTGCATACTATTTTCGTTCTAACTGAACCGACCCAACGAAATCGTCGCGTTTCTTTTTTTGGCGTGTTGATTTTCCTTCCCTTTTATTTTACTGTTGTTAGAATAGAATAGCAACATAATTATCAGATAGCTTAACGTTTCAAGTTACTAATAAAATTAATATCATTATTATCATAAAATTTTAAGTCTGCCCCGCCGTAATTAATGCCTACGGGTACACATTCTCTTTTGATTGCTTCATAAGATGCATGCATGTTCTTATGCACATTATATTATCTTATATTTCCCGTATAATATTTCGCTAAAGACCTCCTAAACCTCACCATGTATCACGTGATTATTGCACGTACGACCCTTAATGAATAACATCGATAAATAGGCAAAGTAACGATTCAGACTTTTTAACTCTCGATGCATTTTCCATCATTTCCCTTTGCACTTTGCAGTTTTTGCATCGCATTTCAAATCCATAGTTTGTAGCTCTCATATCCGTCGTTTGACAATTTGACGTGCCTAACTGGCTGATGCTAATAGGACCCGGCGGATAGTCTAGCCGTAAACTGATAGTACATAACTACCTACTGTTAAATGTAAAAATAGACAAGTGCAAAATAAAATTGTGTCTATGGATCGGCTTTTATCGGCTATTATTAACCCTTTTCTGCCCAGTATGTATGGTTCAATTTGAGATTAAAGCGTTCGTGGTGTAGCTTTATTACATCGGCAGAGCGACCTATAGGTATAAATGCGATAGAAACGCGACCACCAGTGTTTCAATCAGAAAACTACACGCTGCCACCAGTGGCAGCCACTGGTTGCTGGATGCGGCCACCAGTGGCTGCCACTTACGGCTAGAATACATTGTTTATTGTTCAATTGAAGCCGGCGACTGGGGCCGTGTGTGCGTGCGAGTCGAACGACAAAACGCGGCCACAAGTAGCAAGCGCGGTCGACTCCCGCAGCTTGTGGCTCGGGCGGGGCCACTCAAACGCTCGGAATCCGCCGATGCTATACAAAATGTATTGAGAAATACGGCCGCAACTTGTGGCGGCCACTAGTCATTGTAATATGATCGTCAATTGCTTCATGGGTCGCCACTAGTGGCAATCACTGGTGTGGACGGTATTCAGATGAGTGACCCTCATGATGAGTGATGAGTGATATTTTAACTCGAGCGTTTTCCGTGCTTCGGAAGGCACGTAGAGTCGTTGGTCTTCGTTGTGATCAAACCTCCAACATTAGGTTGACCACTAGCCTACCTGCACCATACCACAGTGGGTACGCGTGAAAGAAGGCCCGTGCTCAGCAGTGTGACATAATGGGCTGATAATGAGTATAGTGTAACCACAGAGGATAGAAAGAAGAGTGTAACTGATAAATAAATATTCTGGAACTTTCTTCTCACACATTCAAATTCCTGATAGATGCTACTCCAGTAAGTGCTAAGAGACCAAGCACTTACTGGAGAAGCCAGGCAAGTACCACCGTGCAAAGGTATAATGCAATATAAATATGAACTTCGATTAAGTATAAGGGAAAAGCAAGAATGCAAAAGCGATGCCGTCTCTAGCTTAATTCACGTACTGCACACTACCTACACGTATAAACGAGATAGAAGATTATTTATCTAACAGATCTAGAGTTACCAGCTGTCCGGATTTATCAGGACATGTTCGACTTTTGACCTTCTGTCCGAACTTTTCGGCTCAGGTGTAAAAGTTTCATAATAGTAAACATTCAACAATCGTCAAAATAATGTTTATTTGTATTGTTTAAAACTCAGAAGTAGCTACGGGACAATGATTTGAACCATTTAATTCATTAAGTTAATAGTCAATTATATAACTTTTAAAATCGTTTTGTTTGAAATAAAACGTCCGAACTTTTTAGTAATTTTTAGTACTGATGACTTTTAAAATTTTAGCATGGTTACCCTAATCACATCCCGTGTGGGTTTTATCAGGGGGTTTATATTATAGTATAACTTCAACTCCTAACAGAATTCCTTTGAAAGAACAGCTAATTATTATACACGTTATATGAAAGACATGAAGCTTTAATTTCGAATGAACTTATATAATGTTTATGATTGCAGTGCGACTAAAGCCAAAGTAAACTTTAGTCCTTTGATAAACGTCATATAATTCACTGTTTACTCAAAACGAGTGCGATAGCTGTTGGAGTTAGATAATAAAGGACAATAAAGCTTCCGTTAATAAGCTCTTCATTTTTAATGAAATATCCGCTACAAGCCCGTGAGATTTTACCCTTCCTTTATAAATCACTGGAACGTAGAACTAAAGATCAGAAATATGGGATCCGCTGGATGCAAGCGGCCCAAAAGTAGTCGTTGATATCAATGGCGGAGTTATTGGCCTATGTTCGTCAGTGGAAAGACATCCTTCGGTTGAATATAATATAAGGAAAGTTAGCTTCCTCTAATGTGCCCTCTATCTTTTGAGCTCATTAAATAAATAAATATCCTGGGACATTCTTCACACACGGTAATCTGATCCCAAACTAAGCAGAGCTTGTACTATGGACACCAGATAACTGATATAATACATATACTACTTTTTGTTTGTAAATACATACTTAATATACATAATTACACCCAGACTCAGGACATACAGACATGTTCATGCACACAAATGCATGTCCTGTGTGGGAATCGAACCCACGACCTGCGGCGGGTAAGGTGGCGTCAACTGGCCCGTCGTGCGCCAATTGGCCCGTCCTTGCTACCTTACTTCATTAAATAAGACCTTAAATTAAAACATTACAGAGTAAAGCAAGCCCGTGCAGCGGCCGCCTCAGGCCAGGGTCCACCAGTCCTGTACCTGAATGCAGGAGACACATACACTGGAACAGCTTGGTTCACCATCTACAAATGGAAGATTGCTGCTGAATTCATCAACGCTCTACAGCCTGACGCTGTTGTAAGTATTAATTAATGCCTAGTCTTGAGTATCGAAAGTAAGGACTGGAATGTGTCTACTGAACTCGTTCAGAAGTCCAATTGAATCTTTAAAGCTGCGGACCGATTAGTCAACTGAGTTTTAACTATTTATTTTCAACTGCATTGTTTTAAGAGAGGTAGAGCGTAGGGTTTATTCGGTCAAAGAGCAGGTTGACTGGGGAACCTCCACCTTACGGAATACCGCAGCCAAGTAACCTCATGTTGTGTTCCTGTATGTGAGTAAGGTTGCCAGTTCTCAATGGGGAGGGGTGAAAGGTCGCACGCGTGATTAATAACCCGGGTGTTGCAAGCGTCCATTATGGCTTACCATCAGAGCCTACGTACGTACGTACGCTTGTTAAGCGTTTCGTCGTATACAAAAAAAAATACGCTCGATTGAAAATATATGCCTAATGGGTCCGAAGCTTTAAAGTGATATGTCTGATAGCTCTGAGACTGGATGTAATTATCTATTCTACGAATATTATTCATGCGAAAGTGTTTGTTGTTTACCTTCAACATATCCACGTGATTTTTGCGCATAGCGATAGGTTTTGGGCCGGATAGTAATATACTTTTTATCCCAGGATCACGATTGAGTCGACGGGATAAAAGTAACGTATTTCCCTGTCCATACCATAGGCTATCTTAATGCCAAATATCGTCGCGATCGGTTCAGAGGTTTAGAAAAAGACCAACAGAGCTACTTTCGCATTTATAATATTAGTATGGATTTCTCACACGACTATTCCGTCCAGTCTCAAACGCAAAACTATATATTTAATATGTGTCTGTTTTTGTTGTGTGTGTCGTGTCGTGCCGTGAACGTCGTTTTGAATTGCCGTGTAGCAAAAAAATTATGATTGAAAACAACATGCTAATTTGTGTAAATTGCCCATCTCCAAATCGACGATTGGTAATAATATATTGGTATTTGGTACCCATAAGAAACCGGTCGCTGCGAGTAGGAGACGCGCACGGAGGGTTCCTCGCAAAAATAATTTAGGAACCCTAAATTATACCCAAGACGGTTTCATTAATAAAAATGACATAAATCTCTAGAAACAGCATCGTTCAATGATCAAACGATAAATCATTTCAAGAAATTTTTATGTAACCAATGTTTATGATAATAATCATTGTAATCAATAACATCATAATTTAGCTGCTTAATAATTCAAATTTATAATCAAGGCTTTCTCAATTAAAATAGGAACCTTGAAGTATATCTCAGAAAACTGTATTTAGTTCATTCAAGAATACCTAGTTACATTTTTCATTTTAATGATGTCTGCTTACAGTATCAGATATGCATGCTGTTAACAGTAACGGCATAGATTGACATTATCTCTGATGTATTTAATTAAGTTGTTATCAGTTTATGTGGTTCATGTTTGTGCCGTTGTTTTGCGCCTTGAGTTTATTTTTGTGATGTTTGCACTCGCAACAGTTTCACATTTATATTCAGACTAGCTTCTGCTCGCGGCTTCGCCCGCGTGGCCTACAGGAAACAAATGACATATTTTTCTACAACAATAAAACAAAACAAAACAACTTTATCCCGCTTCGAGGGTGGAGTTTTTAAAAACGCTGAGACACTTATACATAAATTTTCAATCTTCAGCCTAAAAATATAATTTGAAGATCCTAACTTCGAAACTGACGGACTTTCATCCCCTATTATACCCCCTTAGGGGTGGAATTTCGAGAAACCCTTTCTTAGTGGATACCTACTCTTCACAAAGAATATACCCTCTAAATTTCATGTCTTTAGGCCCCTGTGGTTTAGGCTGTGCGTTGATATATCAGTCAATCAGTCAGTCAGTCAGTCAGGACTTTGAATTTTATATATATAGATGATAGTAAATAAAAACAAATTGCCTAAAAAGCGTGTATTGAAGATGATTGAGAATTCAAATAAAAAGAAGCTGATTCATCAGACACGGATTAATATATCATACTTAAGTAGGTAACAACTAATTGAAAAACTAACCAAGTGCGATTCTGGCCTTGCTGTAACCTTCCCTTAAAATAGTTTCAGCTAACTGTACTGGTCCAACCTGATATCAGATTCTGACTGACTGACGTGCCTGTGCTGATGCATATCAACTTTTAATTACGCATAGTGGTTCCTCAAGTGGAGCATATTTCGAGGCCAACCTAAAACCTAGAACAACTAAATACTATTAAATATAATGCGGTCTAATTAAAACTCCAGAGAGCAAAATTTAGGGCCAAATATTATTTGATTCAAAAAAGTGAAAAATGACAATAAGAATAATGCCCTTTCCTGATTTTTAGAAATGACATTCACGTAGCACTTTTATAAATCTTGATTGATCCTGAGCCGCAGCCGCCTATAGTTTCAGATCAAAACCTGCCGCGTGGTGCGCTAACGTTTATAAGTGACTTACTTAATCAGAAGAAATTAGATTTGATATGGAGACAATAGATGAAATAGACAAGCTATAGGTACCACAATTATTATTTATTTCAAAGCAATTAACAATTTGGCATAATTGTATTTAAATTACAAGAAAAAATACAAGAGTTAAAAAAAATTACACTGGTTTTGTAAAGACACGGATATTGTTGAAATGTAAGTTATTATTTATTTACTTCTAGTTATAGTCTCAATAATCGACTAACACTAAAATAATATTACAACGTGATCACATAACTAACAAATTAACAAAAAACACATGTATGTACATACTATAGGCATATTTGTTTGCTTTGGGCTTTGGAATCTTGGAAAATAAAACAAGGTGATGGTTTATTTATGTTCTTATCATTGCAAATAGCGGTGATAAGAAGTTCACTCAGTGTATTGAGGTGTGTTAGAAATTGGGTTCCATTCCTAAATAAAACTAGAGCTTTCTGTGAAGGGAAGCATCTATGAGGATCTTACACTATATCAGATATAGGAACATATCTCTTATGCTTTAAAACTTCAATAGTAATATGTCTATACGGAGTGGAGATTTCGAGATGGCATATTTTCGAAACCTACGTTAGTTTAGTCATGCTGAACAAATTTTGCCATGGGAAAACCATTGAAAACCCTAAAAAATATTCATACCTCGATCGAGCAAGGTTGATCTATAGTATTTTTTTCGTAGAATTTATGTTGTTCCTTTAGTCCTCTCAACATAGGTTTGGAAAATATGCCATCTCCACCCGTTATTACATTGTCACATATTGTGACCCTATTGTAACATCGCCTTGTCTAGTATGACTTTGTAGTACCCACCATGCTGACTCTCTCTGTTCATCTCTTATTGAAAATCTATCAGTTTTATTCTAGGCTTTATCTGCTTATCACCTTCCGCCACATCATCACTCACCAAGGTGAGGTTGTGGTCATAGATAAGGCTATAGTAAAACAAAAACAAAGCTTACCGCAAGTCTGAAATATTTATTTCTTTGTATTAATAATAACAATGCTGAATAACTTACGCCACTAATCCATCATCAATTCACATTTCACTATATATATGTGTCACTAACTTATGAACTAACAAAGAAAATCTTCTTTTCCAGTCGCTTGGAAATAGTGAATTTGAAAATGGATCGGAAGAACTTTCGCCATTCTTAAACAACATTAACACTAAGATACTGGCAAGTAACGTTATTCTAAAATCAGCTGAGAATAATGAGAAATTCCAAAAATCTGTTGTGTTTGACATAAAAGGCGTCAAAGTTGGTTTGGTTGGCTATCTTACTCCTGAGGCAAAGATATTGGACATTACTGGCAACGTCGAATACGTAGATGAAGTTATAGCTCTGCAAGAAGAAGTAGCTAAATTGCAAGAACAGGGCGTCTATATAATCATAGCATTAGGTCACTCTGATATAAACAAAGATGTAGAAATTGCAAAGGAAGTAGATGGTATTGATTTAGTTATCGCAGGCAATAAAAACACTTTCTACTGGAATGGTACTAGTACCGCTAATTCCGAAACAATAACAGTTACACAGCAATCTGGTAAACAAGTACCTGTTATTCAATCATCTGCGTATGATAAGTACCTTGGGAGACTAGTTGCCACTTTTAACAAAGATGGTGATATTATTCAATATAATGTTGATCCTATTCTTCTTGATGATTCCATTTCTCAGGAAGCAGAAGCTTTACAGATTGTCAAAAACTACAAAGAGCAGGTCACTCAGAGATTAGAAACAGTTATTGGACAATCGTCTGTTATTCTCGATGGAGATACGTGCAAAGTAGAGGAATGCAACCTTGGAAATTTCATCACTGATGCTATGATGTATTATCATGCTATAAGACATGAAAGTGATCCTTGGACTGATGCTCCTGTGGCTATTATTCATGGAGGAGCTATAGCTGCGTCTGTTTCTCCGTCAAACCGACCTGCTTCTGTCACACATGGTGATCTACAGGCTGCACTACCCCTAGAGAGCAATGTGGTAGTCGTAACCATGTCTGGGACCATTCTTAACCAGGTCATCGAGCACTCTGTTTCCGACTATAGCCAGCAAAATCCTTCGGGCCAGTTTCTCCAGTATTCCGGTATTCGTGTGGTGTACGACTTATCCAAAGAGTCTGGGTCTAGAGTGGTGAGCGCAGTGGTACGCTGTGGGTCTTGTTATGTACCTGAATACTACGTTATTGACGACTGGAGAACTTATAAATTATTGATGCCCGAGGCTTTAGCAGATGGCGAATTTGGATATTCCATGCTCGTTGGTCTTGAAAGAGAAAATGCTGATTTTGATGAGTTAACAAGCACTACAAGCTTCTTGGACATGAGAAGTCCTGTATATCCGGAAGTAGCTGGGCGCATTATTCTACAAAATGTGCAGCCTGAAGTGCCTGATTCCGCAACAAGATTAAGCTGTTCTTTACTCTTCATTGTCTTGCTATCGTTTGTTATGTCTTAAATGTAATATAATTGTATTATTAAAATAATTTTATTTCGAATGGGTTGTCAATTTATTTAAAATTCCATAATTATACAGAAACCTTTAAAATTTTCTATTGGTTAATTATAATTAATGAACTTTCCGCCGCGGTACTCCCGATGATCTCCTATTTTATCCCCATAAGCGTTGGATTCTGGGAAATCCTTCCTTAGTGCACCCCATGATGGTGCACCCTTAGAAGATGAATTTCCAAAGACGCTAATATACATACATACACATATAATAGCTAACTTTTATATAAACAGAAGCCTACCAATTTTCAAAATGACGACCTTCCTTACGAACTTTCATCCCCTATAGGTATTATTTTTCAAAAAGACTTGCACCTACGGTAAATAACTGTGCAAAATGTCATGCTTCTAAACCCACTGCTTTCGGCAGTGCGTCGTCTGCAAGTCAGCCAGTCAAAGTCAAAGCCGTTTACTCAATTAAGGCCCTAGTAGGGCAATTAAGAAGATCAAAGCTACTGAAGTAACCACCAGTTCGTAAGTCGGCCTTCAACTGAGAAGAACAGGCAAGAAACTCAGCAAGGCTATGTTTTTTAATTATTTTTTGGACAATCTGACTATTGACTAGTTTTCCGCCCGCGGTTTTGGCCCCGATCCCAAAACGCTTTCTAAGTGGATGAAGAAGGGACGTTATACAACGTACTAACGAACGAAATGAAAAAAATACTGTGTATCACTCAGACAGTCAAGTTTTTTTATATGTACAGATCAACAACATAATACATAGGCAAAATAAATCAATAACTTAATACTGAATTACCAAGAATATTAGCCGATTTTAGTAAGTACTTATGATTTTATAGTTAACCCCATCACAGACGTAGCTATAATATATATTAATAAAAATCATAGCAAGGCATATTATGATATATTTTCAATACTAATCTTTGAGTGACCGCACACGCAGCTATAATATATATTTCTGTTACTTCACCAACTTATACTGTAATTTATATTATAGCTCTGCATATTAATAGGTGTATATTATAGCTACGTCTATGATGGGCTTTATATATAAGTTTAAGGAGGGATGCGGGTACGTACTTATCGTAATAAACTGGGATGCGGTGCTATAAAGGTGATTAATTTAGATTGTACTATTTTCAAATAAGGCTTGTTACATATTCGCAGCCTTTTATGAGACATATTTATTAGGCTGCATTATTTTTGCTGAATGCTTAAATACAAACATACTTCTCCATTATCGTCAAATATTACTAATAAACTATAGGTATGTAAAATGGTTGTCAGTTAACATTACGTCAGTACAAATCCGGAAAAAGGTGTATAAATAAAACCAATTATTGCCATTTATAACTACCTACTTATTTCCATATTTTCTACTAACAAGTACCTAATAAAAACCAAAAAGAAAACTGTATGTAATAATGATGCATGACTATCTATTTTTTTATTATTTGTTCCAGTCACTGGGCAATCACGAATTTGATAACGGTGTATCTGGATTAACGCCGTTCATTGAACAACTCACGTGTCCAGTTCTTGCCGCCAATCTTATCCTCAACAATGAACCTTCTTTACAAGCCGAACATAACTTGATGAAATCTATCGTAATCGATGTAAACGGAACGAAAGTAGGAGTCATCGGATATCTTACACCGAAAACCAAGTATTTAGCGATTAAAAACAAAGTCGAATATATAGACGAAGTTATAGCCATAAGAGAAGAGGTAGCCAAACTAAAGAAGGAAGGAATTAAAATATTCATAGCTCTAGGTCACTCGGGTTACTATATGGATAAGCAAATAGCCAAAGACGTCGAAGATATCGATCTAGTTATAGGTGGGCATACAAATACTTTTTTATGGAATGGAACTACTCCTGATATAGAAAAAGTCGATGGTAATTACCCAACGTTAGTCAAACAAGATTCGGGCAGACTGGTACCAGTAGTGCAAGCGTACGCTTACACAAAATATATCGGTAAACTGCATTTAATATTTAATTCTGATGGGGAAATAATCAGCTTCGATGGTAACCCCATACTCTTAGATAACTCAATAACACAAGATGCTGATGTATTAAACATTGTGTACCAATATAGAGACAATGTCACGGCTTTATCGGATGAAATCATTGGCAACACTTCCGTCATACTAAATGGTCACACATGCCGATTCGAAGAATGTAACATGGGTAATATAATAACTGACGCGATGATTCATAAATATGCAACTGAATATAAGGGAAGTGGATGGACAGATGCCCCTATTGCATTTATACATGGAGGTGGTGTAAGAGCGTCTATTGCGCATGTTAACTTTCCTGCAAATATTACTAAAGGTGACTTACTGACGGTCATGCCGTTTGATGGTCACATGGTAAAAATAACCATGAACGGTACAGTCCTATTGAAAATGCTCGAGCACGCTGTCGTGGATCACAAAATGTATAGGCCACAATATCTACAAATGTCAGGTGTTAAAGTAGAATATGATTTCAAGAAACCATCCGGTATGAGGGTTGTAAATGCCGTAGTTCGTTGCGGAAATTGTGAAATACCAATATTTTTAACCTTGAATAAAACAGAAGAGTATAACGTTCTGATGCCGTCATTTTTGTCGATGGGAGGCGATGGATACTCGAATCTCGAAGGTCTACCTTCAAAAGCTTTGACTTATGATGAGTTAGAGTGTACGATACAATATATACGTACACACAGTCCAGTATACCCGTCAATAGAGGGTCGTTCAGTATTTATCAACAAAGATAAATTACGAGTACCTAACACTTCTGGAGCTTCTATATTTTCATCAGACTCTTTTTTATTGCTCGCAATATCATTATCAAATTTAATAGTAATATCTATAAGTCAAGTGTGATTTGTTATTACGTAACTAGTATTTAATAAATAATTATAACAAATAGTACAAATACCTAATGTTATTACAATTTTCACAGTAAAATTGATTATTTGCATAGGAATAATTATTGTGCTATTAGTAAGTCCTATTTCAAGCATAATGTCTCAAACAAATATGAACTTTACTTATATGTAACTTAGTTTTAGTTTTGCTATCATAATAATTGTATGCAATACTTGGTTATTCGTGTAGTACGACTTATCCAAAGAGTCTGGGTCTAGAGTGGTTAGCGCAATGGTACGCTGTGGGTCTTGTTATGTACCTGAATACTACGTTATTGACAACTGGAGTACTTATACATTTATTGATGCCCGAGGCTTTAGCAGATGGCGAATTTGGATATTCCATGCTCGTTGAAAGAGAAAATGCTGCTTTTACTACTGCTTTTACTACAAGCTTCTTGGACATGAGAAGTCCTGTATATCCGGAAGTAGTTGGACGAATTATTCTACAAAATGTGCAGCCTGAAGTGCCTGATTCCGCAACGAGATTAAGCTGTTCTTTACTCTTCATTCATAGTCTTGCTATCGTTTGTTATGTCTTAAATGTAATATAATTGTATTTAATAAAATAAATTAATTTCGAAACGGTTGTCTGTTTATTTAAAATTCCATAATTTTTTGTTGGTTAATTATAATTAATGAACTTTCCACCAGGGTACGCGGTACTCCCGTCATCTCTTATTTTATGCCCATAAGCGTTGGATTCTGCGGGAAATCCTTCCTTAATGCACCCTTAGAGGATGAATTTCCAAAGACGCTAATGTACATACACATATGTATAACAGCTTACTTTTATATAAACAGAAGCCTATCCACCAATTTCCAAAATTACTACCTTCCATACAAACTTTCATCCCCTATAGGTATTATTTTTCAAAAAGACTTGCAACTACGGTATTTAACTGTGCAAAATGTCATGCTTCCAAACCCACCGCTTTAGGCAGTGCGTCGTTTGTAAGTCAGTCAGTCAAAGCCATAGTAAGGCGTTTATGAAGGTCAAAGCTACTGGAGTTACCACCAGTTCGGAAGTCGGCCTGCAACTGAGAAGAACAGGCAAGAGACTCAGCAAGGTTATGTTTTTTAAATATTTTTGGACAATCTGACTATATTGGGTAGTTTTCCGCCCGCGGTTTTGGCCGCGATCCCATTATTTGCACCCTTACGAGCAGAAGTTCCAAAAATCCTTTCTTAGTGAATGCCAAAGCGACGTAACGAACGTGTGCAAATGAAAAAAATACTGTGTGTTGATAGATCAATCATTCAGTCAATACAAGTATTTTTATACGGATCAACAACATTAATACATAGGCAAAATAAATCAATAACATAAAACTGAATTACCAAGAATATTAGCCGATTTTAGTAAGTACTTATGATTTTATAGTTATATAAGTTTTGGGAGGGAAGCGGGTACGTACTTATCGTAATAAACTGGGATGCTGTGCTATAAAGGTGATTAATTTAGATTGTACTAATTTCAAATAAGGCTTGGTACATATTTGCAGCCTATTATGAGACATATTTATTAGGCTGCATTACTTTTTGCTGGTAATGGTTAAATGCAAACATACTTCTCCATTATCGTCAAATATTACTGTACTATAGGTATGTAAAATGGTTGTCAGTTAACATTACGTCAGTACAAATCGGGAATAAGGTGTATAAATAAAACCTATTATTGCCATTTATAACTACCTACTTATTTCCATATTTTCTACTAACAAGTAATGAAAACCAAAAGGAAAACTGCATGTAATAGTGATGCATGACTATCTATTTTTTTATTATTTGTTTCAGTCACTGGGCAACCACGAATTTGATAACGGTGTATCTGGATTGACGCCGTTCATTGAACAACTCACGTGTCCAGTTCTTGCCGCCAATCTTATCCTCAACAATGAACCTTCTTTACAAGCCGAACATAACTTAATGAAATCTATCGTTATCGATGTAAACGGAACAAAAGTAGGAATCATTGGATATCTTACGCCGGCAACCAAGTATTTAGCGATTAAAAACAAAGTCGAATATATAGATGAAGTTATGGCCATAAGAGAAGAGGTAGCCAAACTAAAGAAGGAAGGAATTAAAATATTCATAGCTTTAGGTCACTCGGGTTACGATATGGATAAGCAAATAGCCAAAGACGTCGAAGATATCGATCTAGTTATAGGTGGGCATACAAATACTTTTTTATGGAATGGAACTACTCCTGATATAGAAAAAGTCGATGGTAATTACCCAACGTTAGTCAAACAAGATTCGAGCAGACTGGTACCAGTAGTGCAAGCGTACGCTTACACAAAATATCTCGGTAAACTGCATTTAATATTTAATTCTGAAGGGGAAATAATCAGTTTCGACGGTAACCCCATACTCTTAGATAGCTCAATAACACAAGATGCTGATGTATTAAATATTGTGTACCAATATAGATACAATGTCACGGCTATATCGGATGAAATAATTGGCAATACTTCAGTCATACTAAATGGTCACACATGCCGATTGGAAGAATGTAACATGGGTAATATAATAACTGACGCGATGATTCATCAATATGCAACTGAATATAAGGGAAGTGGATGGACAGACGCCCCTATTGCATTTATACAAGGAGGTGGTGTAAGGGCGTCAATAGCGCATGTTAACTTTCCTGCAAATATTACTAAAGGCGACTTACTGACGGTCATGCCGTTTGATGGTAACATGGTAAAAATAACCATGAACGGTACAGTCCTATTGAAAATGCTCGAGCACGCCGTCGTGGATTACAAAATTGGTGCGCCACAATATCTACAAATGGCAGGTGTTAAAGTAGAATATGATTTCAAGAAACCACCCGGTATGAGGGTTATAAATACCCTAGTTCGTTGCGGAAATTGTGAAATTCCAATTTTTTTAACCTTGAATAAAACAGAAGAGTATAACGTTCTGATGCCATCATTTTTGTCGATGGGAGGCGATGGATACTCGACTCTCGAAGGTCTACCTTCAAAAGCTTTAACATATGATGAGTTAGAGTGTACGATACAATATATACGTACACACAGTCCAGTATACCCGGCAATAGAGGGTCGTTCAGTATTTATTAACAAAGATATATTAGCTAACACTTCTGGAGCTTCTATGATTTCATCAAACTCTTTATTATTGCTCGCAATATCATTAACAAATTTAATAGTAATATCTATAATAAAAGTGTGATTTATTATTACGTAACTAGTATTAAATAAATAATTATAACAAATAGTACAAATACCTAATGTTATTACAATTTTCACAGTAAAATTGATTATTTTTCATAGGAATAATTATAGTGCTATTAAGTAAGTCCTATTTCAAGCATAATGTCTCAAACGAATATGAACTTTACTTTTATGTAACTTAGTTTTAGTTATGCTATCATAATAATTGTATACAATACTTGGTTGTGACGCATTGTGAGGCTCAACATGATTTAGGAATCTTATAAATAGAGGAAGAAGAATATTTTTGTGTTTTATATAAGTAGATACTTAGTTTACAACATTTTATGGCATTTATTTAATGGCTATTATACATTGTCTCAAATCCTTAGGAATACAAATATATAGATCAAATAATGTATAAATAATATTGATGATAAATTCATTGATATATTTTCTGTGATTTTTTTTATTTACTCTGTACTTAACACATAATTTTGTACATTTTTAATCGACTTCATTTATATTGTAATAAAGTGCTAAAATTATGTACTTGTTTGTATATTTCTCTTTGAAAATATAAGTTGTAAATAAATATAAGAGAAATCTCTTATTTTTTTTACTGCTGAATTAAAGAAATACTTTTAATAGCTTTTCGCCCACGGCATAGAAATTGTTGTGGTTTGTGTTTTCCGTCGCCCTATATTAATAAAATGGAGCCTTTTCTCAAGTTAAGTTCAATTTACTTGTGAATGCAAGGAGATAGTGGTAGATACCTATGTTTCGGAGATATTATGTTCAAATAAACCGAGAAAAAAAGTAAAAAATGGTCTCTACATTATATCTTTCTTGTTACTCTTTCTGCATCACCCCCATCAGTCTATGATATATTTATATTTGTCCCTGTAAATATGGATCAAATCGTGTATTTGCACGGGGTCATAGCATTCATTACAAAAAAAAACTGTCTGTGCCCGTTCTTTTTAATCGATTTAAAAATAAGGGATTATCAATTCAACACGTATGCAACTATATCATATAATATTATATGCCTGTGACTTATATGCTCTTTCACTGACTTCAAATCAGTGTCCGATTAGAGTTATTTCATACCTTTTAGTGTATTTTGAAGTCTATTTAATATTTTTAAATAACTTATTTATTTCGTCATTTTTAGTTTTTCTTAAATGCACTAGATTTTGACCAAGGTTTTGAGATGTTTTTCCTTTGACACCACACCCGTAGCTCGTATCAATAAACCAGGCCGTCACACATAATTGTCCATATCTTGAAAACTACTGAACCGATTTCGATGAAACTTGCACTGTTCCCTTAGTAGAAGGAAATGTAAACCAATAAAAAAAGTATAATTACAATCAATGTAAAATGGAAAGTTGATGAGGGTGGTTAAAAATTATTGATAAAGATTGAAACCTTGCAAATTATCGATTTGATTCATATTTCTAGGAACACCTGATGCACACGCTGGGACATATAATAACCCTGTATACCTATATAATATTATGCAGTAACCCATTGTGTAAATAATAATAATAAGATTATGTAGGTGGTTATTAGTATTCGTACCAAAGTATGTGCCTAAGTAAAAGGTTACCTATGCATTGTTTTTTACAATTCGAAATTTGTACTTATTATCATAATAGCTAGGTAAACTAACGGTTTTCACAAAAATACGGTGACAAATCCACACAGTAAAAATCCTCCCAAGTGTTTCCAAGGGTTTTTTTACTCGCTTGTTTGTTTGACCACAATCTCACTATGTTGTGATGATGTGGCCGAAGGTGGTAAGCATGTGTGCTTACCAACTGTAGAAGTGAGCCGGCTCTCAAGTGTAGATATTCTTCTTTGTTCGTTATAAGGCCCACCTGATGATATTTTAAAAAGGCTCGGGCCAAAACTATGCTTATATAATTTATGCGTGACCGGTTGGCATTGAGGTCCCATGACAGCCACGCCACAGGCAGCGGGATTCCCACCCAGGAAGACCATTTATGTTTATTCCGAGTACGGGTATAAATCAATTAAGGAGGTACTTATATGTTATCAGGGGTCTTCTTCACTAACAAAACAATGTTTGCAGTCAAAAATAGTCGCACGTTGTAGTTGCATGTTTATATATTTTTCCGGGATAAAAAGTATCGTATGTGTTAATCCAGAACATATTCATCTGTGTGCCTGTCCATATCCGTTCAGTACATTTTGCGTGAAAAAGTAACAAACATCTTCACAAACCACATCCTCACATACACAGGGTGTCGTTTTGGTCGGCGACAAGCGACCCAGGAGCGGTAGTACAAAATATATATTCCCCAAAAATGGACTTAATTCCATTACGATAATTACAAATACTGTAAATATGTTGAGAAATACCTTATTCAATTTGAAATAAAATTACCGCTAGGTATGGTTACTAGGCACGTGCACAGACTAGAGCTAGGCACAAGCCGCCATCGCCCCACCCCTTTACTCCCTCGTACTCCCGTTGAGTATTATGTGTACATTTTAGCTTATTACATGATTTTCAATTTTTTTTTTTATTCTTATTATTAAAAAAAATAAAGTATTTTTTTTATATTTTTTTTAGCACCAGTATTTTTTGTATTATCGACCCTGAGTCGCTCGTCGCTGACCAAAACAACGACCTGTATACAAACATTTATAATATTAGTAGGATCTCCTGCATTTATAACACACATTTATAATATTAGTAGGATCTCCTGCATATGCAGGAGTTACTCTTTCACGCAAAATGTACTGAACGGATATGGATAGGCACACAGATGAATATGTTCTGGATTAACACATACGATACTTTTTATCCCGGAAAAACCTCGGCAATGCGGGTAAAACCGCGCGGGACAGCTAGTTTGAAATAATTTAGACATGCATTTAAGCCTTTTTGACGTAAGGTTTTCAAGGAGCCGGGCCTAACAAATAATTGCACGATGTATGTTCTCCGATCTGTAATTTTTCCATTTCAATTCTTCGTTTCCATCTTCCCGTTTCAGTCTTTTCATTTGCGTTCGTGCTAAAATAATTAGGTACAATTGTAACAATGATGTTTGTTTCAGTCTCTTGGAAATCACGAGTTTGACGAGGGCGTCAGCGGTCTCACTCCGTTCATTGAACAATTGTCGTGTCCAGTTCTAGCCGCAAATCTTATCCTAACCAAAGTGCCTGAACTCGCCAGAGAAGATAATCTTAAGAAATCGATTGTGTTAAATGTAGCCGGTAGAAATATAGGCATCATAGGATACTTAACGCCTGAAACGAAAGTAATAGCAAAGCCTAATGATGTAGATTATATCGACGAAATCGTAGCGCTTAAAGAAGAAGTTAATAAACTTAAAAGACAAGGTATTAAAATTATAATAGCGCTAGGACACTCCGGTCACTCAAAAGATTTAGAAATAGCGAAGGAAGTGGAAGGTTTAGATTTAGTTATTGGGGGTCATACTAACACATTTCTATGGAACGGCACGACACCAGACTTAGAACATCCAGAAGGGCCTTATCCGACCTACGTCACCCAAGCTTCTGGAAGAAATGTACCTGTAGTTCAAGCTTACGCTTACACAAAATATTTGGGAAAGTTGCATTTAGTATTTGATTCTAATGGTGAATTACTAAACGCCGATGGAAACCCTATTCTCCTCGATAAATCAATCCCTCAAGATCCTGAAATTCTTAAAATTGTTGATAAATATAAAGTTGCAGTTATGAACATGACAGAAAGAGTTATAGGAAACACATCGGTTGTTCTCGAGGGTCAAGGGTGCCAAATCCATGAATGTAACCTTGGCAACCTAATAACAGACGCTGTGGTTCATTACTATGCCACAAATTATAAGGGAGAACACTGGACTGATGCTCCAATAGCTGTTATACAAGGTGGTGGAATAAGATCTTCTATAGTCCACGCGACGATGCCGACAAATATCAGTATAGGAGATTTGCTATCGGTTCTGCCCTTCGATACCAAAGTTGTCTCGGTAACAATGAATGGTAGCGTCGTACTACAGATGCTCGAACATTCGATAGCGAAATACGACCTAATCGATGACCCTGGCGAATTTTTACAATTATCTGGCATGAGAGTTGTATATAATCTTAACAAACCACCACAGTCGAGAGTTGTTAAAGCAGAAGCTAGATGTTGGACCTGTAATATACCCTCTTATTCCAAGATAGAAGAGAAACAGATTTACAAAATGTTAATGTCGACTTTTCTTTACAATGGTGGCGATGGATTTTGGATGTTGAAAGGCCTTCCTAGTCAGGTATATGACTACAGCGAGGTTACCTGCACTGAGTATTATATTCAACGCCACAGCCCTGTTTATCCACAAGAAGAAGGAAGAACAACATTGTTAGGTGGAGTACCACTGAAAGACTCGTCGAGTATAAGTACGTTATCATTAGCATCGGCTCTGATCTCAATTGTGTGTTTGATTGTTGTAGCATAATTATATTATTTATAGGATATGTACCTAATGATAATATCATGAAACGTTGTTAACAGTTAAATAAGTAAACAAAAGTTGATCAAAATATTAAATCGATTTTGATATGAAAAGCTTATTTTATTTCTATTTATAAAACATCTATATATTTATAAAAAATTATCGTACTAAATCCAACTTTTTGATATGTTATTTATAATTTACCAGGTATCTAAATATATGTTACAAATACTTTCATTTGGTTTTCTTTTCAGTCACTCGGAAACCACGAATTGGACGATAATGTGGAAGGATTGATACCTTTCCTTAAAAACTTATCAATGCCTGTTTTGGCAGCCAATCTGATCCTAGACAAAGAACCCGAGTGGCAAAAAGAAACGCACATACAACCATCTGTAGTCCTATCAAAGAATGGAACAAAAATCGGTATAATAGGATACTTAACACCAGACACAAAATTTATATCCCCAAGGAATAATATAGAATACGAAGACGAAGTGTTTGCAATAACAAGAGAAGTTAAGAAGCTTAAACGACAAGGTGTCAATATATTAATAGCCTTGGGTCATTCCGGTTACATTACAGATATACGAATTGCTAGGGATGTACCAGACTTGGACTTAGTTATAGGAGGCCATTCCCACACATTACTTTGGAACAACAACAGTACTGACGAGAAGCCGGAAATTCCTCAAGGACCGTACCCAACGATAGTGAAACAGTCGTCGGGCCGTGAAGTTCTAGTAGTTCAAGCTTACGCATTCACAAAATATATGGGGGAATTACATTTGATTTTTGATTCCAATGGAGAAATAATACAATATGATGGAGAACCTTTATTATTGGATCAAAAAGTACCGAGAGACCCAGAACTTTTAGAATCGGTTAACAAGTACCGCAAAGAGTTTGACGAAGACAACAATGAAGTCGTTGGCAGCTCTCTGGTATTCTTAGATGGAAACAAATGTCGTTTACGGGAATGTAATATGGGGGACTTTATTACCGACACGATATTAAAATACTCTATAGAAAAACTGGGCAAATCAGACATAACTGTAGCAGTGATACAGGGTGGGCGTATACGAGCCTCGATAGATAGTCCTGAGAAACCATTCCAATTAACTAAGGGAGACTGGATCACAGTACTGCCTTTTATGGATAGCTTAGTAGCAGTAGCTGCTAACGGTTCAGTATTATTGCAAAGTCTAGAACATTCGGTTGCTGCTTGGCGAACCATCGACAGTTCTGGACAATTTTTACAATATTCTGGATTAGAGGTAACCTATGATTTAGCGAAACCTCCGGGCTCAAGGGTCGTTAAAGCAAGAGCTGTGTGTTCAACATGTGGAAATAATTTTACGGACATTAAAGATAATTATGAATATAAAATTATTATGTCTGATTATCTAGCCAATAACGGCGATGGTTTCACTATGTTCCAACTCCTCAATAGGGAAAAATTATTTTACACAGAAATTGATTCTGTATTGGAATATCTACATAAATATGGATCAGTGAACTATAGTGAAAGTGGACGCATAACAATTCTTAACGAAGATAAAGTTCTAGGGAACGTTCCCGAGGTAACGCGTGATACAATAAAAAATGAGAGATATTTGCCTTCAAATGGAGCTATTTTAGGACAAAATTATATTGTATTATTAGGTATGTTTTCTTGCTATATTTACTTTGTATTAGCTGAAATGTAGTAAGCCATAGATATCTCAATCTACTTTACATAAATACCTACGTAGAAGTTAGTAAAATTGATTTATTCTTATGAATAGGTATAGGTAACTAATGCTAAAATCACTTATAGATAGATTTTAAGTAACCCGACAGAAACAATGAAGTACCATTTGACAACATGTGCTTAAGTTTAACCTTATTTCTTATTTTTAACCGACTTCAATAAAAGAAGGAGGTTCTCAATTCGAATGTTTTTTTTTTATGTTTGTTACCTCGTAACTCCGTCATTTATTAACCGATTTGGAAAATTCTTTTTTTATTAGAAAGGGTACACTTCCCGTTTGGTCCCATTGTCATCAGATCAGGATTTGATTACTTCTTAGTGTACTTTGAAGTCGGTTTAAGTTTTTTGTAAAACAGTCCAATTATGTAATTTGTAAGCACGTACATACTCGTACTTTATCGACGCGGATTCGGCTAAAAAGCTATGTCACCCGTGAGTTCAATCATATGATTTGCAAAGTTTTGTGAGAAAAAAGGTTAATATAATAGAGTAGGGTACTACTGGTGTGTTTCGGCTGCAGCTGCATTTGAGAGTCAGATCCCTTCTAGGCTTTGTGCTTACCACCTTCGGCCACATCATCACTTAATATGGTGAGATTGTAGTCAAACACTAGTAATAGATATTTTTTTAACATTCTACACGTAAAGTTGACAAGATTCCTCGTTAATAAACTTTTAAAAAACAGTTTTTTTCTACTTTTTTTCTAAGAAATCGAACGGTGTGCGGTGAAAGTAACTTTCAAGCCATGTTCACTGCAATTGTAAGTGCACATACTTAAATATACTATATATACCTATATATATTTATTTTATCAATAGTTATCTTGTAACCTTGCGAGTTGAATCCATATTTTTTGCCTCATTGGTACAGTATTACCCAACTTATATGGCGCGTCGTGAATCTTCGTTCGCACAGAAAAGAAAGTATGGCCCCGAAGATTATTGAAAAGAATGCTTAAAACTTACAATCAACCTTAGATCACTACTATAAGGTACATAATAAACTGCAGCTCGTTAGTTCCGTCTCACTTGCAAGTCACGCCCCTCCGCACGGCGCGCGCTAACATGGCAGCAGCTGCTGACCAATAGCGTTTCCCGCGCTTTGAAAATGTATCTTCTGCGCAGGTACATCGGTAAGCCATATTATTTGGGTACTACTGTACAAAATAAAAGTTGGTAAGTAAAACTGATATTTCGCAGCCATTTTATAGTCCCACAAACTTATCTGGCCCGGTGAGTCTCTGTTATCGCGTTTGGTGAAGCAAACAACCAATGAACGTAGTGTTTATATTCACTTTGACACATGGTTATTTACATTTTAAATTGGCGTCGTTAGTTCCTATTTTGACCACCGGGTCAGATAAGTTAAGTTTGTAGGACTATATATGAATAATGTAGAAATTAAATTTAATTTGATTAAGCTTTATGCTTCTTACATTCCTAGAGAACTTAGTAGGTACAAGCCATGTCTGAACATAATCAGACGCCTATACCTACTATTTTTTCCCAACGTTTAATTCCAGTATGTATAAAGCCTATCCCGAGACAGGCTTTTTTCAGTATTATTGTACCCTGCCCCCTTAGACAAGATGGTTATCGACAATCGTCATCGTTAGTAAACGATCAACCTTTGTATGGGATTGACATAAGAGATTGTTAAAAATCACGTGATATTTCTATTTAAAATGTCAAACCCATAAAAAGATTGATCGTTTACTAACGATTGTCGATAACCATCTTGTCTACAGGCCCTGGTTTGGGTATACCTGTCCACCGGAACGGAGCGGTGGGAACAAGACAAATTTACCAATCTAGAGTTGCTCATTTGGTAGACAGGCAATACTTCTATGTGGATATAAAATCTATATACGTAAATTTTATAATGATTTTGTAATACAAAATGAACATAATACTAAGTACATCTAACACAGAGTCAAACAGTATTTAAAGTTGATTTCGCTCCAAAGAAAATGTTTTTGAGATCTGACGTATTTATAATATACACAATACTGTAAATAGTTTACGAACAGTAATAAAAATAATAATAATTTAAATCTTACTTTTATTTACACCCAAATCATAGTTTCACTATTTTTTGCCATCATCATTTTTGGTTACAGAGTTTTTTTAATTAATTACTTGGCACAATAAAGAGACAAAATACAAATACTTACAAGTAAAAATTACTTGTATTTTTTACAGTAAAATTAATGTAACTAGGTATTTCAGTATAAGGCTGCGTTTCCACTGAAGCAAAGGCGAAGAAAGAGTAGAGCAGTTGTGAAAAAGGATTTATGTGTTTTTACAAAAGCTTTCGTAAAACGCAATCAGAGGTTATCATATTATTGTCAAAAAAAAATGTTTGGCCTCTTTTGTACCTAGCCTGCTCCGAACTACGCTACCCCACCCCGCTCCATTCTATACCACTTATGCCTAGGCCGCACACATCGCGATAACCCGAAGATTCGCGCTATCGCGATGTGTGTAGCCAAGTATTTGCGTATACTTCGGTGCTTCGTACGTAGCTGCGAGGACTTCGCTTCGCTGTCGGTAAATTCTCGCAGATTAAAGCGTTTTATCGCGATGAACTTCGCTTGCGTGGCCACACTTCAGTCGGCCGCCAGCCATCGTAGCGGAAGTGTAAGTTAAAACTGCAGTGCATAACATAGCTGAAGCGAAACATGGATTGGAGTAACGATAGAATTTTATAATTTATTACCAACTAGCAGCGAAACCCGGCGTTGCTCGGGTTAAAATACATCGCATGTTTGATGGTATAAAAAATATATAAGGATCACAGACTACGGAGGACATATTCTCGCTAACAAAAAACTGTGTCTATGGAGTCGGCCACCTCTCACGCACACCTTAGTTGGCTATTCCGCGGGAAATTAGACTCAGTCGCCGTTTACACAGAGTCGATCACTCGCGCTCAACTAATGTGTGAATGTGTGCGTGCCGGCTTGTACGTACAGCGTCGTGGCCGACTTGAGTGACACAGTTTTTTGTTATCGAAAATATATCCGACTTTTTTTTTATATCTGTGATAAGGATACATTTTTTAACATATTATAGATTTCTTCTATTTTCGATATTGAGAGACTTTCCAGAACATTCAAATAGTTTGTTCTTTTTTTACTCGACTGCAATCACAATTGAACTGACGAAAAGTCACTGAATTTCGATTTATATACCGAAATTTTCAGTACCAGATCACTCTAGAATATTTAGATGTACATCACTTCGATTTGGTTTTTATAGATCAATAATAACACTCGTACACATTTTGGAACTTTCCAGACCAATCCAAAAATATTTAGAACTTTCTCGAACATTTTAAATCGTTTATAATAAATTGCACTCATTTTGAAACTTTCCAGATCACTCGGAAAATTTCTAGAACTTTCTTAATCATTCTAGATCGATCATAATAAACTGCACTCAATTTGGAACTTTCTAGAACATTCCAGATCAATTATAACCGTTTTACATATTTTGGAATTTTCTAAATCATTCTAGAAATTTCTAGAACTTTCTCGAATATTTTAAATCGCTTCTAATAAATTGCACTCATTTTGGAACTTTCCAGATCATTCGGAATTTTTTTGGAACTTTCTCGATCATTCTAAATCGATCATAATAAATTGCACTCATTCTGGAACTTTCCAGATCATTCGGAAATTTTCTAGAACTTTCTCGATCATAATAAATTGCACTCATTTATGAACTTCTCAGATCATTCGGAAAATTTCTAGAACGTTCTCGAACATTCTAACTCGATAATAACAATTTTGGGACATTTTGGAACTTTCTAGATGAATCCAGAAATTTGTAGAACTTTCTCAAACATTCTATATCGATTATAATAGTTTGCATTCATTCTAGAATTTTCTAGATCATTCCAGATAAATTATAACCGTTTTATTCATTTTGGAACTTTCTAGATCATTCAAGAAATTTCTCGAACATTCTAAATCGATCATAATCAATTGCACTAATTTTGTAACTTTCCAGATCATTCTGGAAATTTCTAGAACGTTCTCGAACATTCTAACACGATAATAACAGTTTTGGACATTTTGGAACTTTCTAGATGAAGCCAGATCAATTATAACCGTTTTACTCATTTTGGAACTTTCTAGGTCATTCAAGAAATTTCTCGAACATTCTAAATCGATCATAATCAATTGCACTCATTTTGGAACTTTCCAGATCATTCGCAACATTTCTAGAACTTTGTCGATCATTCTAAATCGATCATAAAAATTGCACTCATTTTGGAACTTTCCAGATCATTTGAGAAATTTCTAGAACGTTCTCGAACATCCTAACTCGATAGTAACAGTTTTGGACATTTTGGAACTTTCTAGATGAAGCCAGAAAATTTATAGAACTTTCTCAAACATTCTATATCGATTATAATAGTTTGCATTCACTTTAGAATTTTCTACATCATTCCAGATATTTTTTGAACTTTCTAGAACATTCCAGATCGATTATAACCGTTTTACACTTTTGGAACTTTCCATTCCAGAAATTTTGAGATCTTTTCAGAAGTCCTCATGCGTTAGAAAAGGACAGCAATATATGTTTTAACATTTTCGCCACCCACAACCACCCCTTTCCACCCACCGCGACCAAACTCCCTTACTACCACCTGGAGATCAAGGGGTATTTACCACCCCAACGGGAAGTTGATTGGGGTTGGTGATGATTGAGAAAACTGCGTATTTACGTACCCACAAAAGCATTTTATATATATTATTAGATTATTAGATTACGAGTCTGAGCCGATTTTATGAAACCCAAACGAAACTGGCCATAAAAAAAGGATCTCTGCTATGACGCTTGGGTGAGAATAAACAATAACTTGAGCTGGGCTTGTACAGTCGAAGATTTAAAAAGAAAACGTGGTTCGCTTATGGCACATGATAGGCAACATCTGAAAAAGAAAAAGAAAGAAAAATATTTGCCGCCATAAAATACAGAGCAACTGCGGCGTCCATTTTGTCTTTTGCGTTTATACATCGCTCGTACATCGCGATAAACGTTGCATCGCGCATTATGTGGCCGCGCAGCTTCGCCATAGACCGAAGACGAAGTTTATCGCCCGAATATTATCGCGATGTGTGTGGCCCCGGTATTAGAGCTTTTTTTAAATCTATTTTTCTCAACTGCGCCAGCACTGACTTCACTGCGACAGCATTGACTTCACTGAAACACTGCTAACGATATGTGGATTTCAAACAATCTGATTGATCTACTCCTGCACTTATCATCTAGTCTTATACTCGTCTTATACTCGTCTTCACTTCAGTGGAAACGCATCCTTAGTTAAAGAATAAAAAACTAATGTAAATATTTAGGTCATTGCTCATAAAACGCTATTTAATTAAAACAATGTTTTCACGTAAATAACGTCACATTGTTTGACAAGACGTTATATACGAAACAGTTTTTCCCGTATAGTTTAAAAAATAACAATTGCTTTTAATTGTTATAAATAACACTCATTGCAGACTTTAGACGAGCCAGCCATAGCGTTTTATGAGTAAGGCAGTTTTTCTTTAAAAGATTAGAAAATATGTTAACAGTTCAGTTCTTTTCACTTACATAATATAAACACATTTAAAACAAATAAATAAAAGTTGAAACGTCTTTACAAAGGCACAACACTTGTTTATGATCTATCAAAAAGGCACCATCCTATAATCTCACAAAAAATGACACTACACCTCTTTAGGAGGTGTTGTAAGCCAATTCACTAATTTACTGTAACCATGTGGGACAACCCCTCCAAATATGGTCAAGCATTGTTTCAAAGATTCCTGGCAATCAGCCAATTCTTTGCATGGAGCATATTGCTCTAATTCTTCTGCCAGCTTACATAATGGCTTGAACAACTTTACTGCAGTTGATTTATCACCTTCCTGTAGCTTCTCTATTGCATTAGTGTCCAGTATAGATTCCTTACGCTGTATTAGTTTTTTCGGCATACTCGAGGGATGTGTCATATTTAAGTATGTAGGCCAGTCATTAATACAGGCTTCACACAGGCAGGTGAATTTGTATTGAAATTTGAGAACTCGTTGTCGTTCCTGACGGTCATATAGTGCATGATGTGCCCTGTAATTTTAAATAAATAAAAATATACTTATAGTATATGATTCTTGGATGGATTATACAAGAGTGCTTATGTAGCTGGAATTCTACATTGTTTCATAATATTTAACTATTATCAAAATAATTTATTATTGAAAATGGAATTGAGAGAAAAAATACAACTTACCCATAGTTGTCAAATATTTGCATTCCTTTTTTAATAGGCCTTAAAGCAAATAGCAACATTTGTCCACTCCCCAGTTTGCTGAGCCTCACCACATTTGGAGAACATGAGTGGTTGAATAAACTGAGGAAAGCATATGGTGCACTTGCAATGCTGATCTCATTAATGTAATATCCCTCTGCTGTTTGTATATTTGTACTAATCCCATGCATATTTGTTGGACTGGTCATAAGGTGTAGTAGCAATGTTCCAGCTACACATTTCCTGACTTCATCACTAATTTCATCATCAACTTTAAAAAAATCTGTGTTATTAGACAACAAGTTAAGAAACACAGCTGCAGTCACACACTTCTGGAATATATCTGATATTGTTCTGACCTCCACATTTGTGGCCAATGTGTGTATTGAAGCATAATACTTTGAATCATAAATCCATTCATCATTTACTTTCACATGACCCCAAAGTTCAGAATTCACAGATTCTTCAGCTTCTTTCATAGTTTTAAACAAGCTGGACCAATCTGAGTATTCATGGTAAGCCTTTATAACAGTTCTGAGAGCTAGCAACTCAAGTTTTGTAAATTCCATATGCACTAAAGTTGGCATTAAGGTACATTCAACGGAATGATATTCATTCCAAGCTTTTTCTCTACATTGTGTACTGCAGTACAGAGCAAAACAGCATGTCTTGCATGGGGTCAAATTCAAGTTCCTTGATAGACAATAGCTGCAACAAAATAAATACTGCTCCTTCAGAAGCAGTGTCAAGTATGGGTCTTCCTGAACTAGAAGATCTCCTACTTTGATGTCCTCCTTTGCTACAACATGTCTACCCATTTTATCATTGTAGACAACTTTCAATTTTGTACTTGCACATTTATATCTAGTGTCTCTAGGTTCTTTCAGTGTAAGTATTTCAGAAATTACATTTTTGTTTTCTTCCAAATCATTTTCATTTTCATTCAATGCTTCCTGACATGCTGTTTGTCTTTTAGTTAGTTTATCTTTCAATTTTACTGGATAATTCATAGAAAACACTTCTCCAATATCCTGCAAACATTCCTTGTACTTTTGCAATGAAAAGAATACAGCTGATCGATTAGCTAAGGCTAAAGTATAAGTATCAGTCTCTAGGGGTGCAAAAAGTAAAGATAAGTTGTAACACTGCCAGGCTTCATGATCTCTTGATGATTTAAAATGTGAGTTACCTGCATTACGATAGTGTCTGGATACATCATGACTTTTGTTTACTTGCAGTGCACTTGGAAAATCATTTAGACCTTCTATTACATCATAAACATACAGAACTCTCTCATCGTTTCTTGTTAAGGATTTTAACTTATTAGAAACATATTCAACACTACCTTGCTTCGTTAATTTTTCAATTACACCATTGTACGAAGAATCAATACTCATTTTGAGGTTATGTTGTGGAAAAATATTGATTATTTTCAGTTTGCTAACAGTTGCCTTAGTTACCGTTAAGTAATCACGATGTCGCACTTTGCTACTCCTTTTATTGTTGTTAATCTTGGTTGTGAGATGATATTCGTCATCGATCAGCGGTTGAAAGCACAGAATATCACGTTAGACAAATCTGAAAGAGGTAAGTTAGTAAGAAATGAATGTAATGAATGAACACTGCACTCAAAGGCTTGATTATGAAATATAGCATTACTTTTGTGTACTTATTGAATTGCAGTGCTCACTGACGTTGTTAACGTGCTCCTGCATCCCAAACTGCTGGATGAGCTATTTATACCGCAGCCGGTGGCGACACACACTATTATTAAACAGCTGCTTCACGATGTATCCGCTACATCTATCATGAAACTAGATGATTATTCAATGAGCAAATTATGGGATTTAATGACCATGATATTCAAATGGCAGCTTTCTCTTTCTGTGGCAAAAAATCAAAATATATTTGACATAAGCAGGAGACACTTAAAAAGTGTGGCCACACTCATGCCTCAGTATTTTTCCAAAAGTATAATAGAACAAACGATGAGAAGATTTGAATCATTAGCTCAACGATTTACAGACGACGATTACAAATGCCTCACAACAACGATGATACTTTGGTTTTCGGAGTACCATACGAAAATTTCTGTTCTCATTAGATTAGGTCTCCAAAGAAAAGATGGGACGTTCAGTTTACCAACTTCGATTCATCCAAAAATTTTACAAAATTTGGGTGATAATATTTACAAATACGATAATAAGAAGAATATCGTAGATGAATTTGAAAACCGCTCCTCTGATACCAGTGAAATAAATTGCCTTCTAGCATCGATGGAGAATGTTCAATCACTAAAGAAAATTGAACTGCAACTGCCCATTCAATTTGGAGTAAACGATTCAAAAAAACGAACTCTCCAAATACCCACAGATACTCAATTTGAAGCTATTAGTACGAATATTAAAACAAAAAATACAGATCTCACATTCACTCCTAATCTTCCACAGTCAACACAAGAAGACCTCTTGGACATGTTAAATGAAGTATGTGAATAAGTTTTGAGAAAAAGTTATGTGAAATTAAATTAATAATAAACAACGTAAAACAAAATTTGCGAGCATTATTCATATTTATTAAGGACATGCGTCCCTATGCTATTCATTCGATTGTGATGATACATTGGTTTTTAACGGATAAAAAGAGCACGCTGGCTGGGCATTAGCTATTAGCAATGTGATATAGCTCAGTGAGTGGTAGTAACTTAGAAATCCCGTGGCGAATGGCGTGGGTTCGATTCCTTAATGGCTTTGAGCTTTTGGTGAAGGAAAAGATTGTCAGGAAACCAAAGCACAGTGGTACTTTGTAGTTCCTAATAATTAATAAAATTGATCCTCGTAGCTTGCCGAAAACGAAGTGTTTTAAAAATATTTAAATGCCTTAAGCATTTAAATATTTTTAAAACACTTCGTTTGCCCCACCAGTTTATATTTTCTACAAAATATACAAGAACACGTATGGCAACACTGTAATATTTGAAATATTTCTGTCTATGGTCTGTAAAACCCCCACCAAGGTACCAACGACATACAATATAAACTGCAACGCAACGCAACTGCATTACTGCCAGTAAATTGTATTATCCTATTTAATTGTAAGTTGCTCATCAATCGTAATTTTCATAGGCAGATGATGACCCGCCCCGGGCGGCACTTTTAGGTGCGACAACATCTCACAATATCACAAATTGTGTAATAAATCACTTCTTTGTTTCTTTTTAAGCAACCATGGGATTCATCGCCATGCTATGTGTGAATGCAGTGGGCGGTATAATATTGGTCACTGGGTTTGTTTTTTTGGCTCCCCTGTTGGGTTTCACCAACGCAGGCATAGCTGCTGGAAGTTTGGCTGCCAGTGCTCAATCGTGGTATGTATCAATTGGTGCAGGAACCATCATATCTTTAATGATGTCTCATACTATGGGGTGAGTTAACAAGACCTTGAAGGCAGCTCCATACCTAGTATTAATTAGTAAGCAAGATTATGAACACTGAGCGACCTAATGAAAATTAGTATTTCTCTAATATGCAGGGGGAGTAGGGGCAGATTGATGTGGTTTTTTTTCTATCGTAAAAGTTAGTAGCAGGACAAACAATAGTTAAAAATTAACAATTTGAATGTGTTCTATGTTTATCTAAAATTAATTTATAGAAATATTTTCATCTTAATTTTATAAGGAAACTAGCTTTATAGCCCGCGACTTCGTCCGCGTAGATTATTTCTTTTTTCAAGATATGAATCATTGTAACAATATAGAGCTTTGTTCATGGCTATTGTCCGCCACTACGTGTGATATTGATAAAAGTTCAGCTAGATTGAGAACTCACATGCGAGGATGCCACATAAAACTGAACCAGTCCTGCCGCAAATCAACTCTAGTAAATTTCAGAGTTTTCCCTGTTATTTATAAATAGCCATCGCGAAACAAACCATAATTAGGAACTGTTATCTTTTAAATTCAAACGGAAGGTGATTTGGGATCAATGGTATACGCGGCAAGAATACTGTTTCTCGTCTGACAGAACCAGTAAATATTTTGGCCTCAATAACATTGCGGCGGAGAGCTGTTACTTGTAGTCTAGTTCCACAGCACAATTTTGGAGGACTTATCTCTCTTTCTCTCTATAGTCTTTCCCTCATGTCTGAGGATCGTGGTCAGCATCGGGTTTGCTTCTAGAGCGGATGATCTGCCTCCACCGGTTTCTGTCCAACCCGTCCCTTACGACGGTGTAAAACTTGGAGGACAATGAGTCTTTTACTTGATCGGACCATCTAGTTGGTGAACGACCACGTAGTCGTTTTCCTTCCGTGTTCCCAACTATGATCAGTTTTTCCAAACTTTCATCGCCTTTGCGCACCATGTGGCCGAAATACGAAAGAATACGTTGGTGACATATGGTGGACAATCGAGTTTTAATTTACAGTTGTGATAGGATTGATGCATTGTTGCGTTTAGCGGTCCAAGGTATTTCCAACATCCGTCTCCAGCACCACATCTCGGATGCATCAATCCTTTTTCTTTCTCCAGTACCTATAGTCCACGCTTCCACTCCATACATGAAAATGAGGAATACCAATGCTCGTATTAATCGGATCTTTGTTTTAATACCAATTCCTCTCTTTTTCCTGATGTTGTTTACGTGAGTCATTGCATCCTATGCTATTTCAATACGCCAATACCATAAGCCAAAATAATAAAATTTGTAATTTTCACTCAAAAAATAAAGAACTTCATATACTAAATTTACTCCCCCTTTTCACTCCTTAAGGGTTCAAATTCCAACAACACCGATATTCGTTGCGTTAGTTTATAACCATAAGCTTAAATAATAAATTGAGTGTATTTCCATACACAAATTCATCCCCCTTTTTACCCTTTCGGCATCGGAATTATCAAAAACGTTGAAGCACATATAAATTAAATTTCAATCATCAGCCTAAACAAAAATTTGAAGGTCCTAACTTCGAAACTGATGGACTTTCATATAAACTTGCATCCCCTATTTTACCCCATTAAGGATGGAATATCCAAAAATCCTTAGTGGTTGCCTACACTGTGTAATAATATATTAAGTGACGTTTACTTTGAAACTGAATGACTTACATACATCCCATACCTTTTCACCCTGTCGGGGGTGGAATGGTCAAATAAGCTGAAACATGTATAAATTAATTTTCAATCGTCAGCCTAAATACAAAATTTGAAGATCCTAACTTCAAAACCGACGGACTTTCATACAAACTTTCATCCCTTATTTTACCCCCTTAGGGGTGGAATTTCTAAAAATCCTTCCTTAGTGGATGCCTACACCGTATAATAATATATTTAGTGAAGTTTACTTTGAAATTGAAGGACTTGCATACACAACTTCATCCCCCTTTTCCTCCCTTCGGTGGTGGAATTATCACAAACGCTGAGATAACTATATATTAATTTTCAATGGTCAGCCTAAACACAAAATTTGAAGATCCTAACTTCATAACTGACGAACTTGCATACAAACTTTCATCCCTTATTTTACCCCCTTAGGGGTGGAATTTCCAAAAATCCTTCCTTAGTGGATGCCTACACCGTATAATAATACATTTAGTGAAGTTTACTTTGAAATTGAAGGACTTGCATACCCAACTTCATCCCCCTTTTCCTCCCTTCGGTGGTGGAATTATCACAAACGCTGAGATAACTACACATTAATTTTCAATCGTCAGCCTAAACACGAAATTTGAAAATCCTAACTTCAAAACTGACGGACTTGCATACAAACTGTCATCCCCTATTTTACCCTCTTAGGGGTGGAATTTCCAAAAATCCTTCCTTAGTGGATGCCTCCACTATATAAGGTATCTTTGTGCAAAATTTCAAATCTCTAGGTCCAGCGGTTTGGGCTGTGGGCTGATATATCAACAATCAGTTTATCATTTTATATATTAAGATAAGTTATAATCTGGTTTAGCAAACTCGGTATTCATATCAAACTGACACATATGGGGATAAATTGATACATAGCTGGGGCACTTAGATACAAACACTTAAAAATGGTTGTACTACTGTAATCCTAATACTAATAATAGAGATTTAGTGATAATTAGTCCTCAAAAATGATTACTTCTGAATTATAGAGATTTAATGGCACTACAAAATATGAAAACGCTATTGCGCACATAGTATCAATGTGCCCCCTAGGTTGTAGTATCAATCGGCCCAATACCATCATTTTAAGTAAAAAAAAAGCATCACAAGAAATCACCAAGAATTTATTAAAATTTCACTCTGTTCCAAATTTTTATCGATATTTACTTGCCATTTAACGTTTAATGTAGCTGTTTACACCAAAATCCTTAGATAAATCACATCCGAAGATGAGGATTTTTTTACCCACGATTGTCCGTGTCTTGAGTCGTCGAGCACAAACGGCTGGTTGACAGTAGCCGTGATTCTGCCGTCTGATAGGTTGCACTGATACCTACTCATGAGTGTATCGACGAGCTTTGGCTATGTACAGTTAAACTTTTATAACAGCTGTATCTGTATGCCCCATGTATCAATGTCCCCCTATTTACAGACCTATCATAACTATTACAGCATCAAGGTTCATGCAAGCTTTTACTTATACTCCTCTATTCTTATTTCTTCATACAATATTCTAGCCAATCCAGAGAAATTACTTTTGTTAACTATCAATTCCAACTTAAAAAACAATTTCAACAGGAAATAATGGGAGCACTGGTGGACATTTAGTGGAAATCCAATCATTCTAAAATAATACAAAACCACGAAGGATATGTACACTTTCATTACATTTGATTAAACATATTCTGAAGTTTTATTTGCAACAATCAATCATTGACCAATCTAATGATTATTATACTGTCAAATTAATTGTTTCTCTATATGTCTACAGGGGTTTAAAAAGGAAGCTAAAGCAATTTTGGTAATGGAATTCATATTTTCGAATTTTCGGCAGTAAGTAATTCAAATATTTTTGGTAAAATAGGTAGACATTCACTAAAAGATTCAGAATTAATGAATTGCATAAGCTATGCTGTGAATTAAAAAAAAACCATTAGCAATATTGCTTTAGCTTCCTTTTTAGCCCTGCAGGTAATAAATAAAGTATTGAAAATAAATAATGTCAAAAATATGTTTATTTTCACAAATTACGATTAAAAAACATCTTAAACATACTAAGTATTGATTAACAACTTTTAGTTATACCATTTTTATCTTGGCACAAAGCAAACAAATCAAAGAAAAAGATCCAATTGTTGTAGGTATCATAAAAAGGCAAACAGTTGTATCATTTTCTGTTGTCTTGCACTCAATTAAATAACTTTTAATTCATTAATGACTCAGGCACAAAGTTTTAAACCCAATGTTTTTTAACATAATATTTTAATGAGGTATGTTGAATCACAAATATCCATGAATTAACAAAGATTATAATATCAGGGCACACGGTAGTGGTCCTGCCAAGTCCAGAACAAACGGCCGCCACCAGAAGAAGCCACTTAAGGCACTTTTAAACTTTCTATTACGAATGCAATCGAAAACCAAAAAATTACCTTGTCACATTACGCAATTCACAGTTTTCATACAAAATGTCAATGGATTTTATTAAGTAAGGGAACCTACCTACTTTTGAATGTACTCGTACTTAAATTCTAGTTTCTATTAAATTTAGTATAGAAATAAAAAAAAAAAAAATTATTTTCGGTTAGTAAACTAAGTCCATATACCTCTAAGGAAAATCATTTTGTGAGCTCCAAAAATAAGTTAAATATCCAAAACGAATTTTACTCAGATGCCAGTATTAAAGCTCGAGAGCTTACCCAAATTGTACAATAGACTCAGATGTACCGTACTTACATACCAGATTTGTCTAATATTGATATACCGAAAAGCCAAAGAAAGGCAAACCATGTTGAAAAGGCACAATTTACAGAAATCTGTAGCTATAGCCATTATTTAAATAATATAATAAGAAATGGAATGGAACCCACAAATAAAATAATACTTCTAAACTATTGATTATTATTTATTATATTGAATATCAACATAATATAAAAATAAATAATGCTTCACAATAAGAGGTAATGAGGAATTACAGACTCTTCTCGGGATTTCAAAACTTACGGCGAAAGTTTTGCGGACTTGGCATATTTTTACAGAAATGTTATTGATGGCATTAAATAAGTCAGAGAGGATAATCTCGTAGTAAGTATTTGGTGAACACAAAAATAATATCTATTCTTGTATCGTAAGTAAATATGATGGAAGCCGTGACAACTACAACTGAGCTAAAAAAAACCTGACACGAAATTGATGTAGGTAATCCCGACTACTTGATTTTGAAAATACTTTCACAAATTTTGAGGGGATGCCAATTTGAACAACATCGCGTTTATTGTAATCTGTCCGATAAAATTATCCTATTCCTATTACTATCTACCCAAGTGCCAAATTTCACCACCATTGGTTGTACCGTTGAGGCGTCAACAGGTAACAAACAGACTCACGTTCGCATTTATTATATGTTTAGCAGGGTGGAGCATAAACATTAATGTCCAAGTTTCTGCGCCATCCTGGTTCCAAAAAGGCTGATTGATAGAATAAACGCCTGAAGAATACTGTTAGATCCCTTAGCTGCCTTTTGCAACAAAGCATAGGAACTGAACATCAAGAACAGATAATCTGTTCTAATCTAATTCTTTGGCCACATCACTACGATGACCAGAATCTCTAACAGCTGAATGATCAAACGCACAAGAGTTCGAAGCCCTACTAGGTGGTCTGACCTAATCCGCTCTTTGGAACATTGTCAAGAAAATTGACGTACAAACGGACAAGTCCCATACATCATGTATGGAACATGTCCGTTTATACGTAGGGACCGTCAATATATTCCTTCTCGTGTTGTATTACTCATAACCGAGGGTCGTCATTCCCCTCAAAATCATCTTTTTCTTGACAATGTTCCAAAGAGTGAGTAACGTTAGGACTCTGTAACTTTAATAGTCTTACAATATGATTGATATTATTAATGACTTTAGTGTAATGACCAGTGTAGAATCTGATGTGTAAAATGCAACACAAATATACATCCAGAATATTATATTCTCTGTATAAAATTTCATCCAAATCCATTGATCCATCCAGACATTCAAACCTATAATAATATAATGAGATTTATAATGAAACTTAATTTTAATTAATGATGATCCAATCAGCATAAAATAAGAACAGCGTCTTTAAAATTATAGAACATTGATACAAAGCAAATCACAAGTTTTAGCATAAGAATCTAAATTTATATTATTTTTTCACAAAAAAAATAATAATATCTTATCGAACTATACAGCAGAAGCAAGTACAAAAACGATATAACTCTTTCCAAAAGCAAAATTAATTTAGAAGATTATTTTCTCTACGTCCATACTGAAAATGATGAAATAAACACAACTACAACTGCACAACTTTATCAGTTAAATCCAGATAGGTAGATGTAGATTCAACTTACTCCAATGGTAATTAAGGATAAAACTGCCGTTTGACGAGAAAATCACATAAACATCCTCACTATTAACAGTAGATATTCTCCAATACTGTGCATCAAACAATTAACCCAAAGAAGCACAATGACGTTTATTTTGCTTGAAATCTGTTCCGTCAATTTCACACCACCGACAATGGGCTCTGATTGGCCAAGTCGAGTACACATGATGCAGTGATTGGTCCTTACTGTTACTACTCTAAAGTTATTTTTCCTCGATGAATACTGTGTCACATCACTTCACTATCACAACCTTTACGGTAGTCACATCACATGACATCACTGCTATAGGAACCGGGAGTGCGTCCTAGTGGAGTTAGGCGAGAAGCTGTTGTCGGGCAGTACGCTAGCGTCGCCATAGACTGGCGCGGTGGGGCCGCTCGAGGCGTACGGGCTCCTGGACAACGTGCGCGCTCGGTACAGCGGCGCGGGCGACGCCTCCGGAGGTGGCAACACTGTTTGTACTGGTTCCATCGGCATGCGGATTAGCGCTTTATTTTGGAACCGATATTGCACTGTAAATAAAATGGTTACGTTATACAAGGTTACTTTTCAAAGGGTACTAAGGGTAGTTAGTCAAATGATCAAAGGTTATTTTTTATGTTATAACTGTTATTCAGGGTTAATTTTCAAAGTAGCTAAATTATCAGAGGTTATTTTAGCCATCATTATGAACAACTTTCGTCATCCATCATCATCAGAAAAAGTTTTTTTTTTTCGAGATTTCAGGATTGTTTACATAGTAAAAGTTTTTCATAATTAAGACCAAAATAACCTCTGATTTGACTACCCTTTGAATATGAAACTTGTATAACAGTTATCACATAAAATAAGGAGTTGATAGGGTTAGGGTTGATCTACACTGGCAACCTTTATCAGTATCAGTAAATTTTTGCTCATTAGACAATACTAAGAGAGAGCAAAATGCGCGACAAAGATAACAATTTCTTACGATTACTGTGTTGCGATAGAAACTAGCTCTATATAATCAATACGGGTACTAGATAGTACCCTTCCAATGTAAAATGTATGATATAGCTACTCACTATAGGAGTAGGCACCGGCCACCGCAGCAATAGTGAGCAAGGTGGATAGGTAAGGAGTGATCAGTGAGAGGAAAGCTCCCAGTAATGTTCCGCAAGCGACATCACAGTCGCGTTCGACCTCCACCCTTATTTCTTGAGCGGTCAGTCGTGACTTCACGTTTATCCATCCGAGGCCGCATGTGGACGCTTCGTTTGTCACAGTTACTATTATTTCACCTGAAAAAAAAATCATTTTTTTATCCTGGGACATTCTACACTCAGCTATCTAATCCCAAACTAAGCAGAGCTTGTACTATGGAAACCAGATAACTGATATAATACATATAATATACTACTGTTTGTTGTACTGTAATAAAATATTATATATACTTAATAATATACATAACTAGCTGTTTAACGCGGTTTCACCCGCGTTCCCGTGATAAAAATCTAGCCTATAATACTCGGTGATAATGTAGCTTCCTATTAGTGAAAGAATTTTTCGAATCCGACTGGTAGTTCTAGAGATTAGCCCGTTAAAACAAACAACAAAAAAACTTCCGATTTATTATATAAATATAGATTACACCCAGACTCAGGGAATACAGGCATGCATGTCCTAGGTGGAAATCGAACCCACGACCTGCAGCGTGATAGGTCAGTTGTGCCCTAGTTTACAATCCACAATGTACTCGTAAGATCCGACTGCCGAATGGTTGTTTGCATGGGCCACAACAAAGTCAAAATATAAAATAAATCTTACCTTCACTAGTAACGGATTCTAATTTCAATCCAGGGGAAGTGGTCATCATGACCAGCTTCAGCGCGTGAGGGTGTCCATACACCGTGAACACGGCAGGTGGGCTGAGTAACGACACCTTACTCTGAGATACCTTTATTGGAGGTAACAGTCGCACTTTAGTACATGTCCTTGATACGCTCCATTCAGCGCATAATTCCACTTCTGAAGATTGGATTATAGGAGATGCTGGTATGATTTTGCAGCCCATTTGACCTGTGAAATAAAATGGAAGTTTGAAAATGTCAGAAAAGGCACCTATTGTTCGATGCTACCTCAGTAGTAGAAAGTCCCGGTTTCTAATGATACAATCAGCTTGAGCTTTCGGTGAAAGAAAACATCGTGAGGAAACCATAGTACGGTTTTAAGGTACTTTGTAGTACCTACCTGGCTGGCTGGCTGGCTACCACACTCAAGTTGGGAATCTGTAGCCAAGCACCTATAAGTATGTAAATAAATTACCCAAGTAACACAGGAAGCATTTTAACAAACGAATAGTAAACTTATGTACAACTTAAGGTTCGTATAAACTCTTATATAAGCTCACCGAACATCTTGACGCTTTATATAGGCATTTCAAAACCATTAAGATGCTTTACATTATATAACGTTTGGATAGTGGCATATCAAAATGCTTTTGTATAGCCTTTAGTTTTAGTGCAGAAAACCACAAAGCAGCTGTACAGCTTTCAGCTGTGTTTAGTGCGTTTGGACCTACAATTTTTTTTTTGTCTATTTCGCAACTTGGCAATCTGTGATTATTTTCACAATGAGCCATTACGCTGTCCATATTGAACATTTCACAATACAGAGAGCTGGCTCCAGTGACCTCTCTCATACGCTATCGTCAAATCTGTAAGCCAAACAAGGGACACTGTGTCTTTTAAGTCGAGAGTGCTTAACGCTTCCTGTGCCTTCCAGCTTTAGAGCCAATTCATTGGCGTGGCTCGAGAGTCGTTTTTGGTAGCTCTTGCTGTATTTAGCAATCTCTTGTTTTACAGTGTTAATATTTAAGTCCATGTGTATGTATTTGTTACTTATAAAATATGGTATGTTTAGCATTGTTCTTAATGTTTTACTTTGGAACCTCTCTAGTATTTCCAAATTGCTTGCTGTGCCCCCGGACCTACAATAGCATTTTTAAGTAATAAATAAATGCTTAATGCTGTTTAATAGCATAATCCTGAAACATAATGCAATGTAAATCCGCTATACAGCCTTCAGCTGTTTTTAGTGCCTTGGGGTCTACAAAAGCATTTTTAAGTAGTAAGATAATGCCTAATGCTGCTTAATAGCATAAACGTGAATCAATGTAATGCTTGCATTTTTAAAGATCAACTGAGTTCTGTTATACAGCTAACAGCTCTTTGATCAAATACACGTGAGTTATTGTAATGCGTCAAGCAGTATATACATTCATTTTACTGTATTCGAAAAACCATTTGTCGGCCATATTGGGGAAAAGCACAATATTATATATCAACAAAATATCAGCAATTTTTTTATGGTGGGCGTTTGAATATTATATATTTAAGTGAGTGTGTTGTCTAACCTTGTTATATGCTAATAACAAAATTAAGTTGTGATTTCATTGTACGTGTAATTTAGTATAGGTAAAAATAGGTACTCGAATAAAACAACCTATTTACTTATTTCTTTTTTGTTGACTGCACCATCGTTTTAAAAAGGCACGCGCAGGAATAGTTATGTAGATAATGCGTTCACAACAAGCAACACTTTTTATCAACTCTTGGCGAACGGATTCAACTCGTAAAAACATTCTGAAATGGGTTTTATTGTTTTGCTCAAGGATCTCCAAAATTGCGTTTAAGTAATGGCAGTATTTCAGTCTACATAAATGCTACTGGTATACCGATGAACCCATATAGAACTACTTTATAGACAATAGCACAACAGTGGTTCATGAAAAGTCTTCTCTCTGGCTTCTGGCTTAATAATTACTCACGTGTGACTATTTATACTGCTGGCGGCATTAATTAGCCTTTTTAAAGGCTCACCGGGCTGCTATAAGCAGCTGCTATTTTGTAAATATTTTATAACCAAAAAATATTATTAATTGGACCTATTTATAAAAGCAATAGGCCTATATAATACTGATATAACTTAATTTAATATTATCCAATCAATACTATTATGTTAATTATGCAAAATTCGTTCCATACTAGGAATACACAATTGTTTTGGTTATGTCACACATATCTTTATATCACATTTTATATCAAAACCACAAAATATCGAAGGCGCGTGAAAATTTTCAACGAAACTTATATACAAATTTACAGTAAACTACATTGCGCAGATATTTGAAGGCATGAAATAGCAAAGGAGGCAAAATCTTAACCTGAAATATAAATGTTGTTTTGATGCAAACAAATATGGTGTTACTCACTCAGTTTTAATCGTCTTCGTCCATATTATATTGCGAGACAAGGTAGTTATATTACAACGTTAATTGTATTATAAAATTTGTTCCGTGGTATTAGAGATGTTTTTCCAATGATATTTAAGCTCTAACTGTGAACACTTAAATAGCTTCAATAATTCTTTTAGTACACTCTAATGCTAGTCTAATACTTTCGTAATGCAATTAACATCTTCGTTATCAATAATATTGTTAGTATAATGCATCTGTAATGCGACTGGCAACTTCATTGACCGTAATAATGCTTCCTTAATGCGATTGGCAATTTCCTTGACCACAATAATTCTTCCTTAATGCGATTGGCAATTTCCTTGACCACAATAATGCTAATATAATGTAGGATTTAAATATACTAAGTCCTAAACGAAACTTATTATCATCAGATAAGGTTTCAGAACGAAAGATGAGAGAGAGAGAGAGAGAAAGAGGATGGATGAAAGAGAGGAGAGATCGGTTGTGTCGAAAAAAAGAAAGACGTGTGCTTCATCAATAGATATTGTATTATTATAAAACTAAATAAAATTGTCGTGTAAAAGTAAAATATAGTGCATAAACAAAAGCCTCGTTTCATTTATCAGTCCCACACATGGGGGCTCGTCCGGGATTGCCAAAAAAATATTCGACTAGATAATGAAACGAGTGCGTGGCGTGCGTCTAATGGCGGCTATGTGAAGATCATCCTCGATGTTAGAAAACATAATTAAGATTAAGAAGAAGAGACGTACAAACTAAGACGATATAATTTTGAGATGAAGAGGCTGTATTGGGGCATTTGGGGCTGCTAAATATTTGTGGTGAAGATGGCGAAACGTGGTGAAGAGGTTAGTTCGGCGGCGCATGCGGTGGCAGTGATGCAATTTCATGATGGAATTATACCTAAATTTGACGGCGTGGATAAGACGTACACGTCGGCAAAATGGGCAGTAGATGTCGAGGAGAATGCTGAAATTTTTCATTGGACTCCGGTCCAGACACTAATTATTGCACGACGCTCTCTATCCGGCGTCGCGGCAACTTGGTTGAAAACGGAGAAGGTGTTCAAGACGTTCGAAGAACTAAAAAGTGCTGTTATTAAAGAATTCCCTGATACGATTAACTCAAAAGAAGCCCACGAAAATTTGGCTTCCAGAAAAGATGAGACATACTATGAATATAGGTTACACATGAAAGAGCTTGGTAAAAGAGGCAAAGTTGCCGATTATGTTATCATACAGTACATAATCGAGGGGATCACCGACTACGAGGTGAACAAGGCGATCCTGTATGGCGTTACCAGTTATAGTATACTGAAAGAAAAACTTATAATATATGAGACTATGAAGAAAAACATGATTAAAACTACGAAGGAGAGGGAGAGACGTGCAACACCATCATCATCACAGCAAAACCGAGATGATGAACGACGATGCTTCAAATGTGGAGACCGCGGACATCTATCATCATCGTGCTCGAAAGATTTTAAGTGTTTCAAGTGTGGCATGTTCGGGCACAAGGCACCGATGTGCACAGGTACTGCCAACACCACGGAGCCAATCGGTCCGAGCGGAAGCGACGAGAAAAATTATAGGCATTGCATAGGTAGTAGGTTGAGATTATTGTTAAATAGTTTTTATTTTAAAAACCATCTTAACAAACTTTTGAAATTGTAAATTGTACTTTGTTAAATTGTTTTTTGTAATTTAATTTAAGTGATAATTTAAGAAAAAAAGATGTAATTAAAATAAGCCAAGGTCAATGCTATGTAGACTTGTTTACATATAATTTTGTTTGCATTTTCACTGATTGTAATTTTTCAGTCTGGAGACCAGACTTAGCAGGATGGCCGAGTCTGTAGGATTTAAATATACTAAGTCCTAAACGAAACTTATTATCATCAGATAAGGTTTCAGAACGAAAGATGAGAGAGAGAGAAAGAGGATGGATGAAAGAGAGGAGAGATCGGTTGTGTCGAAAAAAAGAAAGACGTGTGCTTCATCAATAGATATTGTATTATTATAAAACTAAATAAAATTGTCGTGTAAAAGTAAAATATAGTGCATAAACAAAAGCCTCGTTTCATTTATCAGTCCCACATATAATGCGCATGTAATGCAATTAAACAGCTTTTGTGAACCTATTTAGGATCTATAGTTGTATAATTTGTGCCCAAATAAGCATTACAGTAGCTGTATAAACGTTTGTAATGTTACTATACAACTAATTCAAAATGCTAAAACGATACAAAAATGCTGTAAGTCGGCCGATATACTGCTTTGATGTGTTACTTGGGTAGTTCGTTATAAAAAAAATCCTCACTCCGACAAGGATCAAAAGGCTAAATATCAATTCGATTCATCGAAAAGTTCTCGGAAATTAAAATAGCAGTTGCTTAAATTCGTCTCGAAAATTTTTGAATCCGTTTCCGATACAGAATCCGCCGTTTTAAAATAGCCCTGCAGATCCGTCTAAAATTTCCTACATGTATAATGTATGTATATATGGGTGTTTTTTGGTCGGCGACAAGCGACCAAGGAGTGGTAGTACCAAAAATACATTTCTCAGAAATGGACTTAATTCCATTAAATACTGTAAATGCGTTGAGAAATACCTTATTCAATTTGAAATAAAATTACCGCAAAGTATGGTCACTCGGCACGTGCACAGACTAGAGCTAGGCGCAAGCTGCCATCGCCCCACCCCTTTACTCGCTCGCACTCCCGTTGAGTATTACGTCTACAATTTAGCTTATTACATGATTTTCCAAATAATATTTTTATTATTAAAAAAAAAAAAAAGTATTTTTTTTAGCACCAGTATCATTTGTATTATCGACCCTGAGTCGCTCGTCGCTGACCAAAACAACGACCTGTATAGTTCCTAGTGGTTATCTTACCATTAATAATATCGAGAACAGGTTCAGCAGTGTGCGGTTGTTTGGTGCGACACGAGAACGGCAGCTCGACCGGCACTCCCTCCAGTGCGTATCGTTGCTCCTCGGTACATATCAGCGGGCCGTTTTTAAGACCCGACGCTTCTATCGATAACGGTACTAGGGTTGATGGCCATTCACCGGCGAGGAATTCAATCTGTAAATTGTTTTGATATAATTATTTGAACATTCACCATTGGTAAGTGTCAGTTTCTAGCGGAGAAAACCAATAGCGGTCTGGTGACTGTTTTCACTGAAGTGGAGCGCAGATTCCTAGCAATGTGATTGGATAATTCATGCACCGCTAAGCTCCACTCGCCCAGCATCCGTACACCCTAGTCTACAGTAGGGTTGCAGGGTCTCTATCTTGTAGCCCTCTACTTTATATCCAGAAAAGTTCCGGAGTTCCGGTAAGCCTAACAGGGTTACACTGCACTTTGTGCCTGACCACCAAGCAGTCCTGTGCCTTAGACTGGTAACTTCAGACACTTAATGCGCGCGGGGAAGGACGCACGGCCGTAGACTTACCGAGCTAACGAATATGCCCCACTCCTGCAACTAACCATAAATATCCACCACGAGTTCGAAGTCCCAAAGTCCAGATTTATCAAAAGCTAGTGGGCTAATCAACTCCCGGGGTACCCCAATCCTAAAAGCTGGACCCTTGGTTCCCATCTCTTCGGGTATCTACAGACAAGGGCCCAGATAGCGACAAAAAAATGTTTTTAGTTATCAGCGGTGTGGTTGATTAGTACGCCTTTTAAATAGCCCAAGGTTACCTTGTCTAAAGGCAGCTGGTGTAGAGTAGCCGCGGCGGTGGTGCGGTCGAGCCGCAGCACATGCGTGGCGGAGGTGTCGCGCACCAGCAGCGCCAGCGTCACGCTGCCTCCCACTGACAAGCGGATAGCACTCGGGGCGCGCCATCCCACGCCTTCTAGGCACACGCCCCAACCGCCTGTCGCTGGAAACAATGTTAAAAAATTGTAAATGAGGTAGATCGTCTATAGGGAGATATACACATGAGTATTAAGTAATTGTCTTTTATCTTTTGAGTTTTTTACTTGGGGATTTACGGTGATGATAAACATCGTCAGAAACATGTTTAAACTTGTTTAAGAGAGGCAAATCATACCGCTATTTCGCTCAAAGAGCACCTCGACTGGGAAAGTCCTACACCTTACAGGATACTGCAGCCTAATAACTAGATGCCCAGTGAAGAAGGCCCAAATTCATAAGTAAGTTTTTAATAATGGCATCTTTTTGGTACATACAGGTCGTTGTTTTGGTCAGCGACGAGCGACTCAGGGTCGATAATACAAAAGATACTGGTGCTAAAAAAAATATAAAAAAAATACTTTTATTATTTTAATAATAAAAATAAATTTTTTTTTTTTGAAAATCATTTAATAAGCGTGTAGACATAATACTCAACGGGAGTACGAGGGAGTAAAGGGGTGGGGCGATGGCGGCTTGTGCCTAGCTCTAGTCTGTGCACGTGCCTAGTAACCATACTTTGCAGTAATTTTATTTCAAATTGAATAAGGTATTTCTCAACATATTTACAGTATTTAATGGAATTAAGTCCATTTTTGGGGAATATATATTTCGTACTACCGCTCCTGGGTCGCTTGTCGCCGACCAAAACAACATCCTGTATATCACAACATAAACATATTGTTATATAATCGAGTATAATGTAATATATCAGAACTTACCAACAATCCTCTCGGCAGTTGAATCGGAGCCGGTGACCCACACTTCGTCTCCGACAGTGACTCCACTGACCGTTCCTTGGAAACTCATGAAAGCGCCTGTCGCGTCTAAGCCTGCTATTACTAACTCGTTACCGTGTGTGCTGTAATAATTTTTTAACACAAATGTATCTTTCGTGAACAATTGCTCCTATTTCTATCGTTGTTATTCACTAAGACACTTATCATAATATTTTTATATTTGCCATAAAAAAGCTAAGTTGGGTTTGAAAAGAGTAATTGGAGTTTCTTAACTGCTCTTCCTGAGAAGAAGAAATTAATGAAATAAAATTAATGAAATGAAATATATTTAACTAGCTTCTGCTCGCGGCTTCGCCCGCGTGGCCTACAGGAATCAAATGACATATTTTTCTACAACAAAAAAAAAAATCCAAAACAACTTCATCCCGCTTCGATGGTGGAATTATTAAAAACGCGTATACATTAATTTTCAATTTTCAGCCTAAACACAAAATTTGAAGATCCTAACTTCGAAACTGACGGACTTTCATACAAACTTTCATCCCCTATTTCACCCCCTTAGGGGTGGAATTTCGAAAAACCCTTTCTTAGTGGATACCTACTCTTCACAAAGAATATACCCTCTAAATTTCATGTCTCTAGGACCAGTGGTTTAGGCTGTGCGTTGATATATCAGTCAATCAGTCAGTCAGTCAGTCAGGACTTTGAATTTTATATATATAGATATTTGAAGAATAAGATAGGTGTCGAATTTGTTTTAAATTTTATTACAACAACTGTGGCCTTAGCACGAATCACTTTCGAGTCGCCTTCATAGCGTCATCGTATCGAGTAAATCAATAAATCCTGTAAAATAACCATATGTAACAGCAAAATAATTTCATTACAAATGAGAGCGTAACTTACCTGTTAGCCGACCTCTTAAGATGCGCTGTAAGCGATGAAATGGCGGAGATGTTAGCATCAGGAGCGAGGAGCTCCCTTCCAACTGAGTTGCGCATCACTAGACGAACTGCCGCGTCTTCCATATCACCCGATGGTTCAGCTGTACAATAGTGTGGCACTGATACTTCTACGTGGATAGCCTGTGCAACATACAAGTACTTATTTTACATAAATAAGATTATTTTCACTTTATACTAAGTATAAAGTGAAAATAAGTATTAAATAATGAAAACTCAGAAATATACTGCTCGAACTCTGAACAAATATATCAACAAAACCGATAAATATTTAAATAACCGGTTATTTCACAACCAAGTAAAATCCGAACCAAACTTAATGGCGGCTGTGAAGTGCGCTGCGAGCCGGCTTTGCGCAGGTACAGTCATCTCGAATGTACCGCATATCTTCGTTTTCGCTACTGCGCAGCGTTCCGCGCCTAATAGTTATGTTCCGCTTGCGGCGGCGTCGTGTGACGGGTCGCTCACTTCCCTCCAATATGGCGAGGAGGGCGATAGCTGCCACACGCGTCATACTTGTGAACAGGTGCTGCTTGTGGGGATTGGTCTGCTTAAGTTTGCCATTTATTTATTTACTTATTAAATATAGATTCAGTCTACTTTGTAGTTTTGCCGCCGCGCCGGGGCACGCAATTGTTATCAGTGCGATTAGAATGTAAATATTATGTAATGAATCTAAGCTTGTTTTGAAAAGAGTAATTGCTGAGTTTATTGCCGGCTCTTCTCAGCAAATGCAACCTTCCGAACCGGTATTAGAGTATTAGAGTCAGACTTTTCATAAGTGCCTGCGAAAGTCTATTTGAATAAATGATCTTGATTTTGAAAAATATCATAGCCGCCAATAAGTTTGACTCAGTCTGTACTGTACCAAGCATTGCTTCGAAGAAATGAGTAGGTTACTTTTAATATAAGACTGTAAATTGCTCAATTCAGTATTTTTTCCTATATTACGGATAAAAAATGTTAACTTACCGTCTCCCTGTAAATATTGTTCCTCTCATCTTTATGCTGAGCTAAAATTATTCCATGCCCCGGCCTTATTGCCTTCACTTCACCATTAGCACTCAGCATGAAGGCACCATCTTCATATGCCTTCCAACTGCCTCTAGGCAGTGCCTTAAGTTTGACTAAAGTACCTACTGCTAAGGCAAGGCGGTCGCCTGAAGCTAGTTCCTTGGACAACCCTTCGACTGAAGTACGAATATCTGATATGCCGAGGATTTCTATTGTACTGTCCCACGAGCGAGATTCGGCTACCTGTAGAGAAAGAGATGCATTTCAGGGTTCCTTAATGTTTATGGTCATTACATAAAATATGTGAATATAAGGTTAATCGATACAGCATTTTAATGGAAAGAAAACTGTAATGGTGATTCTTACCTGTCCTATATTCCGTACTCTAACATCAATCGTGATAACGCCAGGTTTTAAAGGCACCACTCTCACCGACAAACCCTCAGCAACGGACCTCTCCAAATAATCTGTAATAATTAATCGTATTCAATGAAACAGGAATGTAAGAGTCCAGAAAAATTGCGGTACCAAATACACGATTAAAATAATCCAGCATCCGAAATAAAATAGAAAAAAATAGCACGAGTACTTTTTCAATGACATAGCTAGTGCGTCGAAAGTGCGTCGAATATTCGGTCAACACCACTTGACCACCAGGGTTACCAAATCTTTTCTCGAACTTATAAAATACTATTCATTTTGATTATTCTATTTGATTATTTGATTATTCGCCTCCACCCACACCGGCCCGGGGGAACCCACCAGTAGCGTCTGTGTCGCTGTTACTTACCATCAGCATGTGTAGTGTAGAGCCGGGCGACGGTAGAGTCGCGCACGGTCCACGTGACTCTCGGCGGCGGGTGCACTGCGGCCAGCGACGCCGCCGGCAACCCGCCCGCCTCCACCCACCAGTAGCGTCTGTGTCGCTGTTACTTACCATCAGCATGTGTAGTGTAGAGCCGGGCGACGGTAGAGTCGCGCACGGTCCACGTGACTCTCGGCGGCGGGTGCACTGCGGCCAGCGACGCCGCCGGCAACCCGCCCGCCTCCACCCACCAGTAGCGTCTGTGTCGCTGTTACTTACCATCAGCATGTGTAGTGTAGAGCCGGGCGACGGTAGAGTCGCGCACGGTCCACGTGACTCTCGGCGGCGGGTGCACTGCGGCCAGCGACGCCGCCGGCAACCCGCCCGCCTCCACCCACCAGTAGCGTCTGTGTCGCTGTTACTTACCATCAGCATGTGTAGTGTAGAGCCGGGCGACGGTAGAGTCGCGCACGGTCCACGTGACTCTCGGCGGCGGGTGCACTGCGGCCAGCGACGCCGCCGGCAACCCGCCCGCCTCCACCCACCAGTAGCGTCTGTGTCGCTGTTACTTACCATCAGCATGTGTAGTGTAGAGCCGGGCGACGGTAGAGTCGCGCACGGTCCACGTGACTCTCGGCGGCGGGTGCACTGCGGCCAGCGACGCCGCCGGCAACCCGCCCGCCTCCACCCACCAGTAGCGTCTGTGTCGCTGTTACTTACCATCAGCATGTGTAGTGTAGAGCCGGGCGACGGTAGAGTCGCGCACGGTCCACGTGACTCTCGGCGGCGGGTGCACTGCGGCCAGCGACGCCGCCGGCAACCCGCCCGCCTCCACCCACCAGTAGCGTCTGTGTCGCTGTTACTTACCATCAGCATGTGTAGTGTAGAGCCGGGCGACGGTAGAGTCGCGCACGGTCCACGTGACTCTCGGCGGCGGGTGCACTGCGGCCAGCGACGCCGCCGGCAACCCGCCCGCCTCCACCCACCAGTAGCGTCTGTGTCGCTGTTACTTACCATCAGCATGTGTAGTGTAGAGCCGGGCGACGGTAGAGTCGCGCACGGTCCACGTGACTCTCGGCGGCGGGTGCACTGCGGCCAGCGACGCCGCCGGCAACCCGCCCGCCTCCACCCACACCGGCCCGGGGGAACCCACCAGTAGCGTCTGTGTCGCTGCCCGGACACGGATACCGGATATAGGGATTACCTGCACGTTAAGTCAACATTTAGATAGGGGCCTAGCTGGGACGCTAATACATAAGATTGATTTAACTTACCTCAACTTCTGAAAGTGCGCTCGCCATCTCGACATTAGCGATGTCTGTTGCGACGAGTTTAATACGCGCCGTTCCTTTAGATAAACCGTTCACGGATCCAGAAGGCGTCACCTAAACAAAAATAAAATCAATGATTTAACCCTGCCAAAATGCGAAGCGAAATCTTTGACATGTCAATGTGATAAAACTTACATCAACAAAACTGTCTCCCGCGTCGACCTTATACTGCAAACCAGCGAGATGTTGCGGCGGTCCGCCCGTGTGACGCAACTGTAGTCTTCCACCCGGCGGCACTCGAGCTTTTGCAGGCACTATCTCAAGTGGCGGAAATACTATCACCTGATTGAAGAGGGATGAATAATGTTATCAGTTTTTGATACCCAGAAGGGGGAAGTTATAGGATAAATTCTGATGATTTATTTGGTGACCGTCAATGTAATTTTTTCACGTCCACCTTATGCCATCTCCTATGGACAACAGGGGCTGATCAAAAATAACCAATTTTATTATTAGAGAACTGTAAGTTTTTTTGGTGTACTAAGGTATCCCTCCTCAACAATATTTTAACACAAACGAAGTAATTATAATGATGTAATTTTAATATTACTTTTCTGCTACAAAAAGTGGACTCTATAGGTGGATTCAATAGGTGATACTGAACAATATTTCCTATATAATACATTAAATAATCCATCTATATTGCATTTCATTCATTGTAGGCCTCAAAACTCAAAATATAACATGGAAAACAGTCATCAAGATAAACTTACCTCAACTTCCCGACTCCAAAACCCGCCCAAAAAGGCTCTAATCTTGCCAGTGCCCTCCTTCAGCCCGCACAGGGTTCCATTCTTCATCACCACACTGCCTGTGACGCTCCACTCCGGTGGCTTACTAATCGTCACATACCTCAGTGATGTGCCTTTCACAAGGACAGATATAGGTATACATGCGCCCACGCATACCGCTCTAGATGTCGATACTTCAATATTTAGTACATCTTCTATGTTCACCTGAAAAGAAAGAACGATTTATGTAATGAAACAGAAAACAAAAGAGCACGAAACAGAAATGGACTGACTAGGTGACAGAAAACAAACATTTTATAATAGCACAAGTAAAAATATGAAATTGCTATCATTTTTTACGCACATATACATTCCCTTTTATATCAGGCAGCGGTGCTACCGCGTAAGTCAATCCTATATATCGAAAACGGTTTTCTAGCTCTAAGCTATATGGATAACACTCAGACATCAAGACAGGTCCCCTGACGAGTGGATAGCTTTAACTCGTTTTATATTCACGTGTATAATAGAATAAATAAATATAATAGAATTGTAGAAAACCGAGGTATTTCTTTTTAATTTATAGTAAGTCAATTTTAATTACTGACTTACGCGGAAGCCCCGTTTTATTTGATTTACCAATGAGAGATTATGGTGCCGATTCTGTTGTAAATCGCACTAAACTAATTTTAATCTCATCACATCTCATTCTAGCAAACATTATTAAAAAGGATAGAATATATTTAAAGCTGTCAAATTAGTCTTGCCGTTTTCATTTGCGGGTAAATAGACGTACTCAACTACGGCGACTAAATGTACGTTGAAAACAATTGGACTAATTTACAGGACTAAATTTCTTACATTCTCTTCTTATATTCTTCGTCACAACAGAATCAGCCAATCAAACCAATAACAAAAAATCTTAATACACATACAAAGTAAGCCTACAATAACATGATTTCTAAATCAAATCATTAGTATTACCTCAACCCGCTGCCTCTCCCCACTAATACATTGGTCTGTGACGATGAGGTCATAAGAGCCCGGGCCCGGTACCACGACACTTAGGGCTCCGCCCTCCACCCGCGCTGACACACCATTAGGCGCCTCCACAGAATACCGGCCGCTGCCTCCCGACACCGTCGCTATGTTGTCCACTGCCTCACCGTCCCATGCTATGTTTACCTACAAACACGACTTTATTATTAACTACCTGTCCCGCGCGGTTTTACCCGCGTTCCCGGGATAAAAAGTACCCTGTCTTTCTTCATACTATAGCCTGTCTGCGTGCCTTTTATCGCTTTTATTGTTTGAGTGATACTTGAGCAAACAGACAATTGGTGTTGCGCCGGACTTTTTGCGCGTCGTATGCGTTACTGCTTAGAATTGTATAAGTTTTATTTTCACATACTCAAAAGTTCGACGCGGTGCGGTCTGTCGTCTGCGCTGCACCTAAAACAGCTGTTTTGGGGTCTGTATTATTAAAATTACTTGTTTCATATAAAAATTGCAATACTGTTTTTGATCAGTTTTGTCACAAAATAACGTTGAATAAAACTTATGCTGTCTATCCGTTACTTTCTGACATCACATATAAAAAATAAATAAAAAAATTGATACTACTGTTGATACTGAGTAAACAAATTGGAATATGGTATAGATAGATACATTGAATAACTCTGTATAAATATCTTTACCGTATTAATAGCTAAAGGTTATTGCAGAAATGCTGTGTATTAACGGATGATGAAAACAAAGTTCAGGCTTACCACGAGAGGATCACACTTCAAGGGAGCGACCACTTTAGCTTGTATTCTAGCCGTCGCCTCCGGAATGTACGCCTTCAGTGCACCGGTCCAACCTATCGCCTGCTCGTCTGTTACTACCAACTGTAATAAAATTGAGTGTGTAATGGAAAGAAAGAAAAAAGTTAAATTCAAGACAACACACCTCAATATCACAGTAATATGAGACAGAACGAACAATGAACAACTAAAAATAATGTGTAATGTTGTGAATATGTGCGGACTCAGCATAAGGTCAGTAAAAAAGTTCGCGCTGCTTTTCAGTCATGACATGACGAACATACAGTGTCGTCGTTACAAACAAAAACAAATAAACACAAAGTACTATATAAAAAGAAAAAATACACAAAGATAAAAAATAGCTGGTAACAAAAATAACAAAAAACATGGAGGCAAAATAGTCGGACAGATAAGTATCCAATCAGGCGGACGATCTGAATGGCTTTCTTCTAAAAATTTTTAATCTTGAGAATGACGCTTTCACGCTGTTGTCATTAGGGATTGGTTGAAATTGAATGGTTATAAAGGTGTAAACGCAGATCTATTGTATATTATGGCGGTGATAGCTTGGTCCCGCATTCGAATCCTACAAGAGCTTGAACAACGGTGGTAGGGTACTTTGTAGTACCCGCCTGGCTGGCTACCCTCAAGTTGAAAATCTGTCGCCAAGCACCAATCGGTGTGTTTCGACAACTGCACTTGAGAGCCAGTTTCTCAACTCTAGGCTTTGTGTGCTTGCCACCTTCGGCCACGTCATCGTTTTCTGCGATGTTGATTGCGGTCAACCACAATCAAAAAAGCTGAAAATTATTATCTCTTACAAACAATACCCAAAAGCGAAACAAAAGAAACACATCTTACCTGGTAATACTTATTTGGCACTGGCACAGGGGCATACTCAGGATGCGTCTCAATGAACAGCCTGTCAGTAGCTCTGAACTCTATTCCCCTGTGACTAGGTTCAATATCCCATGACACCTTTGGTCCACGCTCGTCGAGCAACTCACGACCGATTGCGTCTAATAAAGTCACTTTCACGGATATTTCTTGGCCGGGACGCAACCAAACTCTGAAACAATAAAAAATAATAAGTTAATGTTTTTACCTTTATATTTGCTTTTTAAATTTGACATGGGAAAGGGTCAGTTCACACCGAGACGCGACGCGGTAAGCTTAGATAGCAATATAATATAGAACTTTATTTACTACATAAAAAGGTGCACATTTCAGTGAGAGAAATCGTGACAAGTATCTCGCGCCACGACGCGAGGTGTAACCGAACTCTCTCTCTCTGAAATGTGTATCTTTTTGTTTACTAAATAAAGTTCTACAATCTATTTTTATTGTAAGTGCGCGTCTCGGTGTGAGCTGGGACTTATTGGCGGGAACTTGCCGTGTGACGTTGCGTTTTTATTTTCATCGTGGTATTTTATCCAATAGAGATCAATCCATGTGCACCAATGAAGTGAAATGAATTATGTGTATCGTGACTTTTCAAGTTGTCTCAAGAAGTCCGTGAAAAGTTTTAGTACAATTACCACCATTGTACTAAAACATTAGTTTTATGGCCGTTGACTGTCAGTGCGGACTATATGAAGAGATTTATTTTGTGACTATATTAAAATACAACTCGAGAAAACTCAAATAAGACAAGGCTGTATGGCTCAGACCTTTGCCTGCCTTTTGGCGAATAAGACAAACAACATCGTTGTGAGCTGACCCTTAGTATACAGGCTTTTCTAGGCTCCTGGGTGAGACGCGCGTCCTATAGCTACGTATGAAAAAATAATTTAATTCCATGTGATCAAATTAAAAATTTAATATTATTTTTATCTTGAAAATCTTTTCAGAAATTGCCAGTCAACTGTAAATAGTGAGTGGGTTGATTTACTTTGAAGTGTGATTAAATTTTGAAGATCTCTATTAGTAAATATGAAATTCTAAAGTATATAACATATTGAAGAAATGATGAGACTATAGGTAGTTACTTGGGTCCTCCGGAACAATTGCCGGGGGCTTCGGGTGGTTCGAGACGTATTCTTGAGACGTAGGGGGCGCACGCCGCCTCCATCTGCACTGATTCACGCTCTTCGTCCGAATGTGACGTTAGTTCCAACCGGGTGTCGCCTTTCTGTTACAATATCATCGTATAACTAAAAATATTATAAGTGCGAAGTATTGTATGACATAACATAATATCCTGGGACATTTCTCACACACGGCTATCTGATCTCAAAATAATACCCAAATATTAGAAATATAACGTACCCTACGACACTTAAGTGTGAACAGTTGTATATCGGGATGTCTGTGCGGCGGCGGTCCGTCGCGCGCTATAAGCTCTGCAATACGCGGCTCGCTAGATTCGGGTACTAATGCTTCGCCTTCCGCTAGCACCTGGCAAAATAACATTTCATATTAGCGATTGTTGATTGATAATAATTCTGAAATTGTGACAAGATAATTGGGCAGTTAAAAAAGTGTACAGTGGAAAAGTTATGTGGAGTCTATACAACAAACTTAGTGCACATTTTGATCCACACACACTCTAGTACACAGCGTGTGCCTTCTGTATAAATGTGTTGTCATACCGGTAGTGTAGCTCCAGTGAGTGCAGCGGCGTGTGGCGGCCACAGTAGCGTGGGCGCGGCGCGGACCGCCACGCGGGCGGAGTCGCCGGCGCGCCCGCGGGACACTCGCACCGACGACACGCCTCTACTGCTCCACACACACTCTAGTACACAGCGTGTGCCTTCTGTATAAATGTGTTGTCATACCGGTAGTGTAGCTCCAGTGAGTGCAGCGGCGTGTGGCGGCCACAGTAGCGTGGGCGCGGCGCGGACCGCCACGCGGGCGGAGTCGCCGGCGCGCCCGCGGGACACTCGCACCGACGACACGCCTCTACTGCTCCACACACACTCTAGTACACAGCATGCGCCTTCTGTATAATCATAACCATGATTCATAGCAACATCTAAGGTGTTTCTTTATCTAAAATAAATACTATAAAGTTAAGAGTTTGAACACGGTAATCTACGGAGTATCCGTGTGTTGAGTAAGGTTGGCTACGTAACATTTTAACGCGAGTGAAACTGCGGGGCACAGCTTATGAACTAGATCAAAATCTTCAAAATCATTAATTAAAAAAATAGACCTTCACACGCACATAGGAATAGTCTGAGCTTATACCGGTTCGGAAAGTTAATCACACAGACAACAATTGCGCGCCCGGTGGCAAAACCACAAAGTAGACTCAATATTTAATAAGTAAATAGCCAACTTAAGAACACCAGCCCCCAAAGGCAGTAATTGTTCACAAGTATGACGCGTGTGGCAGCCATCAGCTTTCTCGCCATATTAGAGGGAAGTGGGCGTTTCTACACACGACGCCTCCGGAAGCAAAGGCCTTATAATAATTGACCGATTTGAACTTAAACTAGCTGACAGTCGGATTCAGAATCATCTAATTGAACGATTTTATACGGTTTTGGCCGTAAACTACAATACATAGTTATAGTCATGGATTCTCGTACTACCTATAGATAATTGTGATCAAAATTATAAGCGGACAGACAGGTAAAGAATAGAACTTACCTATAGGTTCGACCCACGGTGCAGCGGTCACGTTATGCGGTTCGGGACCCTCAAGTAATGATACGGCAAATGATGCACAGTTACATCTGAAAGTATTATATTAGTTCACAACTGGTCATAATATAACATGTTTTTTAATGCAATATCTATCTATGGTAACAAATGTTTATCCATGTGCTAGGTCCACTAATCAAACAATTTAGAAAAAAAAACACGCATGTATCATTCATTCACGCCACAATTACCAAAAATGATATCGTCAGTTTGGTTTAAAAAAAAGCATAAAAATCATTACTCGAAAACTACAAAAAATCGGGGAACATACATGGAGGTGCTATGGAGATAAGCCAATACCATCATAAAAGTAATACTCACACGTGGAAATTATACAATTCGCCGGTATCAGGATGAGTAGCGGTGAGCGCTATATGTAATTGATGAGGTCGTCCCACTCGAGCGTACCCAGAGCTGGATACTTGCAACATCTCCATTGGGGCTGTCCATACTCTGAAAGCACAATGAGTTTTATAGATTATGCAGTTACAATGAAGATTTAATTATAATGTAGATATTATGAAGTGGTTTGGCTGGTCTGGTAAATAGATAATACTGAAGTAAATACATTTCTAGAAATAAATTTTTGACCATAATTTTTTGACCTATCAATTCAATATTTTTAAAATTCCTATTATATGTCAATTTTTTTTTATAATAAATGCTACGGATAACAACCTATTAATTTTATTTAGATTTAAGTTATCTTAAATATCTGTATTTGTTTTATGTACCAAATAAACCTATTACATTCGTTTAGAGCAATGGTTCCCAACCAGTGGTCTGTGGGAGCCAAAATATGGTACAAAATACAGCAGCAAAATTACTTTATCCTTATTAAAATGCACAATATCACTTGATGATACTTTAACTACTGTCATAATATTATCATTCCAAACTTTCCATACTTATAGCTCACCTGCCATAAGCGTGAACATGAGGGTACTTCTGTAAGTGCACTCGCACCTTCATATCGCCCGCTCCACGAACAGTGACAACTCCCGTAGGTGCGAGCGAGAGGGGGCCTTGCGTCTCGCTCTCTGACCACACAACTGGCTCGTCGCCTCCACCGATGTGCTTGAGTGGTATGTCTCTGTAAAAGTAGTAGGTAGTTACAATTTAAACAAGTACTAAAATCACAGATATAGATATACAGTATTACCCAACTAATAAGGCGCGTCGTGAATCTTCGTTCGCACAGAAAAAAAGTATGGCCCCGAAGATTAACGAAAGAATGCTTAAAACTTACAATCAACCTTAGATCACTACTATAAGGTTCATAATACACTGCAGCTGTTAGTTCCGTCTAACTCGCAAGTCACGCCCCTCCGCACGGCGCGCGCTAACATGGCAGCAGCTGCCGACCAATAACGGTATCCCGCGTTTGAAAATGTATCTTCTGCGCTGGTACATCGGTAAGCCATATCAGTTGGGTACTACTGTACCTAGATAACGCAAGAGCGCCTACTTCGCGTGCCCGATTTAAGCATAAAATGCTTCACGTGGCCACTATCGCGCTCACATTGCATCGGTGCTCTTGAATTGATTTGGTATTTCCCGTCACTAAATATTGCTTGTGACTTCATAGTAGGTATTAAAAAAAAACACGCTTAGTTTTCATATAGGTCGTTGCGTTATCTAGGTACATTCTCTATATCTGTGACTAAAATATTAAGATTTTGGTGTACTCTAATTCGAAATATATTTCCACAAGAATAAACTATTGGTTGCTAAGTGCCGATCCCACAGAGAGAGTTCTAGAGTTCTGCGTTCCGCATTCACTATTGTGCACACAGCAAGCAGTCTAGAGTTCTGCAATATTCGCTACCGATCACACGTCATACACTTTTTTTACTTTTAAAGGCGCCGTATAGATTACAGTGAACGAGAAACGCAGAACTTTAGAACTCTCTCTGTGGGATCGGCGCCTTACAGTATAAGACAGATTTTTGTTATCTCTGCTTATAACTAAATCCTCCTCTCCTATTTAGTAGAACTAACTAAAACAAGTAACTTAAGTAGCAAAATGTTAATCCATGATAAAAATAATACATATTATAAAGATGTAAAGTTTGTATGTTTAGATGTAGGAGATAATCTCCGGAACTACTGATCCAGTTCAGGAAATTCTTTTACTAACAGGAAGCTACATTATCACCGGGTGTTATAGGATACCTTTTATCCCGGGAACGCGGGTGAAACCGCGAGGGATAGCTAGTGTTTCATAAAATGTTGATAAGCTCAAAAATGCATTTCACTAACAAGCGAAACTGCTATCTATCACTCGTTTTTCAAGGTTTAAAATATCTAACTCAAACTAATATTTTGTATGAATTTCTATTAATCGACTGAAGTAAATAAAAATCCATTACAGCCCCAAAAGTAACTAATATAAGTTAATAATCTCGTTTGTTTAATTTGAATCAATAATAAACAACATATCTACATGCCAGATGATAAGATAATAAAAATAACAATTACTTATCAACTTACAATATTTTTGTTTTGATGATTGTAAATATTTATCTGAGATCAAGGATGAGTATATCAAAGTCAAAGCGATTTATTCAATTTAGGCCCCAAAAGGGCACTGATCAAGGTCACATTTACTGAAGTTACCACCGGGTCGGAACTCAGTCTTCAACTGAGAAGAATCCGGCAAGAAACTCAGCAAGGTTACATATTTTAAGTATTTTTGGACAACCAGACCATGTTTGGCTTTTTTCCAAATAATTAACAATAAAAAGAAATCCTAAGCAAAAACATAGAGATATAAATACTTAAATAAAAGAATTCCTTATTTTAGTTGCGATTGAATATAAGTAAAATAGAAACACAAATACTTACTGAATAGTATCTGTCCAAGCTACGTATAGTTCTGACGGTATCACTTCTAATGGATCTATTGCTAGTCCCGACGTTTCAGCTTCCACCTGCAATATAATATTTATTTACTATCGATAAACTTGTTTACGTGGTGTTTAATCAAGTTTAAGGAGGTCGAGCGTAGCGTTTATTCGCTCAAAGAACAGAATGACAAAAGTACCTCACGTACGATTACAGTGGAGCGATTACGTAACTAATTTTCAATAATTTTCGAATTGAAATCGCTGCGGTTTTCTGATAACTTTGATGTTCTGATAACTGTAAATAAAAACAATGGTTCATTAGATATGGAACCATATCCGATTTTGTAATATTTCTACCGAATGCAGAGGTTATTTCAATCTGAATTTCATTGCAATAAAGTTACGTAATCCACGTACAGAATACCGCAGCCAAATAACTTTACATTGTGTTCCTGGGCATGAGTACAGTCGTATGAGCTCATCGTGGAGGGGGGAAGGGTAACACGCGAGTAATGCCCTCAGGTTTTGCAAGCGTCCATATGGCTATGGTAACCGCTTACCACCAGGTGGAACGACTTTCGTAATATATAAATATAATAAAAAAAGGTGATGATATGGTCAGAATTCGTTTTTTTTTATTATGAATAGCCCTGTTTTTGTCAACAATCTCAGTATGGTAAGTGATGCTGTAGCTGTAACCAAAGGTAAGCACACAAAGCCTAGAAGCTTACTGCTTCTCAAGTGCAGCTGCTAGATGTAACACATGGATCGATTTGAGCATAGTACTATAAAGTACGCAGCCATCGTTATCAACAACTGAGCTATTATCGCCAAAAAGACTAAGCACTATTAAATTCAATACAAATTGATCATAACGCAGAATATCTATTGTAAGAACATTAAAGTAATATTCATACAAGTCATAAGGCAATCGCGAGCCCAAGATAATCTATCGCGATCATTAAACTATCAAAATATGCCCAAACTAGAATTTTTTTCTAACCTTTCTAGATATAGACCTTCCAGCTATAGAATGCAATCTTGCTGTAATAGTGAACGGGCCGGAGATTTGCGCCACTGCGTCAGTCAACGTTCCATTCTCTGTGGACCTCACTAAGTCCACATTAGCTTGACCTTCAACCGACAACCGTATTAATATTTCATGACCAGCTGTCAAAGCATGACCTTCTGCGTCTAGCAATATACAGTGAACTAGAAACATCTCCCCTCGGATGACCAATGGCGCCGGCCTCAGGTTTACTCTGATGCTATGAGGTTCTACCACTGTCAGAGTAGCCGTTGCTACTTCTGTCGCTCCTGACATCAGACGTACTGCAGTTGTACCAATCTTTGTGCCTCGGACTAAGCTTATGGAATCTTCTAGAAGAGCAACACCAGAGTCAGGCACTTTCAAGTAGTATAGTGTTTCGGCTATGTCTTGGATGGTTAGGCGGCCAGCACGCGCTCTTACCACTCTGAGGAATTATTAAGGTAAATTAAGCATTGTTTAAGTTGAATGGGTTGACATTAGCTGTAACATAAACTCATGGTATAATTATATCAGGTATGGCATTCCGAGACACGGGGAGACACGTTGTACGTCATTTCCGCCGACGACGGCTCTCAAACTTTATGTTTGGGGAAAGTCAATCTAGTTTATATATCAAGTAAAAGATAAGAAAATTAGATGCTATCATAGTGCGCAAATTCATAAAGAAAAAGATGCAAATTTCATGTGTCAAGAAGTACATTAAGGCTGCATTCCGAATTGACGCTGTAATCGCTGTAATCGATTTGAGCGTGCTTAAACCCTTTCCATATTACTGTGAGCGCGCTCACGATGTCCCGTGAAACATCATAGATGAAGTCATGACATCCGCCATATTACGCTCACACCGACCATGCTCTAAACTGATATCACCGTGAGCGCGGTCAAAAGTGAAGGTTAATTATTGTGTTTTCGACAAAAATCTAATAAGATTCTTGGTTTTCTATTTGGCAAAGATACTTTTTATGATTTTATGAGAGAAAAATAATAAAAAAAAGTGGATATTCCTTTTGCCGAGTCAACTTATAAAAGATATAAGAAGTCCTAGTGCATTGTTAATTCAGATTTTAAGTTATTTCTCAAATGTTCTGTTTTGAATATTGTGAGTACGTTCACGAGCGTTCCGAATTGTTGACAGTTCTTAGCTGTCATTAACGTGATATCTAACTCGGTACGCAAATTATTACTGTGAGCACTATGAGCGATATTATCCAATTCAAAATTTCAAAAGTTCGAAATGACTGATGCGAACTATGTTCTAAATCCGATAGAACAAAAAAATATGTTCATCTCTAAAGAAAAAAAAAACGAGAATGTCAATGTCAGTCTTGTCACTTATGAACAATTTCCTTATCGAGAAGCAATTGGTCATTTAATTTATTTATCAATCGTAAGTTGCCCTATGCCTTTATCATGTCGCTTGCGTGTGTAGATTACGTTAGTGTAGAAAACTCATGGTAGTGGCACTGATATTGCCTTTGCTGTGAATACATTATCAAAATATGTGCAATGGAATCGAATGGATTTGCTGATTATGCAGGAGATAAGAAGACGTGGCGCTCCACATCTGGATCAGTGTTCATTATAGCTGGTACGATAAATACAACACAACTATAGAAATTATAGATACTTATAACCCCTACAAGCACGAAACTTAAAATAAATATTCTAGTTTTAGGTCCACAAGGGTGAAGCCATTCAGTGGCTATAGATTTCTTTATGGTAAATGTAAAAAAACCATATTGGACCGCCCTTTACACTTTTACTCTTATAATAATTCCTAATAGAACAACGAACCATTTTAAAATTGTGGTAGTAGAAAAACAAGACGCGCCCTTAAAAGTTTGAGAAACTCTCCGTACACTGAATCTGAGCGAGAGCGAAAATTACAAATATGCGTGTTCGACAAAGATAACAACACACGTCAAAATGGCAGAATGTCAATGAGACAGCGCGTTTTTGTGTTACCAGTCGTGTGTGATCATGACTCCCCGTACCCCTAGTATTTCCGGTGGGAATATAATAAAACCTGAAGGTTTTAATTCAAAACAATATGCTCACTCAAGTTTACTTATTTTTTTTGTTTGATTAGTTAAACGATATGATAGTTAAAATGCTTAGTACATATTTTTGAGAAAATAGTGACTGAAAATATTTCCATAATTCAGTGGTTCCTTACAATAAAGTGGCAACTGGATAGTGACGTAAAAAGTGTCTCTCCCGGAATGCCAGACCTTGTTTTCTTGGATCATGCATAAACTAAGTATAATAAGCTCAGATGACAGGAGGAATTTTGGTCATTGACACTATATGTCATTAGCAATAGAAAGACAGTGACAGAGATAGCAATACTAGACTTTTGTCATTGACCAAAACTTCTCGTACCTGATACTATGCTGAGATATTGAACACAAACAGTAATCTCAAATGATATCCTGAGGACAAACGGTAAGTTTAATTAAAGAATGTGAATATTAAATCACAAAAAAGGAACAAAAATCAATACAGCTCATATTTATGTCAAAAACGTGGAGCACATCACTTACTTATAACTCAAAGTATCCCCCGGCGCAATCAAAGCGGTAGCCGGCGTCAACACAACACTAGCGACAACCTTCAGATTGAAGTCAGTACAAATGTCTCCAAGGCACACAGTCACTCGGCACTCTCCCATCGCCTGTCCGTATAACAGGACCGTATTACCACGAAGACCCTTGGCTTCTATCTCGGAGACTCCATGTGGTGCTTCATAGTCTGTGTCGCGCCAGCGTACGAGACTGTGGTGTAGAAATTATAATCTCAATAGATTTAAACAACGAAAATAAGACACAAATATTTTTTTAGATTTGAAATTGTCAAATTCCATAATAACTGTGAGCAATAATCCTCAAACTAGCCCTACTTAAATATAAGAGCACATACTCAGTATTAGTATGGATTTTATGAATGAGATTGGGTTGCTAAAAATAAGAAAGAATTTTAGTGGAGACTGAAATAATAGAGAAGTTAGGTGAAAAATATTATGCACAATGGTCTGTTATGCATGATTGCATGATTGTGAATAAATATTTTCCTGTTCTTATGCTACTTACAGTTTCCAGTTATATTTTTCTCCTTTTTTAATAATTGGCAGCTGAATTTTATAGCTACAAGTTATCTTTAAATAATACTTTGAATCACAAATGAACTTACGAAACCAACAGGTCTTCTCCAACAGTACTGCCAATATTTTCTATGGACCAGGTAAAGCTGATTCCTTCCAAAGTTGAGAATTTATTCCCTATAAATAAAATTATAAACTAAATTAGTGTTACTTCAGTAGGTTATATACATGGGTCAGCTAAGAATACAATCTGCAGTGGTATTTCAGGATGTGGCTGACTGTGACAAGCATACCCAAGAAAAGGAACTGGCTCTCAAGTCCAACTGGCAGTGTTTATAGACTAAAAGTAAATTGTAGAATGCCATTGCAGAACTAGCAAAATTGTTTCATAACCAGTTTTTGTTAAAAATTACATTTTGAATACAAGCTTTTTATGGTGACTGTACTTTTTGTAGTCTGTACTTGCAGTGTCAATTGTCATCCAATATACTAATGTATACCGAATTTCAGCTCAATCGGACACTGGGTCTTTAACCCGTTGGTTCTCGTGAGGGACATGCGTCCTATTATAACAATTGATGTCATTGTTATATTTTTAACTGCAAGCCAAGCAATTAACTTGGAAAATTCAATTACAGACACCAGACAGGTGAAACTAAATAAAAGCTTGTAAAATATGATTGATTCTTCATTCATACCTTGGTCATCATAAGCAACAACTTCAAACGCCTCAGGAGCTTCCTCCAAGTACAACTTCCATGTTGTACTAGTCACTTTCAGTGAACTTATTCTGTCAATATCTACATCTCCACGAAGTATCTGTAATATAATTAAAATAGTTTTTGTTTGTGTTTGACTACAATCTATACTAATATAATAAGTCTTCCTTATTTTGTTTGTTTAAGCGGGATTATCTTTGGATATCTATCTGTTGGATTTGAAAAATAATTCACCAGGGAGCTCCATTATCCCCGAGTATTATAGGCTACTTTTTATCCCAGGAACGCAGGTGAAACTGCGGGGAACAGCTGGTCTCAATGTGACCCATGGTGGTAAGCACACCTAGACTGGAAGGGAACCGGTTCTCAAGTCCAGCCTCCAATACACACCGAAAGGTGTTATGCAACAGATTTGAAGGCAAGCTAGTCAAGAGGATACTCAGATTACCAATGTGCTATGGTAGTGTCACTATTTTTTCTTCCACCATAACCTCAAGCTCACACATTACTCAATTTAGGCTCTTATGAGGGACTTATGGACATCAAGCATATGATTGTATTACTGATTTATATAACAGCTTATAACTGCAAAGATTCATTACTTTTGAAGATAACTATATTACTTACTAGACTGCATGAGGAACTTCTTTTAAGCATTTGTTGATTAGCATAATAGTATAATATTGCACTAAAAATAGAGGCTATTTGTGTAGGTGACGAACAGTAAACAAGCAAGGCATTTGTAAACATAACCTTCCCGCCATTTTTTTTAAATCGGTCATACCTCGCCGGTGTTGGGCTCCTCTGCCAGAATAATCACGGAGCCAGGCGGTACACAGGTTTTGGAGACGGTAACACGCGCTGCCCGCGAGCAATGGTCCCAGGTATCGTCGTAAAGAGGCTCCAAGTCAATGATGTCATCGCGAGACAAAGTCCTACGAAAAAAACACATAAGTTATATCAAAAAGCACATAAGTTATATCAAAATTATAACCCTTCAAAGAGATTCTTTGTCTTCCTTACCAAGTGTAACAGCCTCCCTCGATGATCTCAAAAGTAAAATTCAGATTCAAATTCTCAAACCAAGGTAGAAGCACCCTTGGAGTGTTGATTTTGGCACTGTCACTTATACACACACAAAAATAAACTAAGGATGCAAAGAATATAGTCTTTTGAGACTTCATGATTATTTGTAAAGTAATTACATAAGTAATAAGGATTAAATTTTAATTTTATGTTAACTCTAACCTACAACCACAATCCGCAAGTTGCGCTATTCAAAATTTATTTGACAGCTGTGAAAGCAATGTTTACCACAGCATAAAATAGGACAGCTTGGGTTGCATACATATTATTATTATACTCTTTGTTGATACAAATAGATATTTTTGAAAATGATGGCCATTTATCGTTAAAAAATATGAAAAAACCATTAATATGTACAAAAAGAAAAACAGTTTCTTTTTATTTTAGTTAATGGTTTCCTTTACTTTGATAGATATAGCAGCCAGCGCCCTTTTACATATTTTAGTCGAGTGACAATAAAAGTGGAAGCCATTAGCAATCTGTGGGTGAATAGAGGGAGACTCTACGGGAGACTCCATCAACAAAAAAATGCGTAGTATCTCTACTTAGTTTGTGACAAAAAAATAAAAATGTCAAAATGTTAAATATGGCTGCTTTGTGTTCGTCGTATATTACGTTGTATTTTACGCGAAAATAATAAATAAAACTCAATATGAATACAACGAGCAGATAAATATTAATATAACAGACGGCTTCCAACAAAATAATACTGACCATTCTGTGCTAGAACAACAAAAGATCCTCAACAATGTCGCTCGACAAGGCTACAGAAATAAAAAGTAACGAGATCGATAAAAGCAAACGTCGTCATAAAACTGACGACACTGTTATTGCGACAGCGGCTATGAGTGGTAGTGAAGATACAATGCAATACAGTAAGATAGAGATCTTGGATGAAAGCGCGGGGAAGCCTACAGATTTGTGTTTGCAAGGGAACAGTCATCTTATGTCGAGTACAACGAGTAGTTTGGCCGATACGCCTGGTGATTCTGGTGTTTTGTGCTTGGATAGTGAGGCTTCGGAGGCGACCAGCCAGGCACTTATGTCCCACAGTCTTATTGGAACTGAAGAGCTAACATGCGATAGTCTTTACGACGCTCCACCGTCATGTTCCCAAGATATGATTAAAAGTACCACGAGCAGTATTATGACACGCAGCGATATCGACAATCAGAACATGGGGGTACCTGATGATATTGTTCCGGAATTACTAGAGACCGTTAAAAAACCAACCACCTATGAAAACTTGCCAGATGTAGTTTTAAAAGCATTAGAAAGTGAGAAAGTTTGTACAGAAGAAGTGAGAAAGCCAGCATTGAGGAATGGTGAACCAAAGAAATCATTGTCTGAAGATATTGTGTACAGGCGGAGATGCCGTAAGAAGTCTCAAAGTGGACCAAGCTCACAGAAAAAGCGGGTCTCTTTCCATGAAGATATATTAAACAATACCAAAACTGACAATATTCATATAGAGAGAGGTTTCATATCTTACAGACCTGATGGTTCTTATTGTGAAAAATTTAGACAGAAAAATAATTCATCAGATAGATTTTCATGGTGTGCCTCTGGAGATAGAGCACCTAAATATGCTGCAGACGTTGCTCAGCAGACAATGTCAGATATCCTCACATATGGGGAATCCAAAGATGATCGAAGTGGTATATTTGAGTATTGCCAGAATTATGATAAAGAAAACCAAGACAATAATGACAAAGACAACAATAATGAGACGAGACCAAATAGAAAATTGTATGGATGTGATTCAAACAGTTCTGATTCTAATTTTAGCTGTGATTCTGAGACATCTTCAACTGACTCATCATCTTCACATTCAAATAAAACTGAAACATCATTAGTGCATAGAAAGTGTGATAAAGCTCAGAAGTCATATTCCTGTGATGGGTTTGATAATAATGGACATGTTACATTCATGAGGAAGACATATTTCTCCGAGGCTGACATTGACCAGACTCATGATCGTATGAAGAAGCCACTTGAAGTCTCCCAAAGCCCCAACACTGTCAAATCAGTTCTGAAAAAGAAACGGTACATTACAACAAATATTGTAGAGGAAAGAAAACATAACAATAAAGTTTTAAATTTATTAGACACCAACAACATTATTGATTCATTGAAGAATTTCTACAAAAACTTCAATTTTAATTTTGCTGCTGAAAAGGGCCTGCCTGAAAACAGTTTGGAATTGAACAATGTTGTCGAAGCATTATCTTGTGATGTCAATCAAAATCAGAAACAACTATCAAAAAGTTTAGATTCTGGATTTCAAATTGATGATGAGGATGATTTTGTTGAAATTATTCTGAATGGACAGCCTTTAGATTCTGAAAAACATAAAGAAATTGCTGCTACATCTAAAAACAGTATTGCAGGAGATAGGACACCTAATGAAGGATCACCAAGACATAAACTGACTTTGAACATGAAGACTCAACATGACAAAAAGGCTGTGAACAAAGCTGATGCATTTCCACCACTGAGTAAATATGTTGTTAATTGTGAAAGCACTGTGTATGAACACAAGGGAGTTTCCTACAGCTATGTACATGATACATTCCAAACTGCTTTTGATGCACCTAAGGAAACATTTGTTCCAATTCCTGAAAGTACACCAGTTAAAGAGCTGGTTACAAGTGCGAGTAAAACTGACTTGAGTTCCAAACTCACAGATGAAAATTCAAGTAAAACTTCTACTCCTAAAAGACAATTCAAAAATGTACAGGATGAAACTGAGCAGAAAAATGGTATTTCCAAGCACTTATCTTCACCAAAGAAACAAAATGTGAATAGATACAGTCGCAAATCTGCATCTACAGTGCAGAAAATAAGTAATGATGAACAAACTCACACAAACAACAGTGACAATTGCTCAAACACTGACAACTCGACCTTGAAAGGGGCTGAGGATTTCAATGACGAATTTTTCGACAGTCCCGCCAACCATAAACTGCAGTCTAATAAATCGGCGTTACTGAATAGATACCTAAAGAATGTGTGTCAAAGGAAAGACCTTGAACTGAAAATAAAGAACAATAAGTTCTTTCAAGTTAAACTTAGAATGGAGAAGCGGTTTCCAAGCATCATATTCCCGTTGAAGGAGGTTTCCGACTCATTCCACATGTCGGCGGAGAGAATGTCTCGCCTCATTGACAAAGAGGTGATAGAGAACAAAAGGCTCTCTGTGAGACTGCTCACTGCCGACGAGCCGTCGTACTTTGACAGCTTCGAGGACAATGTTGCTATTGAATGCAGTGAAAAGCTTCGACTGCAAATATTTTCCTATCCCAATGAAACACTTAATAGGGTAATTTACTTTCTACAAGTTAAAATAAAGCTGGCTGTCTGTAACAGTTACATAATAATTTAATTTGTTACAGATGATGAAAGTGCAATCTCCATACAACATGGATGATGGCTCATGGACTCCCCTACTTGTCTTCATTACGGATTACGCGTTATATGTGGCTGCCTTGAAGCATGGCGGCACCGAGTACGAAATATTATGCAGATTACCTCATAATGAATTAGACGCTATAGCTGTAAGTAGAAAGTTGTTTGTGGTGTTTAAACTATCAATAAGGTTAAAAGAATATAAAGTCCCTAATATACTTTGATGTTCATTGACCTTTAACTTGTTTCATTAGATATATTATAAATGTAGATTACAAATAGTACTTCAGTTTGTTTAGAATTTATAATCAAAAGACTAATTATGAAATAACATAATCAGCTATTAAAACTCAATGTTAATGAACAGGCTAAAGGCATCAAGTTTAATAACATTACAATTGTTTACACATTAATTGGGTGAACACAGCTTTGATTGAATAAATAATACAAAAGAAAGTAACTCCTAAATAACATTAGATAAAAAATATAATAACTGTATTGCATACAATGATCTATTATTACATAAATATAAAACATTGCCACATGTATGATGGAGCATCACTTGCGAACTGCTCGCCCTATTTGGCAGTTTTTTTTTGCATGAAAGTTTTATTTCGGAAAAGTCGTAAATTTCACCCAGGCGACGTCGGGTCGTCGGGATAAAATCTATGAATTTGACAAGGATAATATAAGTTCGCATCCTAACTTTCTTCGGACACGTGTCGCGGCGTGGAGATGTCTCCATAGAGCGATTGATGGTGCAGGGTAAAGTGGGCATCAGAGCGCGTGGAAGATCACCCATGCGATGTACAGGCGGTCTCATCAATAACTGCACCAGAAGGGCAGCAGTTAGGGACGAATGGCGGCGTGTTGTGAAGCGCGCCATAAATTACGTCATGACGACCACGACCACTCTGTCAAGAGTTCAACGCATAAGAAGAGGAGAATATAAGTTTCAGCAATCAGCCAATTTTTTTAAAGCTATCCAATAAGCTAATGAAATAATCAATTTATTTTTCAGGTTGGCCCAGAAGCTCAATACATCCAGATCATAGACATAGCTGGTAACATAGCATGTTCAGTGGTGACAGGGGAGGCGTCGCTTGGAGCCCGACTGGCTTCATCACTGGAGTGGAGCGCTCGCACGTCGCCTTTACGTGTACAGCGACCGCCTGCAATGATACCACTGAGTTTGAGGCAGCTGGGCGCGGCTGTTGCTAGGCAACGGCATGAAAGACGGGTAAGATCTATAGCTCGATGTCATGTAGGGTTCTTGAGAACTGGATTCCTTCGAAACTTTTCTTTTGTTGAGCCTGATTATAAATAATTTTTCATGCATCCCTTATTTTTTTCAAAATAACGCACATTATTTTAGAGATGGTACACCGCTTTTTAAAACAGTAAACAACAGAATGAATGTGATATTGTCGTATTCAAATTGATTTCTCTTTCGGAAATGCAAACGTATTCCGCCCCTCTGATTGGGAACTCCTGTGTAGATGCATGCTTACTACTTGCAGTGTTATCGTAATTTTTGATCGGATCAAACGCAGGTAATTTGTACTATTAATTTCACTAATATTATAAAAGTGAAAGAATACAAACTATGAAGTCCAGAAAACAAGGCTCCTATAATTTTAGCTCGGATTTACATGAATGAATCAGGAAAGTGGGATTTTTGTTTGGCATTCATAACTGAATTGGGTAAACTCTAAGGAAGTCGTTTCAATAATAGAATCACTGAATAGAATAAATAACTACACATAGAACATTAGGTAACAACTATATGAAATAATGGGCATTTATATTACATAAACTATTGCGGAAAACCGCAACTTCATGTAAACAATCATTCCAAATACGTCATAGCACTTTAAAAGGCGAATTTTAACAAAAACAAAATTACTAATTCGAAAATATTGCAGAAAAAATCCATGATTTAATTTTTAACATTAAATAATAACTTTTTCGACTAACCCTGTCGTTCTCTAAAGCTATTCAGTAAACACAGATGGAGAAATGTTTATCAATCATTAAACTTTTATGTCTCTGAATGCAGTTCCTAATCAATCATAAGAGCTAGTACCGAAATTTACCTTTAGTAATGGTGATTAGGGCAATAGAAAGTCCACCACCATCCTTTGTTTATATTAATAATCTCTAGTCCAATGATTCCCAAGTTGATTGGACCGCGACTCAACTAACACAATCTTCATAATTCGGGACTCACCTCTTGGTTTTCATGAAGGAAAAAGGGACCGTACTTTGGGAACTACTGATCTAGTCCATGTCAGACCTTTTAACTATACAGGGTGGAGATTTGGAGATGGCATATTTTCGAAACCTATGTTGGGTAATTCATGCTGAACAACTTTTACTATGGGACCAATAGTGAATTTTCACTAATATTCATAGGATTATTGAAGTAAGTATGGAGTAGTAGAAGTGTTCGAGACAGAGAGGGATGGAAACAGCTGGAGGAGGCTTTTACCGCTAACAGCGAATCTTGCACAACACTAACAAATAACTAAGGAAATAAACTATTACTAAGAAACACTAGCATGTAAGTTTACTTAAGATCCATAGATGTACATATAATGTGAGGTAAAATAAAGCTATTTTATTTATATTTATTATAGATACCACAAATCCTATACTACGGCCGAGCGTGTTCAGGCGACGCGGGCGACAGGCTGATCGAGGCGCCGGGCGCGTTCGCGGCACCGCTCGAGGGGTACCTCATGTGCAGGACCGACAAGACCAAGCGGTTCGAGCCCTGCTACTTCTTACTTAGGTCAGTTTATAACGAAAATTGAACACTGATTGGTGTGGAAAGTTATGCTAGTGGTAAAAAAATTCCAGCGCCCAAAAACGATAAGTTTTCTATTTCCCACTACAGGAGTTCTTTTCAATGTTTACAGTATTTCAAATCTACTAGTGGTGTCTAAAAAGGGCCACTTGACCAACATTGCTATATTTTTTCGAATTCACAGCAGATCCGATGTTATTCGTGAAATCCGAATATTTTCAGCAGAATAGTATAAATGACATAGAATTTTAACTAGAAATATTGGAATTACAAAAGAATTCCCTCTTTAAATCCAAATGTCTTATGAACATTATAATTAATTTTCCACCAGTTCGGAATACACTTAAAATGAGGTTCGGCAATGCTTTTTATTTATACTACTAAGGTAGCAAACAAGCATACGGCCCACCTGATGGTAAGCGGTCAACGTAGCCTATTGACGCTTGCAATACCAGGGATACAAGTCGATTACATATAAAGCTGGTACACACGGCAACACATCAAGCTATACATTTCCAGTATAAGCTGATCTCGCATTGTATAGGATTTTCGTACAATGAGAGGTCAGCTTATATTGGACTAGAAACACGCTCACACATATGCAATTTTACGATACAGTATGTTTTATTACATTATTGCTTCTAATCAGTCAGTCAATTCTAATGGACGAATAAAAAAAAGACCACTCTATATTTATGAGCAGTAGCAAAAGCAAAACAATAACTGTCTCAATCATACTCATAAGCTTGAACGCGCGCGAGAGAGATGGAAAGACTTTTCATGATGCACTTACAGTGCGACGTCACGTCGCGCGCTTATTCACTGTTGCTATAATTGTGTCGAACGTGCCAGCTTCAATTAACCGACCTGTACCCCTAGACAAAGTACTTTTCGTTGCGTTTGCGCTAATAGAAACGCTACAAAATGTATGAGATTGACATAAGGAAACGCTAGATCCTAGCGTAACCAAATAACTGAAAATACTGAACCGTTACCGATTCTGGGAAAAATCTCTTCACACCCTTTTTGAAGAACCCCACGTTGTACTCCCCGGCTTATGATAGTTTGTGTGTAGAGCGGGCGTGCTCCACTGGGGCCCTCACTCTGGGGACGGGTCAGCTCTCCCTCATAACATCTCGCTGCGAGCCGTGGTGGGGGTGCGGCGCCATGTGGACGCCTCGAGGCGGCCGCACTGCTTCGAGATCGCGCTCGACCACACCAGGCTCCTGCTGGCCGCGCCCGATGACCCCACCGCCTCATCGTGGCTGCAGTCGCTATTGTTGCATGCTGCACAGGTTGGTGGATTTTAGTATAGGCTCTGAAAACATCTGTAATAATGAGAGTGCAAGCTCACTGGCCAATACTGCAGTAGTAAAATAATAAAAGGTTTTAAAATTTTAGTATGGACCCTGGCATCCCTTTCATTCCGCCATTTTGCTTTTACTTCAAAATGGCGTCCACAGATGACTTATATAAAAATTTATAGCCGACATCAATACAATCAAGAAATATTTTGTTCCAAAACCTCGTTTCAAGCGTTTGCAGGGCTTTTTAAAGTGTGTTTTTTAGTTGTTTTTAACTATAATTTATTGGGTATAGTTTTTGGGGGTAGTAATTCTTTTTGCTTTTAAAATATTTATTTTTTCTTAACAGTAAAACTTTACTTGCTTATATCTTCGAAATGCGACACTTGACCAAGTTTTGTCACAAATATTTCTTGATTGTATTGATGTCAGCTATCGATTTCTATATACGTCAACCGTGGACGTCATTTTGAAGTAAAAACAAAATGGCGGACGATAGAAATGCCATAATCTTCGAAGTCCTTTATCTTATCTTATCTTATGGAGGGGCCGAGAAATAGCTTGGACAATTCGACCCATTGGGATCTATTGTGGTCCCCTAGATACCTTAATCCTCCCCAGTCTCGTTGAAAACTCTTTTCATGAGTTTTACAACGAGGCTAGGAGATATGAGCCTATAGTCTTCTAGGATAGGATATAGATAGGATATCCGATCCCTAGACTCATTCGCTTACCAGCCAGTGCATCGCATGTGCACAGAAGGTGCTCCATGCGTTCCGTATGTTCCCCACACAACCTGCACATGGGTGTCGCGGTTAGACCGAAGTCGTTTGATAATCAAACTATTTGCAGGCTCTAGAAGAAAAAGATGGTGTAAAGAAAGTGGACCCTCGCGCGGGTGGTCCGCCGCCCGCGTGCACAGTGCTCGTCACTCCTTACGAGGTGATCAGCCTCAGGGACACCCTCGACGCCACCTTCGTAGCCGGAGCCGCCGCTTATCTCAAGGATAGGGGCTCCGAGGCTTTGTTGAGAGGTGATTATTTAATTCTTTATCTATACAAATATACTGTTTGTCAAAATAACAGCTTTTTACTAAATGCATAAAATATGTACAGAATACCGCAGCCAAAATTCAAAATTCAAAAAGCATTTATTCAATTTAGGCCCTGATAAGGCACTTATGAACGTTAACAAATGGCTCTACACCGGTTCCAAATACAACTTGAACTGAGAAGACTCCGGCAAGAAACTAGCCAAATAGCTTTATGTTGTGACTGCGCGTGAGTAAAGTCGCCAGAGCTCATTCGGGAGGGGGGAAGGGTCGCGTGAGTGATGCGTCTTGCGCGTATTGCTACGGTAACCGTTTACCATCAGGTGGGCCGTACGCATGTTTACCGACTTCGTCGTATAAAAAATATAAATTATACGTTACTTATAATAAAAACGTTTTTGACGACATCCAATATTTATTATTTATTGAATTATTACAGAGTATGTAGAAGAAATGAGATCAGACGTGGAGATACTGGCGTGTGGCTCCATCAAGAATTTGACAGCTTTTAAAATCCCTGACACTGACGAAAACTGGTGCTGTTTGGTAAGTGTACCTACTATGTTTTCCAGCTGATCTAAGTACCCTCAACCCTTTTTTTAATAACATTTTCATTCATGTTATAAAAATATGTTATTTTAAGGTTATATTTAATGGCTTTTATATTTGTATTGATCGTTTTTAATGTTGTGTTATCAGGAGTGGAGCGTGTGCGAAGCCCGCGAGCGTGGCGCAGGACTAGCGCTGGTGCTGCCCAGCGGCGCCGAGCTCGAGCGACTCATCGCCGCCCTGGAGCACGCATACTGCTCCCTCACTGTAACTATACCTTACTATACACAACACACACACAGGCCGGCGCTGGTGCTAGTTATACCTTTTTATCTTGAAAAAGTCTATTTTAGTTTAGTTTAAATGTAGGTTAAGTCGCGGGAAACTTTCCATATCATAATAAAACTGTTTAAAAAAATATTCAGTTTTCGCTGAGGACAGGATTCGAACCTGCGCGGGTATAACCCATTGGATTTCAAGTCCAACTCCTTAACCACTCGGACACCTCAGCTGTGAGTAACAGTCGTGAATACATCGTGCGAATGACGGCTTTTAACATAACTACCTACTCGTACCTATTTATGAATCGGCGATTATAATTTATTACAATTGTGTAATGTATTTACACAAGTGTGCTGAAGCTATACGTATCTAGTTGCTCGTTGTAGCTAGGTGTAGTAAGCCTAGTTCTGAACCAGCCGAGGTTTACGATTTTATGCTGGTAGATTAGGATTAAAGATTTTCATACGGCATCGTGCCTCTACCCAGATGGATAGTCCGCCTTACTAAAGCATGACATTTAATATCACTCCGCTTGAGGGGCTCCTGAACAAATCGCTCTCAGTTCGTGCTGCGCACGGCTGTCATCCCGTCATACTCGCTGTACTGATTAAATAAAAAATGACAACTTGCGTATTAAAATACTGTCACAACACTTGTCACAAAACCAAGAAAAACCTAAAAAACTAACCTTCCATGTGTAAGTATTGCGATTTCGTCACTTTTAATTACCTAAACTTATTACTTTTAAATACTGTCAATTATGGCTTGTTTATTTCGTGTTCCCATAGAGGCGACTATCCTTCTGGACGTTTTAAATTCTTTGATTAGGATATTAAAGTAAAAAAAATCCATCGACTGATAATCATAAAATTTCGTATTGGTTTCTACCTACATGCCTATTATTTATTTATATTATTATATTTCAATACCAATCTATATTGTATTATTTATCCATAGTAGGGCACTAATGGTACTATTTACCGTATTTCATGGCGTTGGGCCTCAGGTCAGCACTCAAGGAGGCTCACACGAGGCCGTGGGCGAAGGGCCGTTTTGTCCACTCCTTTTGAAATACTTTTCCCGACTGACTGATATGATAGAACTTTGAAATTTATGACACAGCTTCATTTCATGATGTAGGCATTCATTAAGAAAGGATTTTTGTTAATTCCACCCCTAAGCAGTCTAAATAGAAATCGCAAGGCGAAAAGTTTGTCAGCTCAAATATTTTGGCACATATAATACTTTTTCTTTCTATTATGAAATACTGAAGAATGTGAATTAGCTTTTAAATTATAAAATTTAAACCTTCATATCGGTCAGTTAGTGTCATAATAACAGGCTAAAAATGAAAGTAGACTAACATAACAAACACTAATTGAAATATAAATAAATATTATTTACTATAATTATAATTTTATAATATTAAACTTAAAATTTTAATATTATAAAAACAAAAAATTAACCATGTATCGCTGAGGACAGGATTCGAACCTGCGCGGGTATAACCCATTGGATTTCAAGTCCAACTCCTTAACCACTCGGACACCTCAGCTGTTACTATTAATGGCGAATTTTTATGCAGTAGGTTTACATATCCAACATATTATTGACTTAGGTGTTATAAAATAATACAAGAGTATGTACACAGATGTATTATAGAAAGAAGTTTCTAACTGCAGTTTTCACTACAAATATTGTAGCTGAGGTGTCCGAGTGGTTAAGGAGTTGGACTTGAAATCCAATGGGTTATACCCGCGCAGGTTCGAATCCTGTCCTCAGCGAAGCAATTTTTTTAAATAAAATATCTATTCGAAATAAATATGTAATTATTGATCAAGGTGGAAACAGTTTATTCCCCCTTTATGCTTTATAGCTATAATATCAATAATCTAATATTGAATCGGATAAATGTTCTAAGGATTTTAATAAGCTCAAATCGGTCGATTTTAATGGAAATAGACAGTCGTGAGTTAAGTTATTGTATGTTCATCTCATACAATTCAATTACTCGGGGTCACCCATCCTAGCAGGGCCACCTACGCGGATTGGAAATCTCAAACAAATTCTGTCATTTTGGTAACAAAGCGACCTGTCATTTTGAGTATTTCAAAGGTACACTGTAATGTATTATCAACTTTATAAGCATATATTTCGGTCCATATCATAAATATGTTTGTTACAGAGCGAGCCTTTCCCCCTGAGCGTGGTGGAAGCGGCCAAGTCCGCGTGTAGCATCGCACACTCCAAGTTCGAGGCAGCCTGGACGCACATGCTGCCGGCCCAACAGTAAATATTATGCTATTGTTTAATTTTATCTAGCTAGTGTAACATACAATATCATTATTAGTTTTAGTTGATCTATAGAAGAAAATATAATTGGAATATTTTTTATATAAAAATTATTTGCCTACAAATTTTAGTCTTTCAGAGTTAATTGAAGCAAGTACTTGAAAACTATTTGGATTTGAATAGCGTAATATTTTAAACGTTCACACATTGGTCAAATATAATGATATTGTATGAACATACGTAGATTAGATAGATATTTCGCATTCATAACACAGTTACGTCGCATTTCTCAAATAAATAACGTGTAATACTCGAATTTTACTGACGCCAACTTGTACTCTATACATATACAGTATTTGTATTATGTTTCTGTGAGGCAGAGGAAATGGGTAGTGTTGGTTGAAGGCACAATTTAGTTAATTATGATATTAATTATGCTTCCTCACTAATAGAAAATATTCCTATGTAAAATCTTAGAGAATACTTGCTTTGAACGTTGATTAAAGTGAAATAATCATTTTGAACAGAGTTCAAAGTAAAGGCATAACTTTTAACTGAGACGGGCACTGCGGTTGCGGCACGGTGCACAAGTACATAGTGTATGAATAATAGCAGTGTATTAACTCAATAAAAACACTATTTGAGTCACTCTAAACTACAATACGATACTATCGCAGAAGACGTGAGCTGATGTATCATTCTGACTTATACGTTTGTATTTAAAGACCGTTTGAGATACTGAGAAAGCATTTGGGTATTATGATGTACTGTGCCATTGAATTTATGGCGACAAAAACAACTCACTTTCCGCACCGTCTCAGTTATGCGGTATGCCAATATGTTCATAGCTAAGTGAGCAGCTTATATTGAATACTGCTATAATAAGTAGTTATATCGTAGTGTAGTACTTAGAATACAATACTCCATTCGCTATATTGACTCGTCATCACAATATTACAACGGTTTGCATATCCAGTGAAAGACAGTTAAATATTTTGAGATGATTTTTTGTAATATTGTGATGACAATAAATTAATATGTAATGTATGATATTCAAATAATTTATTAATTTCCAATCGTCGAAATAATTTTTGTAATAATTATTATTGTATTTTAAATAATTGCGATGAAAATAAGAATGTACTGAAAATGATATTTCTTTGAAAATGAAAAAAAAAATGCTTTTTATTTTTTTATGGTACTTATGAATGGAATTGTATTTATCAGTAAATTATTATTATTTATGTATGTCATTTTTGGACAGGAAATACTAAAGTTTTTAAAAATGCTAACAGTTAATAATTTATTACGCAACAAATCAAGCTTAGTCATTAGGATTCCTATTGATCTCCATTAACTGGTACTTGTCCACATTTTAGTATTTTCTGTACATTTAAATGTGTATTTTATACCTCTTAATTTCTTATCAAAGGGAAGAAAGGGATTATAAGGAAGCTTTAGCTAATTGTATCGTGAATGCGTACTATTCGAGAACTTGATAAACGACAATTAAATATCTCTGATCAAAAACGATTATTTGAAAAATCGTATTAAGAGATATTGGAATTGCAATTTTACAGAATAAGTACGTTTGGCGTAGATTTTGTACGTGAAAATTCCCGTTTATTTTTCCATTACAAACCTTTAGTAGCTTTAACGTTATAAAGCTAATTTTAATGGTTTTGTTGTTTTAAATTTACCTGTTCGATTTTTGTAGAGATTGATCCCGTGCTTGGGAAGATTTATTGAGACTGTATTTGCATCTTCACTATGTTATTAATATTGGTGACAACATGTTTATATGTATCTTTGGACCTATAGATATTTATTTTATATAAATGTTGTAGGATTTCATGGGACCTTAAGTTATTTTAATTTTGAGTCTATTTATAGTCAACTATTTTAAGAGTATCTACATACAAAAAGTATAGCAATTGATATACAATCTACTAACTATCACTGTGTGTAGATACCCTTACAGAAATAACTTGCCGAGTCATTTACAACCGTCTCAAATAATATTTATGGGACCTTTAGTAATATTTACTTAGAACAATTTTAAATATGGTTTTTTCGTTGTATATTTTATTTGTTACCAAATATCAATCAACTGATATCATTTCGTGTTTGTATTAGGCCGCTGTACGGGCCGTGTGATATTAATGTATATTTAGGGTAGGATTTAGGAAAACTTACGTCGTTCATCAAAATATAATTCAATGACAGCAAAAAAAGTTTTTTTCCACAATGGAAGCTTTCTGTAATCGCATTTTTTTATGACAATTTGATATTATCGGAATATAACGACATCTCAGTGTTTATAATATTTATTATAAGTTTAATTTTGTTTAATAGATGGAATTTATTTTTTATTCAATATGAAAACAATTTTTATTAGTTTTTTATTTACAGGGTGCGATCACTTTTATTTTTATTATGACCTATATAAATAAATGTATTTGTATGCACTGAATATTTCTTTAATACGAAGCGCTTTATGTATGTGTGCGCTTTAATAACTTTACGTAACTGTGATTTGTGTTGTTTACCATTAAGTTTGTTGTTTACGCATAATGATAGGTAGATATTGATGTTTTTAGCTTATACCTAATGTTACGATGAAATTTATTCATAATAATTATTACGATATTCTTATAATATATGTGTTAGATAAATAAATGCAATTCAATTATTGATGATTATTAGTACTAGCAAACAGTTTCTTTGTTTGGAACTTATTATCTGTAGCTCGGGATTAGCAATGTAGTCAATCCTCGCCACATGTCACATTGGGAGTTATAATACCTTCGATTGGTCGTGTTGGTCTCAGTACCCAGATCTCTTAGGAACAAATGGGCGCCATTTTTAAATCCTTGTAACTTCAAAAAAAAAAAAAGTTGCGCTTATTTAGCTAAACGTAAATGTTAAAAGAGTATCATGATATTTATTCGGTTTTTGTATCTCATTCGGCTATGTTTATATTTATTGGCAAAATTTAAGATTTTTGTAGCTAAACAATATTTGTATGGACAATATATTCTTCCGTTATATGTTATCTGGTAGCTATAAAGTATTACTAAGAACAATAATAATATTAATAGTTAGGTCACGCTGTAAGTTAGACGCTACCTTTTCGAATTATTCCATCAATTATGTAACTGTACTCGTGTAATTTTTATCAATCCCTCCACATATTTCGAAATTATTAGTGTCTTTTCAAAGAATTTCAATACCAATAGAAATTATGCATACATTTTCAGGTTTTTGTAAATGTAATATTAGCTTCTGTATTCTCTTTTATATATCAGTCATAATTAATTTGAAATTAAAAAAAAAAACGCACAGAACATAATCGTATCCCTACCGCCCGACACCGCAAGGTGACTTGTCTGCGCTAGGTACCTACTGACGAATATAAAGACAATGCAATATATTGGGCAATTTTGATTGTGCTGTCTATAAATAATTTTTATTCTATTTTGTGATTTAATATTAGATTCAACGGTGCAACGGTTGAAATATTTTTATTTATGTATAAAATCTGCTTTGAAAAGACACTACATAACACTCATTGTAGTATAACCATACTATACTGTCGGAAATGTTTTCAAGTAAAATAGGACATTCGAATTATTGCTTGACATTATTGTTCATATATACAATATAATAAATCTTGCGGAAGTAAACTTGTCTTTTACTCTTGCATCATATTTTGAAATACCCATCTATATCATCATAATATATATATACAGGTCGTTGTTTTGGTCAGCGACGAGCGACTCAGGGTTGATAATACAAATGATACTGGTGCTAAAAAAAATATAAAAAAAATACTTTATTTTTTTTTAATAATAAAAATAAAAAAAATTAAATTTTGAAAATCATATAATAAGCTAAAATGTAGACATAATACTCAACGGGAGTACGAGGGAGTAAAGGGGTGGAGCGATGGCGGCTTGTGCCTAGCTCTAGGCTGTGCACGTGCCTAGTAACCATACTTTGCGGTAATTTTATTTCAAATTGAATAAGGTATTTCTCAACATATTTACAGTATTTAATGGAATTAAGTCCATTTTTGGGGAAGATATATTTTGTACTACCGCTCCTGAGTCGCTTGTCGCCGACCAAAACAACACCCTGTATATACTATATTGATATTGTATGTATAAAACGGGACTGGAAAGGCCGTTCTCCAAGAATGTAGATTAATACCAGTTTGTTCATTTGCATAAATACGACACACCTCCCAGTCATTCGAATTATTTACTTCAATCTATACAAAATAAATGTAATATTTTGTATGTCGAAACAATGACACCTACTTAGAAGAAAATATAGAAAAATTGTAGACACCTTAGGAAGTTATTAGACCTTATGAGACGAATGGAAGAAGCGTACATATTGCGCCGACCCCAAATGATTGGGAACAGGGCAAGCAGATCCAAAAAGCCCCCTCAATATTTGATTAAAGATAGTCGACTGATTTTATTTCATCACTAGGTACGTTAAGGCATAAGTTGGTATCACTTAAATATATATGCATATAATAAATAATGTGATATTTTCCATCTTGTTGACTTGATGATGCATCTAAGTATATAATTCAAAATAAAAAGCTGCAATATAAAAAGTTACTTACATAATTGAGAATTGAACAACTCCCGTTCGTAAACAACGAATACTCTGAGCCATCATGGTATACTGTACTTAAACTTATAGTAATACCAAGCTTAGAAGCTATATTGGGCTTTCAAGATTGCTCTAGTTTAGTAATTTAAATCCCATACAAAACAAAGCTTTACGTTTTTGGACTTCGGTCAGTACCTATACATCAGTTACGATATAGGATCTTATGGTATGTAAGTATCATTAGGTAAGTGCAGTAACAAACGACTACAATAATAATATTGTTTTCAATGTTATCTACGTATTGGTTAATCTCATTTTTATCGTATAATAAACAAACCGGCTACATTTACATACAAGTCTCGAGTCGTGGTAAACATCGTACCACCCAGCTTAATAAAGTCAGTCTTGTAATATCGACGCCATCAAATTGTCGTGTTTGTGCGGATAATGACAGAATTAAAGGTAAGTTTTCTTACAATTTATTATGGCTCAATACCTTAGATATTGTTTTGAAAGCTTATATAGGGTGACTGGTAATTAGTAAACGATACTTAGACACCTGGGGCTCTACCGCGTAACTTTGGTGGTAATCGTAACGAACACCATTAATTATTTCATCCAATGACGCACACGCGGTACGACTCGACAATGACCATTCGTGGGCCCTGATTGGATGAAATTCATTAATGTTGTTCGTTACAATTACCACCAAAGTTACGCGGTAGAGCCCCAGATTGTACTCATGATAACAAAAAACTTTCCCAAAGAAACAAATATGGATAAATAACTAAATTAAATAAAAGCTGATGGTGTATTCTTATTCTTGTTAGGTACTAAAGCTCATGTGCTAAGTAAATTTTAAAAAAGTTTCTTTGGGAATGTTGTTTGTTATCATGAGTAAAATCAAGTATCGTTTACTAATTACGAGTCATCCTATATAACGCAATGTAGTTACACAGTTAACGCCTCAATTTTCTGCCTAGTCTATGTATACGACCAAAAGCTTTCACATTATAAAATCCTTTAGGGAATTTATTATAATAATAATAATTTAAACATTAAATAATATAATATTATTGTTTGCGCAGTATCTCTCTGGTTTTGGTTCGGAGTTTACCTCTGAAGATCCGCGGAGGCCGGGTGCCCTCCCAGTAGGACAGAACAGCCCACAGCGCTGTCCCTACGGCCTCTACGCGGAACAGCTGTCGGGGACCGCGTTCACTGCGCCCAGGGCTGACAATAAACGGTCGTGGTTATATCGGTAAGATTTAATTGAGCCCTTATTACCGTCCTCCTGACCGATAGGTACTCCTACCATCAGTTTATATGGTAAAGTAATCGAAAGTCACTGCCGCTCTCGACTACAGTGAGACATTTTGTGTGAAATGCATGAGATACTTTCCACTAGAGGCGCTGCTCGAATCTTAATATGTACTTAAAACGATATTCACCTGATTCAATTATCAGAGCAAAATCAGGATGACTGTATACCACTATCTATTTCAGAATTCGCCCATCTGTAACTCATAAGCCGTTCCAGAAGTTTGATGTCGCCAAACATTTAACTCACAATTGGGATGAACAAGAACCGGATCCAAATCAGGTAGGTAACATTTTTTTTATATAGTTCGGCCAAGCATTATTTGTGTATCTAGGACTATTACTATATTTTTAGGGGGGAGATTTTCAGGAAAATCTTCAATTAATATTTAAGTTTTTTTTATTATATTTTTTTTTACTTTTTATAAGTTTATATGCCTGTGTTTGTCCGCAATCTCATCTTGGTAAGTGATGATGCGACCGAAGGTGTTAAGCAAATAAGAAGGAGCTGGCTCTCAAGTGCAGCTGTCGGAACACACCGAAAGGTGCTTGGCGACAGATTTTCAACTTGAGAGTGATAACCAGCCAGGACTACAAAGTACGCTACCACCGTGCTATGGTTTCCTCGCGATGTTTTCCTTCACCGAAAGCTCAAGCTCATTATAGGATTCGAACCCGGGACCTTCGTCTCGTTATCCGACGTCACTACCACTGAGCTATTGCCTTAATAATCATTCCTTATGAAAAACTCTTTTTCCAGTCCCGCTGGCTCCCCTTCGACATCCCGGCAGCTACTGAAGCTGTGGACTTTGTATGTGGTCTCCACACGGTGTGCGGCGCCGGCGACCCTCGCTGCCGCAACGGCATCGCTATACACGTGTACTTGTGCAACACTTCTATGGATAACACCGCTTTTTATAGCAGCGATGGGGACTTGCTCATAGGTAAGGACCTAGACCCCTAGGACAGCGTTTCCCATTAGCCGGGCCATCAAAATAAAATACCGGGTCGCAACGTTTAAATTTGTCACAACTTATAAATATGAAGCTGGGTTTTCAACACTAGTTTATCTCAAAAATAAATATAGAAACCTTTTACTTTAGGATATTTCGTCATTTTCCGCGAACTTGGATTCTTTGGTAAATAATAAGTAGCAGCTCCATACTTCGCACAAAAAATTAGTGACTAAATAGGCGATACCAAAATATGTAGTATAAATAAAACATTTTTAATTTGTATTTTATTTTACTTAATGGAACCAGGTTGGGTTTAAAATTATTAAGTGGGTCACGAAGGGGCGTGAAAATTACCGGGCCACGGCTGAACAATGTTTGGGAAACACTGCCCTAGGACATTTACGAAGGTTAGCTACTGAACACCAATTCGGCAGACAAGCCTTCAAATTATAGCACAGTCATAAGGATCCTTGTAATATTATGCGAAAATTATCATTACTGTTTGTATTGTCATAATTTTTTTCTTAGTTCCTCAACAAGGCACGCTGAAGATTACCACCGAGTTTGGCATAATGAAGGTGGCACCCAACGAGATAGCGGTCATCCAGCTGGGCATGAGGTTTGCTGTCGATGTTGATGGCCCTACCAGGTTTGTACTATATCATATCAATCAGCATGCACCATTTGCTTTTACCCGTAATGAGTAATGAAATTAAATAGGTAGGAACCTAATCTGTGAAGTTTTTATCTACAAATTTACGGCTTTTTCTCAGTAAATACGAACAACAAGAGCAGCTCGACTGGGGAAGTACCTCCACCTTACGGAATACCGCAGCCAAATAACTTTATGTAGTGTAAAATTGTGTTCCTGCGCGTGAGTAAGGTCGCCAGAGATCATAGGGGAGGGGGGGAAAGGTCGGTAACGCGTGAGCGATGCTTCGTGTGTTGCAAGCGTCCATATGGCTACGGTAGCCGCTTAACATCAGGCGGGCCGTATGCTTGTGTTCACGACTACACCCTTTAACATGCCTCTATCGTCCCTCGACCCGCACATAACACATTATGCTATGTATGCCTGCCCACTCCAATGTAAATAAAGATCTTATAATTATATTATATACCTACTTTACATAAGCTAAGTTTAGAATAAGAAATTTTATATTGTTTACTTTAAGGTTGTAGGCTATTGTTTATGTACTAGGATGTTTTGTTGTTTGTTATTTTGTAGTTATTGATAGTTTTACATTGTTTTTGTATTAGATATAAGCATTTTTAAATAAAGAATTTTGATAGGGCTCTCGCACGGTATTGCCACTTTTCAACATTGATCCGTTGCCATAGCAACCGATTGTATATTGCTAATAATAATAATATTGCACTGTAATCATTTACAAATCTGACATAGGCATGCGCAAAGATTAAAATTACAATATAAACAGCGCAGTCAGGCCCATACGGCACTCATTTCTCTACGCACTCTCCTTACATGAACAAGTCAGAAAGAGGCAATACTGCAGTACAAGTTTCAAGATTATTTCACCGCACAAATCGAGTTTCATTTCAAGCTGCTCGTACCCGTCCAGACCTCTACTCCTGGTAGGGTTCGTCAACAGCGTTTGGTCCATCGACGTCGGATAGAAAAAAGAAAAATCAAGAATCAGTGCAAGAAGCTTCGGTATTCTTCCGCTTCGGTTCGTCGGGCTTGTTAGCAACGAACATTGGAAGATCGGGGCAGATTGTGCAAGCTGTGGGTTCTCAAGGGCATTGGGATTGGCGCGGTTCGAGGGGCAGGCAACGGCCGCGAACGTTGGGTTCGAGGGGCAAGCCACAGCCACGAACGCAAATCGGTGCCCAGCGGCGAGACTACACGGCGGGTATCATCGAGACTACTGCAGCGTGTGGACGACACGGCGTGTACATCGAGACCACTGCAGCGTGTGAACAACACGGCGGGTATCGTCGTGACCACTGCAGCGAGTGAACAACACAGCCGGTCGAGACTTCGGGTTCACCGAGGAAGAGTGGCGGACACAGTCAAACGTCTTTGTTTCTTACGCGGTGCGCCGCGGCTCACGTCTACCACCTAACGGTGACAAACGGTAGAGTGAGTTAACGCCTGTTGGCGGGAGTAGTGGACCGGACGACACTACCAGTGGTGCCTTTGTCAAGGCGCACTGTACAGTCTGATCGCGCCAGTAAGGTGTGGGTGAAGTAGACGGCCTCTTGAGGGCACGGCTGAGGGTGTGGACGATCCCCCCATACCTGAGCACGCTACTTTCACTCATATCCCTCTGCCGGGCGGTTCCCACCTTTCCAATCCTGCACGTTTCCATTCCTGGGAGAGCGTGTTCCGAAGAACCACTCAAACAGGCTGATAGGGTTGTAGGGACGTTAGGGAGGTAGGAAAATAGGGAAGACGGCATGGAAGATCTCCCCCAGGCGAAGATGAGCACCAGGAGTCAAGCAAGAAGAAACAAGACGCAGTCCAGGGAGGAAGAGGAGTCAGCTCCGGAGAGCAGCATGAGGAGTTCTCAGAAGGAGACTCCTAGCACGGTGCAGAGTGGAAGCACCGAGAACACAGACAGCACGGGTACGGGTACCGAAAGTACAGAGAGATCCGAGCAGTCACGGAAGGACAGAACGTCCAAAACCAAGGAGGTACGCGTGTCAAGGGAAGGTACGGTGGTAAATCGGACCGGGCCACGAAGAGCATCAAATTCGGTGATTTCATCAAGTTCAGCGCAAAGGAGAGCCGCATTAGAAGCACGATTGGAACTCGAGCGAAGCCAGAAAGAGAAGGCAGATGCGGCTGTTGCAATGGCGAAGACCAAGCTGGAATTGATCGAACTTCAGGACGAGGAAGACTCATCGGATGCGAGTGACGTGGACAACAGCGATTACGTATCGGATTGGGTGGAGAAGTCACGACAGAAATCCATTCAACGACAGCGCGAGGGAAACCTCAAGAAAAATGGGATGCCGGCAAAAGGGGACGTGTCAACCCTTGCATCCGCGATCGTGAGCGCGATCAAGAGCGTGAAGGAAAGCAAGCCTGCTCCTGCACCGAAGTACATAAACGAGTTGCATCATTTCGACGGCAACCCGAGAGAGTGGATAGCTTTCAAGGCTATCTATAGAGATACCGAAAAATATTTCTCTGACATCGAGAATGTAGCCAGACTGCGAAGGGCTATCAAAGATCAAGCAAGAGAGTCCGTCAAGTCGCTTCTGTATACCAACACGCATCCTAAGGAAATATTGGAAGCATTGGAAAGAAGATTTGGTCGGCCCACACATCTCATAAAGAGTGAGATAGCAGCTATCAACAAGCTGCCGCCCATGTCCAACGACATAAAGGGCATAGGCATATTTGCCAGCGCAGTGGCAAATAGTGTCAACGTCATCAAGCAAATGAATCGCAAGGATTATTTATACTCAAGCGATTTGTCAGAAAAAATAATTGACAAAATGAACATGAACGTGAAATTCAGATGGTACGAGTACAGATCAAGCAAAGAAGACGAACCCATACTGATTTCACTATCAGAATTCCTCAACAACATTGCGGATCAATTCGAAGCATACGACGTGTCAACTACGGAGTTCGTCAAGAAAAAGAGAGAACCATTCCGCAGTCGACCACTACGCAGTCAGAAGGTCAATACCACCAACTTTGCACAGTCTGACAGCGAGAGCGACACTGAAACTGAAAACAACTACGATAGCGACTCTGAGTTCGAGAGAGAGAGAGCTATTACGTTGAACGAGACACCGGTGAAAGAGAGAGAAGATATTGTCCTCGCAACTACCGGAGGAAAACAACAACCAATCACATGTCTCGTCTGTAAAAAAGAACATGGACTAGTGAAATGTCCTCAATTTCTCAAGGAAACCGTGAAAAATCGATGGGAAATTGTTAAGAAACTAAAGGTGTGTTTCAAGTGCCTGAAATCGAACCACAGACACTCAACATGCAAAGCCAACCCGTGTGGAGAAAATAATTGCACGAGGCAACATCATGCATTACTTCATGAAAAACCTGAAAAAGAAGAACTGAAAATCGCGTCTGTAAACCACCTAAACTCAACAAAGGCATACCTAAAGATCGTTCCTGTAGAGTTATGCGGACCTACCGGTACTAAAACCGTGGCAGCCCTCCTCGACGAAGGATCCACCGTAACATTGTTATTGAACGAGGTTGCCGACGAGATAGGAGCCGACGGACCCACAGAAGTTTTAACAATAGAGGGCATTAGTGGACAGCAAATGAAGACGAACAACTCGCGCCAACTCAAGCTACGTATAAAGGGCCTGTTCGCTAGAAACTACGAAAACTTGAGAGCCTACACTATCAACGAACTCAACCTCACATCGCAATCAGTGCGACAAGACGATATCGCTGGATGTGTCCACCTTTACGACATCCAAGATCAGATCCAATACGAAAGGATGAAACCAGCTATTTTGATTGGCCAAGACAACTGGCACTTGATTGTCACAAGGGAGTTAAAATCAGGAAACAGCAATCAGCCGGTAGCATCATTAACTAGCCTCGGCTGGATACTACATGGATGCAGGTCGGAAGCACCAAAGCCAGTTTCGTTCGTGGGTCACCTACAAAAGAAAAACGAGGACATCGAATGCTTAATCAAGTCACATTTCGACCTTGACTCTTTGGGTATAACACCCAAGAAGCCAGCAAGCGACCCGGAACAACGAGCGCTCGCAATACTTGATAAGACAACGAAACGTCTCTCCGATGGAAGATTCGAATGCGGGTTATTATGGCGAACCGATAATGAAACGATGCCAAACAACCGCGCCAACGCTATGCAACGATTGATAGGTATTGAGAAGAAAATTGCAAAAAATGAAGATTTCAGGAAAAAATACACTGAACAGATTCAAAACCTATTAGCAAGCGGATATGCGGAACCAGCAACGAGTCAACCGACATCATCTCGAACATGGTATTTACCCCATTTCGCCGTCGTACACCCACAGAAGGGCAAAATGCGCTTAGTATTTGACGCAGCGGCGCGCACAAACGGAAAGAGCCTTAACGACGCATTATTGTCTGGCCCAGACCTACTTCAATCACTATTCGGCGTTTTAATACGTTTTCGAGGCGGACCGATCGCCGTCGCAGCCGATATCAAAGAAATGTTCTTGCGAGTAGGCATGCGCGAAGAAGACAGAGATAGCTTGCGTTTTCTATGGAGAGAAAACGAGACAGACTCCGAACCCCGCGAATACCGAATGAAGTCATTAATTTTCGGTGCAACGTCGTCTCCATGCTCAGCTATCTATGTAAAGGACAGAAATGCCCAGGAATTCAGTCAAGAACAACCGGACGCTGTATATGCTATACAAAGATGTCACTATATGGATGACTACCTACAAAGTTTTCAAACTGTCACCGAAGCCAAAAACACGGCACAACAAGTCGATCGTATCCACCGGGCCGGCGGATTCGTGCTGCGAGGATGGGCATCGAACGACACACAAGCAATTGAAAGCTTCGAGAAGAACTCTCAAACCGATCAGGTCCCATTAGGGCAAGATCAGACTGAGAAAACATTAGGCATGTTATGGAATGTCAAAAAGGATGCAATGCAATACACACTTAACTTGCGAAACACACCTCAGGAGGTGAAAGAAGGAGTCAGACCACCGTCAAAAAGGGAAGTCACCAGTGCGGTGATGTCAGTGTTCGACCCCTTAGGACTAGCCACGCCCGTCCTTATACAAGGAAAAAAGCTTATACAACAACTCTGGCGAGCTGGGACCGACTGGGATGAAAGCATACCCGACACACTCATGGAAGACTGGATGAGGTGGCTCGACAGCCTGGAACATCTGCAACACCTAGACATACCCAGGTGCACTAGCTCGTGCGAAGAGGGAGAACTGCACACGTTCGTGGACGCGAGCGAGAGCTCCTACGCAGCAGCTACATACTGGAAAACCACAGAAAACAACAAAACCAGCGTGAGATTATTAGCAGCAAAAGCTAAAGTAACACCACTGAAACCCACGTCAATACCTAGATTGGAGTTGCAAGCAGCGCTCCTAGGTTGCAGACTGGCGACCAATATTCAAAAAGAAATCCAAACAAAAGTCACAAAGAGATATTTTTGGTCAGACTCGCGCACCGTTTTAGCATGGATAAAAGCCGATCCGCGTACATTCAAACCATTTGTCGCGCACAGGTTGGCAGAAATCGAGGACTCAACCAAACCAACAGAATGGCGGTGGATACCCACCGACGAAAACGTCGCCGACGACGCCACCAGATCAACCCCGAGAAACTTTACCATTCATCATCGTTGGTTCAACGGCCCCGAATTTCTACAATACAACTCTAATCAGTGGCCGGAAGATAAGAGCGACCGCTCCATACCTACCACAGGCGAAGAAAAGTCTAAAATCGTAGCCACCATACGACGGACCGAAATACCTATTCCCGACGTATCGAGGTTTTCTTCGTGGACACGCCTACAACGAGCTACGGCACGATTATTACACAGCGTTGACATATTCAAAGCCAAGGTCAAGGAAAAACCGGAACCCGTCGCCGCCATAAAGAAAACCGTCAAAGACAAATCATGGAGAAAATACGAACGAAAACGTAAACAAACTCCTATCGAACGTGCGCCGACGATTACCACCCGTACCGTACCTTTACCCGTAGAGTACCTACAGTATGCCGAGACACTGCTCGTCAAAGCCATACAACAAGAAAGTTGGGCGAGCGAATTAAAATCGCTACGAAATAACCATGTACCTAACGAAAAAGATTCGCGCCTAAAAAGGCTAACATTGACGCTCAGAAACGACATAATAAGAATCGAAACTCGTATATCATCAGCTGACTGTGTGAGTGACACATACAAGGAACCCATAGTACTAGACGGCAAGCACCCGATTACAAAGTTGCTTATACAACAATATCACTGCGACTACAATCACGCCAATCATAATACAGTTATGAATGAAATACGCCAAAAGTACTACATTACTTCGCTACGAAACACGCTGAAGTCTATAACGCGAGAATGCGATTGGTGCAGAACGCACAAGTACCTACCTATACCGGCCCCCATGGGCGACTTACCACCAGAACGCCTACAACAACATCAACCGCCCTTCACATGCACCGGAGTTGACTATTTTGGCCCTCTTATCATATCAGTAGGCCGCAAACAAGAAAAAAGATGGGTCGCACTCTATACATGCCTAACTACACGCGCAGTGCACTTAGAGATAGTGCCGTCTCTGTCTGCCGACAGTATGATCTTATCACTCCGCCGAATGATAGCACGGCGAGGAGCGCCATCTATAATGTACAGTGATAACGGAACCAACTTTGTAGGCGCTAACAAGGACATGCAAATGGAACTGAAAAAACTGACTGATAAGGCTCAACAGAAAGGCATCAAATGGAAGTTCATACCTGCTGGGGCACCTAACATGGGTGGAGCCTGGGAGCGCTTAGTACGCTCTGTCAAGGTCGCGCTATCTGCCACCTTAAAATCTCGTCAGCCACGTGAAGAAGTCCTGCATACAATATTGTTGGAAGCTGAACACTTAATAAACTCACGTCCACTTACCGACGTCTCATTAGACCCTCAAGACAAAGAAAGTTTGACTCCAAATCACTTCTTAATCGGAAGATCGAGTGGCAACGTGATAATGGGTACATTCGACGACAAAAATCTAATAGGTACAGCCAACTGGAAAACTGTACAAAGATTGACTGATTTGTTTTGGAATCGATGGCTCACCGAATACCTACCTACTATAACACCTAGGTATAGTGCCAACTCCAAGGGATTCACCAACCCAGAAGTCGGAGACATCGTGTTCATCATCGATTCATCATTACCTCGAGGAGTATGGCCGAGAGGGCAGATTACCCATACTTACCCAGGCCCCGATGGCAAAGTTCGAGTAGTAGACGTTAGAACCACAGCTGGAGAGCTACGACGACCCACATCCCGCATAGTGAAGATAGCATGACGTCGTGAAACTCTGTATATGGTGCTCAGAAACTCATCTTCGCACGAGGGGGAGACTGTTCACGACTACACCCTTTAACATGCCTCTATCGTCCCTCGACCCGCACATAACACATTATGCTATGTATGCCTGCCCACTCCAATGTAAATAAAGATCTTATAATTATATTATATACCTACTTTACATAAGCTAAGTTTAGAATAAGAAATTTTATATTGTTTACTTTAAGGTTGTAGGCTATTGTTTATGTACTAGGATGTTTTGTTGTTTGTTATTTTGTAGTTATTGATAGTTTTACATTGTTTTTGTATTAGATATAAGCATTTTTAAATAAAGAATTTTGATAGGGCTCTCGCACGGTATTGCCACTTTTCAACATTGATCCGTTGCCATAGCAACCGATTGTATATTGCTAATAATAATAATATTGCACTGTAATCATTTACAAATCTGACATAGGCATGCGCAAAGATTAAAATTACAATATAAACAGCGCAGTCAGGCCCATACGGCACTCATTTCTCTACGCACTCTCCTTACATGAACAAGTCAGAAAGAGGCAATACTGCAGTACAAGTTTCAAGATTATTTCACCGCACAAATCGAGTTTCATTTCAAGCTGCTCGTACCCGTCCAGACCTCTACTCCTGGTAGGGTTCGTCAACAGCTTGTTTACCGACCTAGTAGTATAATAAAAAAAAAACTCATAAATTAATGAGTTGAGTTTAAAGAATAAACGTTAACAACCGCGTTTGCGTTTACGACATTTCTATATAGGAATTGGCACAGCGCCTCTCGCGGAATTATCTTGGAACTAAATTATGTATTTGCAAACGCGATAGAAAAGCGTTTACTAATCATCTGTAGTGTAAATCGAGCACATCAATATGTATACACTTTATGAAATTCAAAAGCATTTTATTTGCACTGTATAGATTCTAATTTTGAAATATTACTTATGGGTACAAAGATTCTGCCTGTAGAATATCTCATGATTTTAATCAATAGTTTAAGTGAAAATCTTTGTTGAATGTCACTAAATGTATACATATTTATTAATCGGAGTGTATTGTTACAGAGGATACATATTAGAAGTGTTCGACGGACACTTCAAGCTGCCAGACCTGGGCCCCATCGGCGCCAACGGGCTCGCCAACCCGAGGGACTTCCTCACGCCGGTCGCACATTACTTCGATCACGAGATCCCTGGTTAATAATCATTTCCCAAATAAGTTTTGATTGTAACGTTAATTGTGGTCTATCTGCACCACGAAAGTAGAAAACTTTAGTTATTTTAAAAGATCCAAATACCTCTGAATTTATTGTGTAGTACTTGCTGGCAGGGCCACCATCCCGGATTTGAATTCTGAGTCTGTCACTATCTTGCCATCAGTAGATTATATCAGTGCCTGGTTCAAAAGTTATAAGGCTTTTTAGGAAGCTCTATACCAGGACGGGCTCTTCCAGGCACTTATTGAGTACATTTTATCCCGGGCTATATATATAAGCTATTTACCAGTGAAGCAAATTCTATAATTGATTGGTTAAATAAAATGGATATATTAGTTCCCTGTGCGTGGCCGTCAAAGTTTGGTACCGCTGACCTAGATGTAGAAATCTAAACTTTCGATTGTTTCCAGGATTTAAAATAATAAGTAAATACCAAGGGCGGCTGTTCGTGTCGGAGCAACAGCACTGTCCGTTCGACGTGGTGGCGTGGCACGGCAACTACGTGCCCTACAAGTACGACCTCGCCAGGTTCATGGTCATCAACGCTGTCTTGTACGATCATTGTGTAAGTGTTTATACTTTCGTACATCGTGGTTGTAGTCTAAAACTTACGCTGAGAACGCTTGATAAGCACACATAGCCTAGAAGGGATCTTGGCTATCAAGTGCAGTTTTGCCGGGACATACCAGACTAATAAGTACCTAAAGGACTGACCGGTCAGCACAAAACAAATAAATAAGTATAATAATCTAAAACTACTTAAAGTTTAAAAAAACTAAATTACATAAAAAACGTACTATATAGAGTGACTGGTAATTAGTAAACGATACTTAGACACATGATTGTACTCATGATAACAAACAAATTTCTCAAAATACAAATACAAATAACTAACTTAAATAAAAGCTAGTTTTTTGTAAATATTTATGTAATTCCCTAATTAAGTTACTCTTTTAGAATATAAATAAATAAATACAAAGACAAAAAATAAAAGCTGATGGTGTATGTAATGTGGTGTAGCATGTGCATAATAAATTTTAAAAAAATGTTTCTTTGGGAAAATTGTTTGTTATTATGAGTACAATCATGTGTCTAAGTATCGTTTACTATACAGGATGTTGTTTTGGGTGGCGACAAGCGACCCAGGAGCGGTAGTACAACATATATATTCCCCAAAAATGGACTTAGTTCCATTAAATACTGTAAATATGTTGAGAAATACCTTATTCAATTTGAAATAAAATTACCGCAAAGTATGGTTACTAGGCGCGTGCACAGACTAGAGCTAGGCACAATAGCCACCATCGCCCCACCCCTTTACTCCCTCGTACTCCCATTGAGTATTATGTCTACACTTTAGCTTATTACATGATTTTCAAAATTTAATTTTTTTATTAAAAATAAAATAAAGTATTTTTTATGTTTTTTTTAGCACCAGTGTCATTTGTATTATCGACCCTTAGTTGCTCGTCGCTGACCAAAACAACCGACTTGTATTACCAGTCACCCTTTATATTAAGGCGCGGACTGACTACGATTTTGACAGCACTCGTTCTTCACTGGAATAGGGTTGAAAATAGTAAATCATAAATGTGTCGACTCTATGAAATGTACTGTTATTTATGGGTTTTCTTTAGATTATACAGAATATACACATAAAATTTAATAAGGGTCCAGTTAACATTCTAATATAATTCCGTATCTTATATATTCTTAAAAATAAAATTGTTGTCATCGCTGAAAATACGGAGAATTTCGACGCGAAAGATTTTTTTAGGCATAACTTACGAATTTTTTATTGGGAATATCAAAGCACTTTTAAATATTCTATTCGGTTAACATTTTTCTCAAAACCCTCTTCTATCCACAGTATTTTTTTGTGTTCGGTATTTTGATTGCGTTACGTCATTCTCGACTTTCAAAGATACCCATTTTTGAGAATTTGAGCTTAGACCTCCCCTTAAAGATAGTACCAAATTATTGTATTGTCATCGGTCCTTGATTTGATAAGTGTGCAAAAGTTTCTGTTTAAACTCGCTAGCGACTACGGTGAAATATTTTGTATGAAATGCTTCCAAAAGTGTCCGCTAGAAGCGGTGCTCATCATACAAAATATTACCCTTAGTCGCTAGTGAGATTAGACAGAAACTTTTGGGGCAGTTTCTAGCGAGTGTAGATTACGTTAGCGTAGAAAACTCATGGTAGAAGTACCGACGTTTTGAAGTCGATGTCGTCAGGTGAAGCTAATAAAAGAGTGTTAAAAAGTGTAAGTATATAGGTATAAAAACCTACACAAGAGCAATTGTAACAAATTTATAAACCAATCTATAAGTTCAACAGCAAACATTGTTTTTGATAACAATTTATTTAATAGCACGCGTGTTCGTGCTATCTGTTGGATCGAAATCCTGGCATGATGTTGACATTTGCGTGTGCATGTGGTGAAATTCAATTGGGCTAATTGACACTAACCATATTATAGCTATACCTAACTGCGTACATACCTACAGACAATAACAATGAATTAGCTATAAAATATAATGATAATGCAATAGATGAAGTTAATGACATAAAATTTTTAGGAATAGTTATTGATAGATTTTGCAATTGGAAAGCTCAAGTAGATAATGTGTGCAAGAAAATTAATAAATTCGTATTTGCACTTCGTAAAATAAAAAATATGACAAACATTCAAACAGCTTTAGTAGTTTACCATAGTCACGTGTGCTCTGTTCTAAGGTACGGGATAATAATATGGGGACATTCAACGGATGTCCAAAGAGCCTTCATAGCACAAAAAAAATGTGTCAGGTCAATATTCAATCTCAAATGGACAGATTCTTGCCGACCAATATTTAAAGAACAAAAGCTACTTACAGTTCCGTCTCTCTACATATTTGAAATTTGTAAATTTGTGAGAAATAACCCTTCACTCTTTGAGAAAGATCAAAGAGCTCTTTTAAGGCGCAAAATTGTACAAAAGCCATTAGTCCTGCCAAGAAATAGACTGCACTTGTGTGATAAAAATTGCTACACTATGGCAGTTAAAATATATAATAAATTACCGCTAGAATTATCTAATGCTGGTCTAAGCTATACAGAATTTAATAAAAAACTTTTTATATGGTTATGTAACAGATGTTTTTATTCCATCAATGATTATTTTAAATTATGAAATTAATAAATTTGACATTAATATTGTTTCTCTGACTTGCTATTAATTTATTGATTGTATGTATGTTCATTTAATGTATTGATTGTATTTAAATTTAATTTATTAAGTCATTGATTATCTTGAATGTATCTATCCAATTAGTTTTGATGTCCTGTTATTGCTGTGTATTAATTTAAAATTTGCACGACCGAAAGGTTGAATATAGTGAATCCTATGTATTTGATATCATCTTAATGTACCTATGTTCTCGCAAATAAACATTCATTCATTCATTCATTCATTCATTCATTCATTCATTCATTCAATACTCTTAATATGCTTTCATCACGAAGACTGTGGTAACGCATTAGTTAATTATAAATTGAAACCTAGACTACCTAGACATAATGCTTTAAAAAATATGTTTATAATGTAATAATTTCATATTGTTAATAGTACCAAGGTACCAATTATTAAAAATTATTGTATATTAACAACAAATAATAATTTTAACTGTTACTCATAAAATTATATTATGTAAAGATGATAAATACTATATGACGAGTATAATAAACAGAGAACCACAAAGCTACCAAGTACGTATTCCTGTGACGGAATGGGAAAACCATACGAACGCGTACGTAAATGCAAACTCATTTGGAAGTAGGTAATGACTTGACAGGCTACGTTTTTCCGAGGAATCTAACTTAATGAATAAGTTTCAAAAACCTCTGTACCCAGAGTGTAAAGAATTAACGTTAATAAACACATACTATCGCGTTTGAGTTAACTATAAATTTGTATGGGAGAAATTAGTACCATGAGTATTCCGCTAGAGGCGCTGTCCCAATTCCTATAGAGGAGTGTCGTAAACGCAAACGCATTAGTAAGCGTTTACTAACGTCAATTCTTTAAACTCGGGGTACTAAATACCTGTATATTATCATGATATCAAACGAACAAATAGTACCTAATACCAAATAGATCAAAACAGAAACACGTCCTTTTTAAATCTAACCAAAAGGCTAAGTATAAGTATTCATGTATATTATCTTTCAAAAGCTATCCATCACTACATCCCTTACCCCATTAGTGAAGGTATTTTGTAAAATCCTTTAATCTTTTTCTCTACTCTACAAATGGAACATATCCGATATATTTCAATGCTTTACTTAGCTTCTTTATTCTATTAGTCAATCAGTCAGGCCTTTTTTAGTTCTATATCTGTTTGTATTTAATTGTTACTTTGATTCCTTTATTATATATCATATACCTACGCTATATTATTTGAAATATTACAACTTGCCATTCAGGACCCTTCAATCTTCACCGTGCTGACGTGCCCCTCGACGAAGCCAGGCGTAGCTATCGCAGACTTCGTGATCTTCCCACCGAGGTGGTCAGTCCAAGAGCATACATTTAGACCTCCTTATTATCATAGTAAGTACCTACCTAAATTAAACACTTGAATAATACCCACTCTCAGTGCACTATATATTCAGCCAGCAGGTCATAATGATTGAAAATACAGGTGGATATTTCTACAGCAAAACTTTTCTTAAATGATCGAGCGAGGTGATACCTGATCTCATGATTGAAATGTTTTTTTTTCGCTAGTTTAGACGTCTGATGACATCTGGAAGTATCCACTCTATAATAAAGTTGACCATAGGTGACAAAGCGAGCAAAACAATGACTTAGGTCAAGTTAGAAGTAAGGTACTTTACCACGGTGGTAGGGTACATTGTAGTACCCATCTGGCTGGCTACCACCCTCAAGTTGAAAATCTGTCGCAAAGCACCTGTCGGTGTGTTCCCACAGCTGCACGAGAGCCAGTTCCTTCTAGGCTTTGTGTGCTTACCACCTTCGGCCACATCATCACTTACCATGGTGAGATTGTGGTCAAACACAGGCCTTTATGCGGTAAAAGAAAAAAAACCTACTTAGCTACTCACATAACTATCATACTATTACCAATACCTATTACAATGTTAAAAAAAAACAATCTCGCTGAGGACAGGATTCGAACCTGCGCGGGTATAACCCATTGGATTTCAAGTCCAACTCCTTAACCACTCGGACACCTCAGCTGTTAGTAAAAGTTGTGAATAAATCGTGTCAATTACAGAGATTAGGTACAATGTTTTTATTACTGCTTTCCCGCGTACTGCGAAATAGTCTAACCTTCATAAAACAACAAATAAAACTGTACGAACCATTAGGTAGAAGATACCTAATAATTTAATGTTTATGACTGGACTTGTCTAACTAGCTCTTGCATTGTAGTACCTCCCTACTTATGTCCCACTATAAGCCTCTCTCAGAAAGCCTTATAAAATATGAAACTAACAAAATAAATAGTAATTAATGAAAAATAAAATTAAAGCATCGCTGAGGACAGGATTCGAACCTGCGCGGGTATAACCCATTGGATTTCAAGTCCAACTCCTTAACCACTCGGACACCTCAGCTGTGATACTTTTGGTGAAACGATTATGTTATGATTTGGTGAATGGTATTATGCATTCAACTATTATTTACTTAAGTGTTATACTATGTTATGAACAATACAAGTTAAGGATCAGTTTTTACCACAAGTTATCACAGCTGAGGTGTCCGAGTGGTTAAGGAGTTGGACTTGAAATCCAATGGGTTATACCCGCGCAGGTTCGAATCCTGTCCTCAGCGATGTATAAACTTTAGTTTTATTATATTATAGCTAATTTACATTCTTCTTCAGCAGGTATTTGTAAGGAAATGCTACTTACTCTAAGTAAACATGCCCCAAAGTCAACTCTCTTGTTTAAAAGTGAGTATTTTGACCCATACGCCCGTATGGGTCAAAATATATGAGCTGATTGGTATTAATACAGAATACTATATCTAAATGATTTAAAGAAAAGTATAGCGTAGCGTTTATTTGCTCAAAGAGCAGCTCGACTGGGGAAGTACCTCCATCTTACAGAATACCGCAGCTATTAACATTGTTGTGTTCCTGCGCGTGAGTGTATAAGGTCGCCAGAGCTCATAGGGGAGGAGGGAAAGGTCGGTAACGCGTGAGCGATGCTTCGTGTTGCAAGCGTGCATATGGCTACGGTAACCACTTACCATCAGGCGGGCCATACCTATGCTTTTTTACCGACTTAGTAGTATAAAAAAATTACATCATTTCTTAGTTTTGGGTTTCGACGAATAATAATAAGTTCTTAAGTAGGCTTTCTATGCCTAGATACGTATATACTTTCAGCACACTTGTGTAAATATATCACACAATTGTAATAAATTATAATCACCGATTCATAGATGGATAATAGTAGGTACTTTTGTTCAAAACTGTCATTCCGACGATGTATTCAAGATTGTAACTAACAGCTGAGGTGTCCGAGTGGTTAAGGAGTTGGACTTGAAATCCAATGGGTTATACCCGCGCAGGTTCGAATCCTGTCCTCAGCGATACGTTAATTCTTTTAGCGCTTTTCTACAGACAATATGTTTCTTAGAAGTTTATATTTAATAGTTTTGGTTTTTCATCGAGTCGGATTAACCCCAGAGGATAATTAGGTACCTAAGGCGAAACCGGATAACGGTTGCTTATATTTTGCCACCCAGTAAGTAATTGAGTAATTTCACTAGCTTTAGTCATTTGTATGGTAATCATGTTCTATTTACTAAGGAAATTGTATGAGCGAGTTTATGGGGCTGATCTTCGGCTCGTACGAAGCGAAAGAAGGAGGGTTCCGCGCCGGTGGAGCATCCCTGCACTCCATAATGACACCCCATGGGCCTGACGATCAGTGCTTCAAGAATGCTTCCAGCGGAGAACTAAAGGCGGAGAAGATTGCCGTCGGTACTCAGGTTCGTATGAATGTATACCAAGCCTACCAGGCAATCAACGTCATGCTACGTTTTTATGTATTAAAACTGGACGCTGAATGAACGAATCGAAAGTTCTTTATCTCTCTCGTGTACTTCGCATTAGAGGGCCGCTATCCTAGTATTCGTTTAAGTCATGATGATTCGGTATTGTTTTTTGAATGGAAAACTAGAGTCACGTTGGTTGCAAGCAGTTAGGGACGCGATCATTCGGTATGAAATTCTAAGAGGGCATTATTACTTTGTAGTAAACAACTTTATGCTAAAATTATATGATATAGCTTAGCCATAATTACTTCGAATGTCGTGGGTTCTAATCTAACAATGTTCATGAGCTTTCGGTGAAGGACAACATCCTGAAGGAACCATAGGACTGGCTTTTAAGTTTTTCGTACCTCAAATTGAATACCTGTCGCCATTAATGCCGGTGTTTTCCAGCACTTGAGAGCCAGTTCCTTCTTTTTGTGGTTAAAACCTTTAGCCATCACTTACCATGGTAAGATTGTGATTCCGTTACTTAGTAAGAACGAAAGCATAATCAGACAGAAGTAAATAATTATCTACTTTATTAATAAGGTGAATATGAATAACTTAAATAATAATATAGGCTTGAACTTCAACTTACATACGCTCATGTACCATTACTCATTTCTATGAAATTCCAAAACCGGTGATAAAGCTCTTATCCTGTTTTCTGCAACTCTGTATTCCTGGCTAGTGACTACTCAATGAGATACCTACCTATTAGAGATATGTCAATTCGATGAATGTTACCTACTTCCATATCAATATTATCATTTTCAGCAAATAATATGTCTAGGTTAGTGATTATATATCTCTTTGGGGCTTGGTGTCAATGTCAGGGGAATGCAGTGAAGCTTCTTGTTAAGAACTCGCCTATCTGTTTGCTGAAAGAAATTCGATAGCGTGATGCAAGTCTTGTGGTGTAATGTTACATCTTTCGACCTGTTATTATTCGCTTCGTATTACTTTATTAGACAAGAAAGTTGTTATTATTGAAAAATATAATCATTTTCCTGTTTTTGTATGATATGAAGGCATTTGTAACATCCTACTATAAGTATTATAATTGTTCTTATTTAATGGAACAAAAAACGAACATCACACCAACTGAACACATCTTCAATAAACAAAAATTAATTTATCGTTTGATCCTTTATGAACTTTGTCAGCTCAGTCTAATGATTTTAGCCTCGATTATTATTAAACTAGAATAACAACAAAAACAATCTACAAACATACCTAACATGTTGAGGATATTATTACAAAAACTCTTATAAAACGAACTATTCGATTTAATATGTAATCCCACCAAAAACATTTATATGTAAAATGTTGCCGCCAAGACATATGGCTCGTATTGTCAAAAAGTCATCAGATCTCATGTAGAGCCAAGCTTATAACTCTACATGCACTTACTCTACAAGCTCTAACTTCACAAACTCTACACACCGTAGTCAAAATATATGGCTTGGCCGTTTCGCTACCGTCACATGGGAATAAGGTGAAATGTATTCACTGTTCATTACTTTTTTGTTATTCAATAGTTCTTGTAGTACTGAAACGGCCAAGCCACATATTTTGACTACGGTGTGTAGAGTTTGTGAAGTTAGGGCTTGTAGAGTAAGTGCATGTAGAGTTATAAGCTTGGCTCTACATGAGATCTGATGACTTTTTGACAATACGAGCCATATGTCTTGGCGGCAACATTTTACATATAAATGTTTTTGGTGGGATTTCACTTCTTTTTGTAAGTTGCTTATGTTTTTTTTTTGGTTTGAATTTTCCAAGGTTTATAATTTTTTTGTTATTTGTGTACTAATACAAGCTTACATACCAAATTTCAGCTTTCTAGGACTTCAGGAAGTACCCTATGAGTTTTGATGATCATCAGTGAGTCAGTGACGAAATCGGGGTTTTTTAGATATCAATAAAATCTAAAGTATAAAAGCTATTTTATTGAAACTTAATAGGTTTAATAAGTTTACTATTGACATCATGTCCTGAGAATTTTGTTTATCTGGTATAATCCAAACCCAAGTTATGAGGGTTCAAAAAAACGACGAAGCGCTTCGAGAAAAGGTAGGTAGTGCCCTTTCGCTTCGCTTGGCTGTCTTGGCGGGGGGCACTTCCGTGCCCCCAGATGTGTTGCTTTGCGAACAATATCGAGAAACTTGTTTGGCTATAACAGGAATTACAAGTTACATCTATAGAATAACTACCTGCACTGAAAAGTTCAACTTATTTATAGGAAATAAAGAGAAAGGCACTCATTAATCAAATTAACTAGGTACTCAATATATGTCGATATTGATTTCATCCGTGTTGTTTATACGTATTTGGATACCTACGTTTTTAATAAATATGTAAATAATACTATCTAATTGATATTCAACAGGCGTTCATGTTTGAGTCGTCGTTAAGTATGGCCATCACGAAGTGGGGCGCCGAAACCTGTCAGAAATTGGACGCAAAATACTACGAGTGCTGGCAAAATCTGCCCAAATTGTTCTCCGATAAGCTTGATGTGTAAATCATTATTATCATGTTCAAAGTTATTGTTTAGAAGTGTGTCTTAAGTAATTTTTTGTAAGTTTTATTATTTGACATATGTTTTTGACAAATAAAATTATTAAATTGATGTAAAAATTTATTAAAATTACCGTAAATCCTCTTGTTTTCGATTAAATTCTTATAAAATACATGACGAACATTACCAAAGGCACAATAATTGTCAGTGAAGGCACCACACGTTCACCACTGCTATAATGCAATGAGTTCACTGCATACGCTTGTAAAAGACCACATTCAACATTTTTCTTTAGTATTGACGTGTCACTGGAAATTCTAATCATGAAACAAGTCATTCCCGTAGTCACTTTTATAGACGGCCCTTTAACTTGTAGGGCATCGACCACCGTAGTTGTCGTCGTATCTCCGTTAGCGCCGTGTTGTACGTTCACAGTCGTGATAGTTTTCGATTCCACTTGTTGATGCTGATTAGGATTAGTCTCCGCTTCCAAAATAAAACTAGACATTAATTTGCAGTCGATGCGAGTCTCCTCGTACTCTCCGTTTTGTTTGCTGATTCCTAGTTTACATACTTCACCGGGTCTCGATCTATATTCTCTGCTGGAATCGTATCGGTAATGACTAGACGTTGCAGACATTCGCCCAAGATTGTAAAGAGCGAGACCGGCTAACAAGTTGTCGAACCTGCTTCCTGAATCTCTATACTGGTATACATAAACAGGAGGCGGCGCGCTATATACGGGATGGGAGCTGACACCGCCGTAGCTTATGTGCGGCGGAGGGCTGTAGTGGTAGTGGTTGTGAACTTCTGTCTTGTGTCCATAGTAGCCGCCACGGGGCTGATTGTAGGACCCGTGATTTCGATTGTTACCAGAGTATCCATTAGAATGTGGATACGTGTGTGATCCTCCCGTACCCGTGCCAGAATATCCATTAGAATGTGGATAGGTATGCGAGCCGCCACCGCCTCGGCTTCCACCACCGAAACTTCCTCCTCCGCGACCGAAACTTCCTCCACTGCGACCGAAACCACCCCGACCAGCCACTAATGAAGAAACGAGAAGCAACAGCACAAAGTGAAACGGCCACATGGTTCCGGCGCGAGCGGCAAAACAGGACTGACTAAATTAGTGACCACATGAGCCATGATAACAAGTCGCCGGGGCGCTCCCCGGGGGCGCGCGGCGCGTCACAACACAATCTCATTAAGGGGCTGGACATTGAATTATATGGAAAAATATAGGTTGAGTACAATCGCACCCCCGTTATTAGAGGCCCTTGCTTACTAAACTTTGTGTTATTATAATTTTCCCGTAAGCATGGGAAATTCATAAAGAACTAGGTATAAGATTTTCATTGAAAATTTCTTTCATCGTATTTTTTGGCGCTAATATACATATTACAACAAAAAATATGTTGAAAAAAGCTTTAAAATCATTTAATTAAGTATCGTGTTTATGTCGGGGAGTGTTCCTTTGTTATTAACTTGTGAACCTTGAGCATGACGTCAAAGGGCGCGGTATTTACACCACGTAAACAGGTTGCCGGCCGGGGGAGGACACGATTCATTCGAACCTATTTATATCATCGCAATTAACCACAGATATATATCTAAATAGATGCCGCGAGTAAGTACTTCGCTTGTCAATATCTGTGCAAAAATGGGGCCGAATGTTCTTATTTTGAAACTGTTTCGCGCGGACAGGGAACTCGCATAAGGCTGCATGTCCACCAGAGATTTGTAGCGAGGGATGTGTTTAGCTGACAAATAGGATAGCTTCATTTTCACGTTAAAAATTGAATGCCAGCCAAACTAAATCAATCTTGTGACATTATAACGTGTACATAAAAAGTTAAACGCTTGGTTTTCATACGGATTGAGGGACTTGCAGTATCTATTTAGATTTGTCTGTGCAGTTAACCATAAATTAACATCGAAAAATGGCCAGGGAATGCTCTCTAAAACAACATACATTTTTACGAGATTTAATCATAAAATTTAATTAGAAGAGCTTAATATTACATTCAATTACGGAAATAACTATAAAATACCCTCGATCAGTCGTGTCACCATTACCAGAGCTTCTCTCACTTGAATAATCCAAACTTTTGTAGACAACATGTAACTAACAAATGCAACATATTTGCACCCCATATGATAATTATGTCTAGCACTTTTATTCAGGCATTTACATCTCTAATAAATATATTACATAGGTTAGTTTTCATTCTGTACATAATAAAAATGGGTCATAGTTGTAATAGGTATATACCATTATGTCGAATTAGCCTTCTTACGTAAATTACGTATAAATATAATGATTCCTCAAACAGTCAATCAAGCTATTATACAACTATGACCGTAAAAAAGAAAAGATAACAATTTACAAAATAAAAACACTGTTTTTCATTACAATTACTTATATTTAATACAATTTTGTCGTGAAAGAAACCCTCCGTGTCACACCATGACAATGCATCAAAAATACTCCGAGTGACTAAAGGAATAAAGGGGAAGGGAGGAATCACGGGGAGGAATCATAATAAATTAACATGGAATTTTTCACGGCTAGAGATATCTCTACTAGGAATTTATTTAAATATTGAAAGAGAATTGTGTTATAGGTTCCAGTTAACAAGTCTTAAATTGGCTTGTAGAGGGAGATTGTTGTGCACATAAACCACTCGCAATCAGACCCATTCATCTTTTACATTCATTTTTGCATTAGCCTACTGATTGTTACAGCTATGTTAGCATCGAGAAAACCCTTTAGTCATGCCGCGCAATCCAATTCCGCTAACTATAAGTATAGTATTTTTCAACTTTTAAATATCTATATCTACCAATCACTGTGCCTAAATGTTTAGTGTGTCCTTGACTAAGCCAATCAGAACGCGTTCCCGGTGTTGGGGAATTAGCGGAATAGATTTCGAACAGAATTAACGTCATTGCAATTCCTTGGGTTAATTTTATTGTTCCATGATTGAGGAACACAGAACAAAAAAAAACTTCTCAGTTTAAGTGTATTCCGAACCGGTGGTAAATTGAACTGTATGTACCAATTTAACGTTCATAAGTGCCTTACTAGGGCCTAAACTGAATAAACGACTTTTGATTTTGAGGTCAAAATTTTGATTCCATAGTTATTTTCTTTTTAATTTATTTATCCATGATCGTGATCACATAAACCGATTCATTTGTGACTGTTGAATTGCTAGACCCAAATATGAATTTAAAGTAATAATGCTATTATATTTTCAAAAGGACGAGACGTCATAAAACGTAAAAACACGGGCGCAGATACGAACCAATAATACATCGGGCAAAACCGTGTAGATATTTGTTTGGATAGTTGTAACTTGTAGATATTTTTTGGTTTCCCCTTTAAGTTTTCACATAGATATCGTTGCAAGGCACAGAGGAGTGTGGACTATGTGAGACGGAAATATAACAAAAATAAAGTATCAACTAATTTTTAAGAATCTTGTTCCTAGTTCATAATTGGCATACTTGTAAGTTATTTCTTTTTCTTTTGTTTGCCCCTTGAGTCCATTACGGTTGTAAAGGCAGGCACAGGGTCGGTCAACGACACATGCCGAAAGTTTTAATTATGTTTACATTTTAGTTGGAATTGGTACTACTTTGACTCAGTACTTTTGGTACTTACTGTATAATAAGTTCGAACATTAAACTTATATGGTTGTTAGTTGTTTTGTAGTGAGTTCTGTTCAACTATGTCCTATATGATGTGGTGTAAAAATGTATTGCGATGAGCTAACTAGGCAGTTTTGGCTCCGCACACTAAAATGACCAGCGCGCTACACACTCTCACCCTTTTATAGACTAACTAACTTCGGGAGAGGACAACATACTCTTCTATGTTGCTATGAATTCTGAAAATGTCAGTCTTAGCAGCACAGAAATAGACATACCTAAAAAGAGCGTCGCCATACTACAGGACAAAACAGGCCAACTTTTATAAGCTGGTGTACGTGACAGCTAGTTTTACGCTCGCTCTGCGCAATTCTGCTTGTCATAGTGACGTTGATAACGATAGCAGTTGTTGAAATTTAAATAATAAACATTATTTTGCATTTTTATTTGATTTAGCGCCCAATAGTTGGGAGCTATTTTTTTCGACGCGTTAACAGCTTCGACACTCAATCTGGATATATTATTAATTAAAGGTTAGCAGATTTAAAAATAAAACTGAGATCTTTACACAACTAATCAAACACAAAAGAGGGTTATAAGAGTAAAATGTAATTGTTGTGACATTAAATTATTCACCACTTACACACTAGGACACTGTTACATTCTATCTCCGAACCGAGATATCTACACATGACTTTTCAACTGCAGATATGATGAAACAACTATAGTTTGATCTTATTGATAACTGGAAACTACCGAAAAACCAAACCAGAATGTATCTTGATAATGAGTCATTTTTAATAAGAACTTGTCGTCCTATGAATTTTTACCACTGCTGAGGGTTTACATTTTCCTGCAACACATTTAAGTAGTTCGAAAAATTTTGATTCAAATAATACTGGGTATTTACGATTAATAGTAGGTATACATGAATAGTTTACTAAGTGATGAAAATATGAATGCAACATTCAAGCCCATCACAGAGCAGCTATAATATATATTAATATGCTGAGCTATAATAATATTAATATGCTGAGCTATAATATACATTAATATGCCAAGCTATAATATAAATTACAGTGCAGTTTTGTGTAGTAACAGAAATATTATAGCTGCTTGTGCAGTCACTCAAAGATTAGTATTGAAAATATATCGTAAATAATATGCCTTTCTGATTTATATCAATATATATTATAGCTACGCCTGTGATGGGCTTTATGTCGTATTCCATTGCATAACCAAATTCTGAAACTACATAATTACATTTATTAGAAATTGTTCACAACTTGGTATATGAGTGATAAGACTGAATAAATCGCCATCACACTTATTGCTGTAATTTGACATGCTCACATAACCTTTATGAAGTATGCAATAAAGTTTATTTTCGTATATAAGAGGCACACTATCTTAACAAATTAACATATTTTTATTAGCAATTTGCACTAAACTATTATTCCATTATTATCCAATTTGTATGGAATTTCTCACAAAATGTCCAGCTAATTTTGAAAACTACCGTGAGGTATTTTATGTAGATACAAAAAGCAGGCCCTTTAAAGACATGAGAATTTAGTCAGAGACGCTGCAGAGATTCATAGTTGCCAGCAGAGACAACGGCATTATTTGGAAAAGTAAAGATAGAGATACGAAAATGCATATTTCGACTCACATAAGTAAAGATGAATGTGCCTCCAATACGGCAATAGCAGTAGTCACTGAGCAGTTCACTAGACACATTGACAGACACAGATGCACAACGCAACACAGCACAGCACAGCACAGCACAGCAGGGTTCAGTTCAGGGCAGGCGTGTGGTGGAGTCGGGCGGGTGCAGTATCGGCTAGCCGTGGTTCACGTTCACGCCCGACTCCAGCTCCGACGCCGGCGTCTCCGGCTCCTCGTCGTTGTATATGTTCTCTGCCATTTGCCATACCTGACGATATAAGTAACGATGAGCATCTCAAGAATAACACATTTTGACTGTCGTTTCATCATCAACATCATCGCCTATAATGTCCCACTGCTGAGCACAGGCCTCCTGCACACAAATGAAGGTGGAAGGGAATGGGCAATACTCCACCACGCGTGCCCACTCGGAGGTGAGGAGGTAGGCTAGTGGTCAACCTACTGTTGGAATTTTTCAAGCCGCCTAGAAGGCCTCCTGGCATCCTACTGGCTTAAGGCCCAGAATACTCTCGAGCAGATTTCAGTTTTCACCCTTGCGCCACATTTTCACATAATATTAGCGGAAATTACAGGAACTAAGCAAACAAAAAATACTAGCTCCCTCTATTTAGAAGTGAGTCATTGCAAACAAACAATTAAACATGATACACCGCCATCTAAACATTTCCGCGAGAACTACGCTGTTTGAATTGGACACAGTAAAAATGTAAACAGTAGACAAACTGCAGACAAACATTACAAATATTTTTTTTCAAATACTTTAAAAAACTTTTTACGGGTCAGTTAGCGTAGTTGGTTAAGATTCCACGTCGCCGATCTTATGTTCGATTCCCACCAAGGATATGCATCTGTGTGCATGAATATGTTTGCATGTCCCGAGTTTGGGTGTAAATATGTATAGTAAGTACTAGCAACCCGCCCCGGCTTCGCACGGGTACAATGTCATAATGTGGTGTCAGTGGAGCGATTTGCACGACCGCCCACGCCACCCGGTCAATAGGGCCTTATCGCCTTTTTGAAGAAGAGCACCACCATTTATTTCCTCTCTGTACTTCTGGTTATGTACCTAGGGTATAAATCTCGGAATATCGCAATATCGGAATCTCGGCACCGTGCATAAGGACTTCTTTTTTTATAGCTGGCAGGTGAGGTGATACTTCTGAGCTATCGCTGTCAAATTTATTGAGCGGTATCACCGAGGTATGTAAATGTAACATAATTGCATTTTTGAGCAATGAGGATCATTTACGTTCAAAAGTATTCTTTGTCCTTCTCCACTAATTGAACTATCTCCCTGCCAAATTGTATTTAAATCTGTTCAGTGGTTAAGCCGTGAAAAGGTTACAAACAGACAAATATCCAGAGTTGCGTGGTGGCCGAATTATGATGTCAACGTTAATGTACAAGCGGGAGCGAGCGTATTAACTAAGCCGTTTTTAAAACTTTAATAACTTCGTCATTTATTGATGGATATTAATAATTTAAAAAACATTATGCTCAAAAAGGTTATGTGCATCCTCTGTAGTAATAAAAAAGTTATCATTTTGTTATGTGAATGATCCTTATTGCAGGCATCTAACTCAAATAGCTATTTTTACCCATATAATATAAAATTTCCCGCCTCATGCTAAGCATCCACCTTAAGGAAGTATTATATAATGTTTTGGAAAAAAAAATATTCCAATTTTATTACTTTTATTGATATAAAACTGTGCCTGGCTCACTGATTGGCTGAAAAAACTAAGCTACCGGTGGTTAGGGTTGTAGAAACAGGAACCTCCTCACAATGCGAGCTGTATCGAGGAATACTGCCGAGAGCCGAGAGGCTTTCGGCCATCAGGCCATTGGCCGTTACGACAATCGGCACAATGATAGCCGAGCTCACTACTAGTAATTGTAAATATACGATGGCTTCACATTCCAACTAATCAGTCCAGTAAGTACTAGAAACTTAGTCAACGTAACATGTGTAATATTTTACTTACTGTTCTAATTTTACTGTGCCATTGTCATTTGACGACTACGCGAGTGGACCACAATAATACAATGAATATAAAAGTTTATCGGCTCGACTCGATAACTACAGATGACTCGATGACCGCAGTAGAGGCAGTCATGCCCGCCCCGACTTCGGGGCACCTACTGTTACCAGTATCAGTCAACCTACCTTTCATACCTTTTCTTTGATCTCAAAATAAACTATATTTAATAAGGTATTATTTAATCAGGTAACTAACTAAATAGGTAATTGCTCATTAAAAATAATATATATTGCTGATTTTTCATTTCGCATGATTTGATAAAAATAAAAGAAAAACATTTTCCGGGATTTGAATCATCACCTCCTTCAGTCGGGAGTACATAAATACCCCGTGCCTTAGCCCCCTAGGCTACCCTAACCATAGCTTTCATAGACGAAAATAAGAATTAGTCTCTGTCAGTACCACGACATGCCTCGGTGACAATTATCAAAAGCATCAATCATAACAGATTTTATTTTATATATTTTTATTTATAACAAGCAAATAATAGGCTCAATTGCCTTAATTTGACTAGCATGCATTTTCCAGTGCCTTCTAAAGATAATTTGATATGATTTTTTACTAATTTGAGAGGGTTTTATGTATGTGAAAATTCTGAAAAAAAATTACACAGATCCGTCTAGCAACGCGGATCGCCGCGGAATGCGAGTGAGCGCGAAGCAAAATAAGCGAGTTGCAGGACAATAGAGTGCGGTATGATGTTCATGGTGCTCAGATTAATTTGACGTAAGCGACTTTTTTTAAAATCATTATTATGAAAAACTGAATCGCAAATTCAAAAAACTAAATCGGGCGTTTATTTGCTTATGATATGTACTCTATTGATGAAAAAAATCGTATTAAAATACCTTCAGGCGTTGGATATATTTGGGAATTTCTTGATTTTCAGAGGTATGTTTGGCATTTTTTTTTATCGAGGCTTTTAATTGAAATCGTGTTTTCGGCTCGGGCGATGTGTTTGTTATATCCTTAAGTATCATATATTTCAATTTCAATACCGTAGAGCTAGCAGGTTTCATATAATTTGGGCTGCAATGTAGAGACTTTTGCCCATTTCTGCCTCTTAAAGACTATCACAATTAAGTGATAACCGGGACCAACGGCTTTACGTGCCTTCTGAAGTACGGAAACGCTCCATTTGAAATACCACTAGGCAGTCACCCATCCAGGTACCGCTACCGACCATGACAGTGGTAGTGTAACTCGTTGGTTCTCGCGAGGGACGCGCGTCCTATTATAATAGTTGATGTCATTGTTATATTTTTAACCGCGAGCCAAGCGCAGATAGGTTAAGAATGGCTAATCATGCTACACCACGAGCGATTCTGTTGTTTACATAATTGGACTGTTTTACAAAAAACTTAAACCGACTTCAAAGTACACTAAGAAGTAATCAAATCCTGATCTGATGACAATGGGACCAAACGGGAAGTGTACCCTTTCAAATAAAAAAAGAATTTTCAAAAACGGTTAATAAATGACGGAGTTATGAGGTAGCATAAAAAAAAAAAACATTCGAATTGAGAACCTCCTCCTTTTTTTTAATAATAATAATAATAAAAACATTCGAATTGAGAACCTCCTCCTTTTTTTTAATAATAATAATAATAATAATTCATTTATTTCAGGCTACTAGTGGCCCATAGATATATACCTTACAAACTAACTTAAATATCATAGTTTAAGTCGGTTAAAAATACAAATGAACTTGTGTGTATGGCTGAAACCTACAAATACCAGTTTTTCTAATAATGCTCACCCTCATGCAGTTTGAAACTAACAAAAGGTTCTTTTGTTTAATTACAAATATAAAAAATATAACGCAGAGCAATGACATATGATATTTTGACAATTATTTTTTTATATCACGCAATGTACACAAAAACAGTTAATCTATGGCCATGCTAAGAAGTCATGTTTGACAAGAGGGTCTCTCCTTACCGCACTGTTTGCCTCTTTTGGACACATGGATGTGTATGGGCTGTCAAAAGGTACCTATTAGGAAGGCCCTATTTTAGTATAGCTTAACTATTTTATTAGTATACAAGGTTTTCATAAGGACCCTGTTACCTACTCATATGCAAGTTTAACAAGCAGTGCTTTACAGTATTACCCAACTGATATGGCACGTCGTGAATCTTCGTTCAATCAGAAAAGAAAGTCTGGCCCGAAGATTAACGAAATAATGCTTAAAACTTACAATCAACCTTAGATCACTACTGTAAGGTTCATAATACACTGCAGTTGTTAGTTCCGTCTCACTCTCAAGTTACGCCCCTCCACACACATGGCGGCGGCTGCCGACCAATAGAATTTCCCGCGCTTTGAAAATGTATCTTCTGCGCAGGTACATCGGTAAGCCATATCAGTTGGGTACTTCTGTACCTGATATTTATTTAATATAAAACTTTAACAGTGCCATACCTGCATAATATTATCTTCAGAGACAGAACAAATAACCCAGGGTTCATTAGGATTCCATGAGAAATCTGATATTTTGGCAGTATGTCCTCCATGAATGAACAATAGTTCAGGTGGTCCATCTTCTGCATCCTCTGCCGTTTGTTCTTCACCAATCTTTGACAGGTCCCATACATGGAGTCTGATAATAGAAAATATAATACATTTATTGTTGATGATGACTACTTTAAATGTATAGCAAGCCTAATAATTGGAATATTTACCCTTTGCTTAGGGTATTGTGAGAACTGAAATATAAATTATATTTTAATTTATTTACACTCAATAATTACATCATCATATAATTAATATTATGTAAACTCTGTATAAAAATAATCTAAGTTATTTTAGGATATATTTATATGCCAAGCTTAATTAAAATAGCGATGATTCCTAGATAAAAAAATAATATTTCTAATTAGTCCGTCAGTTAGATTATCAAAATATATTGGACACGTATTTTTTGCTTTACCAAATCATTAAAAAACAAAGATAAACCGAGTCAAAGTACGGGAGTGGGGGCTCGTGACGTCACTTTAGAATAAAAACTGTACTCTAACGTGACGTCACGTGAATCTTCAACACACGATATCTTCGTATTTTTTTGTTTAATTGACAAAAGAAAAAATACGTGTCTAATATTTTTTGATAATGTAAATGACGGACTTTTTTTTAGTCATCTAGCCCATTTGTCAAACCTTGATCTTTTTTGCATCTAGACAAAATTTGATATATATTATATAAATAGGGTTTACCTTCTGTCAGTGCCACTGCTAGCGAGGATTGTCTCATTGTGCGGCGACCACTGCACCTGGAAGATCTCGTCCTTGTGCGACTCGAACGAGTGGAGCTTCAGTTTAAGGTTACGTAAGTCCCATAGCGCCACCTACAACCATAATTTTTGAATATTATAATAGAAAGAAACAGAAAATTTTGGAACACAAGGCCTGGAAAGGAAAATTTAAGATCAATATAGGAATTAGATGACACACTTGGCTATGCAACAAAGGGTCGTGGGTAAAACTAATTACAAAGTTACTTACGGTCTTATCGGCGCTTCCAGTGGCAAGTATAAACTCTGAGTATGGATTGAAGCTGAGACAGTTGACCTCTGCCGTGTGGGCGTCCACCGTGTGAGATGGTTTTGACGTGTTGTTACATCTGTACAAAATTCATATATTGTTGTAGAAAACGAATCTTTTTGCAAGTAGGTAGTCTATTTTCCTCAAGTGTGATTCACAATTCACACTGTGTAAAGCTGCAACTAAGATTTTGTTATCGAATTAGGCATAAGGTTTTTATGATGGAATACATTGTGATAGAAGCCTGCAAGTTGGTAGGGAGCCGAGCAATTATCTATCAAAAATGCATAATCATCAAATTCAAACAGACCTTCGCAGGCACTTATGAATAGTCGGACTCCAATACCGAACATCAATCGTTCGGTGACAATTCTGAACATCAATCGTTCAGAATTGTCACCGATGTTCGTTATTGCACTATATTTTTTAAATTGGAAGATCAAGTCACTTAGTGATGCTGCTGCTGTTTTTGATTGCTGAGTTTATTGCCGGCTCTTCTCAGTCCGGACTGGACCTTCCAAACCGGTATTGGAGTCCTCCTCCATATACTTGTCATCCTTAGAATCAACTGCCCATGATTAGTCAGTAAAACTTGTAACATACCTAAAACCTAACATAGATAGATAGCCAGATAGCTGAAATAGCCTTTAATGCTGATCATTCATTTACAATGTACAAATTATTTAATCTTTATTTTATATGCATGCACACTGTAAATAAGCTTGCCTTTCGACAAAGGCCTATTCAAGATACTTCCACTCTTTTCTGTCCTGTATTATTCTACAGGACAGAAAACCTACCATAACGTGTAGTAAATAAAATTAACAAAGATTAGATACCTAGTGTCCCATATCATGAGCTTCTGGTCATCGGCGACGGATCCGAAGAGCGACTCGTGCAGCAAGTGCCACGCGACGTCCTCCACCACGGCGGTGTGGCCCGTGAACACGGACTTGGCCTCGATCACGCGCCCCTCCTTCGGCGTCGCGTTGATGTCCCACAGGCAGATTGTGTGGTCGTCACTGTGACAAAATACATAACATTTGTTTATTAACGAACATATAATCAACCAAAAGATCTGGCAACCTTTAAACAGGCAAGCATAAAGCCCGCTTAATGGTATTCACGGTTGGTATGCAGCTCCCCACTAGCCATGCCACCTCTCTCCGCTTGTTTTTTTTTTTTTAAACGGTCATCTGATCCCAAACTAAGCAGAGCTTGTACTATGGAAACCAGATAACTTATATAATACATATACTACTTTTTGTTTGTAAATACATACTTAATATACATAATTACACCCAGACTCAGGACATACAGACATGTTCATGCACACAAATGCATGTCCTGTGTGGGAATCGAACCCACGACCTGCAGCGCGTAAGGTGAACCTTAACCAACTGCGCCAACTGGCCCGTCATTTATTGGCCATGATAGAGTATGATAGATCATCACATTTCATGTCAAACCTAACATTTACGAGCTCATGTTGGTGAAACATAGGATCTACCGGTATACGGGCTTTTATACAGTAAAATATATAAGTAGTTACTGTAGCCATATTGACGCATGCAACACATGAGGTATCACTCACGTTTACCGACCCTTCCCCCTCCCTAATGAGCTCTGGCGACCGCTACTCACGCGCAGGAACCAAAGTTATATGGCTGCGGTTTTATGAGGTGGAGGAACTACCCCAAAAGAGCTACTCTACCTCTCTTAATTTACTTCAAAATTTAAAAATTACAGTGAAGCATGAAGTATAGAAACTTAGTTTTATATAGTTACTTTTTTATATTATGCATGATGTTCATTGCTTGTTTTATTAAATCATTACAATAATCTGCATGCCTGTATCATAGATATTTTATTTACCTGGCTGACAGAAGATAACCATTGAGGTTGGGATTCCATGATAAACCATAGCCTTCTTTCTGGTGACCACGCAATCTTTAAAGATACAAAAACATTTTATTAACAATAAATTAATTCTACTTTTGATGGCCAAAAAATGTTTGTCACACATTTTGGGTAAATAAAGTAGATAGATATTTTTACATTTACCTAAGGTCTGGGTGACATTCTCCTGAGGGCTCAGGTTTGGAGGGGTGCTTGGTGTAGTCAAATACCAGTACATCAGAAGAGGGTGTTTTGGTGGCGATCACGCATGGGTTCTGCGGCATGTAGCGCGCCCGATTCACTTCACCTTCATGGTTGATCTTTATTTCTATGTCTATCTTGCCCGATACAGAACCGAAGCCACCAAATTCTGTAAAAATAATATATTTTTCACAATAAGTTAACTGTAAAAATATAGTATTTACTTTAAACTTTTTATATGGATATGATGATGACATAACCAGTCAGATTTGAACAAATCTTATTGTATAACATAACCATTAAACAGTTGAAACCATGGGGCTCAGATAATGTAACAAATAAAATGCTTGTACATCACACAAAAGTAAAATATAGTAGTGTAGGGACTTAAATGAAGGGTTTAGAACAGTGGCGTAACTATACCATCTGGGGCCCATGGAAAATTCTTTTGATGGGGCCCTATCAGTAAAAATCGTCACGTTGTACTCAGTTTAATTTTAATAAACTTCGAGATTTTCAGCGTACTCAATTACACATTGTATATGTCCCACTAATGGCCATAGGCCTCCTCTCTTGGGCGAGATGGAATGGTCTGTAGTCCCCACGCTAGCCCAATGCGTACTGGAGACTTTACATCCATATCCATAGAACATAATATCTCAATGCATTCATCATCTATTTGCTAGCTTTTCAGTGAAGGAACAACGCCCTCTTGGGTCGGGGGCCCGTGGCATTTTGCCAGCCCTGCCACCCTATTGTTACGCCACTGGTTTAGAACTGTGTACAGTATGTAGACCCATAGGCTGAAGCATATGGGTCAACATACTGTACAACATCTAAGGGCTCTTTAGTTAAAATGGGGGTCCACAATATCAATACCAGACAAAAAGAGAAATTAGTTGTTCTATATTTTAGATTAGCCAAAGTTAAAAAGTTATTTCTTGGAATTACTTTGAAAAACATTTAAAAAAATGCCAATATAATCAGTGACTTCCAAGCACAGAAATATAAATTAGTATGTACATTAATTTTTTACATGTGTGCTAAGTTGGTTATTGACACTCCAGGTGGTATTTAAGATAAGTGAGCCGAGAGTGTAATAATCATTTAGTAAGACGTTTTTCAACACACTTGTGAGGAAAAACCAGACTTGTATTTCGCAATAAACTGTCACTTTAGGAGCGAGTGTGTTGAAAAAAATGTTATACATTGTTACAATTTATTAACGTCACAATAAGACAGTAAATGTCCTTCCTTGTGTTAGTATTGAAAATGGAACACATAGTATTCCATTTTTTCAGACATGCTGATTGTATACAAGTAAAAACTCTCAACGTTGACAAGCATGTCATATTATTTTATACAGTGACAAGCGAGAGGCTTTATATCCTTCAACATGTCAACACAAGTCCATTACAAATAATGAAACAAAAAATGTTATTTACAATATATGTATGGAGAATACTACAAGCTATTTAACTTACCACCCTTATCATTATCATAATGACTGGCATCAAACTGTGCATCCTCATTGGGAAGCTGAACACTGGCAATTAATAGATGGTTCTGCTCGTCTGATGTGTGTGTTCCCAATATTAATCTGGATAAGTGAAAAACATAAGTGTTAGATATTATTTATATTCAATGGTAACTTTATACATAGTATCAGCACTGAAATAATGATGGTGCTGATGTATTATCAGCCTTTTTGATCTTGGCTTAGATCCTGTATTTACTTATAATTATCATTATTTAATTTCAAAGCATCTGATGCTAGGGAAGTGTCCATAGTAAGAAAAATCTACTTTAAAATGTGACATGGACAAAGGTGCATGAGGCAGAATTTGGAATACTGTCAATTAATTCTACCAGAATCCAGATAAGACTAACATACCTGTAAGTATCCAAAACAATAGAATTCCCTCTATGAGATCAAAATTATACAAATGCTAAAATTAAGGTGTATATTACTATAATAATGACCTGGTTATGTCTAGAGGAAGTGAAGACAGCTTATATTATTACAAAAAAATGTTAAGACTATAAACCATTGTTTTGAACTAATGCTATTGTTGATTTCAGTCAGGAACCCAAAGCCCATTCTGTTGTTGACCACCATAGGATTGTTTAATTGAATAAGTCAAAGACCTTACCTGTGGACGGAGTAGTCCTTCCCTTCGGGCCTAGTGACGTCCGGGAGCCACTGAGCCGTCAATGAGGGCCACTCCAGAGCGTGTGTCATCACCAAGTCATAAAGAAACGGGGTGTTCTTCTTCCATATTTTGTATTCCTCGTTGATGACCCTCTCCTCAACCGCATCGTCGAATGTTTCTACAAGAAACAATAAAATACAAATCCATGTAACCAACTCTTCCGATAACCAAGAAACCACTACCTGTCAAGTTATGAAGCCCGACATGATTACAGTATATAAAAACGTATCGTGTTTCTTATCAATTACCTCCGTCTCCTTTGTCACCCATTTTATATGGAGTATAAACTTTTCTTTGTCGGAAAGAAAGTGACTGACAAGAGAATCAGCTAAACCGACCGGCCCGTAAAGGCGCCAAACAAAAATCTTTGGCGTTGCTGTTTCGTTTGACTTCGACAGATAGTACACAAACTTCCGGTTTTAATGAACCCAGATCATCTTTATTAGGACCAATAAAAAAGAATCTTATTAAGATCTGAAATAAAACATAATAATATAATTTATTTCAAATCTCATATTACATTTATGAAAGACTCTAATTGATTGTATTTTCAATTTGGAAAATCGAAAACGTTTAACAGAGCGGAAGTGCAAATATTGACCACAGTCTAACAATACCTTTCTACTAGTTTCTATTGTGGCTGTGGACTAAGGTAATTTTGTTTTTTCTATGAAAATAAACGCAGCAAGAAAACTCAACAAGAGACTTTTTGGCGGGAACTTGCGGGAGTGACATAGCGTTTTCATTTTTATTTTCATAAATTCGTGTATTTTGAGTTTTATTGCATATTATCGGTGGTATTTTATCCAATAAAGATCAATCCATGTGCACCAGTGAAGTGAAATGAAATGAATCATGTGTATCGTGACTTTACAAGTTGTCTCAAGAAGTCCGTGTAAAGTTTTAGTACAACCACCATTGTACTAAAACATGACTCTAATGACTAGTGACTGACTGAGGACTATGTGAAAGTGATTTATTGTGACTAGAACTGATATTATAACTGGAAAATGGCAAAATACACAAGCCGTGTGACGCCAACATATTAAAATAAAAAAAAAAAAAAAACTCAACAAATGAATAAACTTGTTGTTCACGAACCGATTTGGTAATTTAACGAAACAAAACGAAACTTGCCATAGACAACATTACATTTACTAATAAGACTGTATGGTCCTACCCTTTGCCTGCCTTTTGGTGAATTATATAAACAACAACAAAATTTACCAGTGTTGCCGGTGAGGATCTTATTCGCAAATTAATATTTTTATGTATCATCGGATCTTTTCGGATATTTTTCAAAAACTTCTTGTTCGATTTCCTAAAAGCAGTGATAGTTATTAATTTATTATATAACCTAACCACCTATGAAATTATCTTAACATAAAGAAGTAATAATAACCTTGCATAGGAAATACATTTTATATTTTTATCCAATTACGTAATTCGTTTTTTTTTTTCGCGAATAACTGTGAATACTGGCTGGCCACACTGATCATTACTGTCAATTCTGTCAAACATGGCTGATGCTGCAGCAGCTCGTCGAGAAGCTCGAAGGCGGAGAATATTAGAAAATTCTCATAACAGGCTTCAATTAATAGCTGGAAAAAAGGAGGACGAGAGTCCCAGAGGTAAATAAATAAAGTTCGTCGAAATGAAGTGTCATGTCATTGACATTATTGTAATTAACACGATGTTTTTTTTACAGATTCTCCGATTACAACCATAATAACTGAAGAAAACCATGAAACTCCCATTGCTTCGGCCAGCACGAGTCACAGCAATTTCTGCTTCTTGAACGGATCGGTCGTTACGGAACCACAGAGTTATGTGTCGTCGTCAGAGACCCTCACGAGTCACGACATAGACGCGGCTGGTGACGGGGAGATAACTGATGATTTCCCACTACTCGCTACTCTGACAAACCTGACCGTTCCGACAATTCCACCACAAGAGTCTGTGCCACCAAAATCTCTCATGGTAAAGCTCACTGCAAACAAATATGATGTTGTGTTGTTATCATTATTCATTCAGTTGACACACAGCTTGTCTTTGATCACATTTGAAGATTCATATTTTTTTCTACCACTTATAATTTACGTGGTTACCAAATTGATATGGTTTCCTACACAGAGTAACTCAAACATTGCCAATGTACTTCTGCTCTTAAATGGTATGCCTGCAGGCAGAGTGCAGAAAATTCTTCAGGTCACACAATATGCAGGTGTCATTGCTAGTGATGTCAGTGTTTTTCTGTTCACCACTATTTGTGTACAATCACTAAGTCAGTTGATGAAGAATAGCTTCATTACATAGTGATTGCTTTGCTAACACTTTGCAATGAGAGCATTATATTGACTGAGCAGTTTCTAACAATAGCTGGCTAGTTAATTGGGTGTGTTCAATTTTCAACTCCATAGTTAACTTTTTTTTTTTTTAAGAAACCTATGTCCATGATATTAAGAAAAGGTTATAAAATATCTTTATCACGTTTCGACATACACTATTTATGGTTCATGAAAATTATTTATTTAGCATGAAGTTGAATTTTGAATATGGCCCACTATGTCCATATGACCATAGTTTTGATTGCTTGTGCCTTTATACATAAGTGAGGAGTTGTGACATGTGTGCGTTTTAGTCACATATTGCCATTTTTTAGTTTTTTAATTAGAAACAATATTGTAAATAGATAGCCACTGGAAAAAGAATGCCTTTTTATATATTCATGATGTTATTATATTAGCTTAATGTTTTTTCATTCTGATAAGATTTTATGCCCACCTAATGTGGATATGTTGACCATGTTGTAAAGCAATAATAAGTATTCATATTGGATACCGTAAAGTTATTATTTATGGTGGAACCAGATGAACTAAATATACATATAATAATGTTCATCAAATCCTAAACTGGATTATACAAATAATAATTCAATGGCATCATCTTGGAAACAAAGGGGGCTACCACATAAGTCCAATCTTAATCATTAAAATGGTCTTCTCATTTCTACAATTCTATTGTATTTATAGAACAAATGAATATCCAACGAGTTAATAAAGCCATCCATTGTCTCATCCGGTGACCTGCTTGAGGTCCAAATATTATAAAATGATGATGAAGACCAGTTTAATGGAGTTCTTAAGGTCGACTTATGTGGTAGCTCTGCAGTAGCCAAATTACTTTTACTATAATTAAATAATGGGTTGGTGGACTCATGTACAATGGGTCTCAACCCAAAGGCATGACATTGAGTTTGAAGATTGTAAAATCAGCCCTGCCAGTACCAGTGTACTGGGTTCTGTGTCGCACTGCAGGATTCCCTTTCGTATTTCCAGTCCTCCTGGTCCAGAACTCTACTCTTACTTTAATGTTTACCATAAATATAACCTCCATGTGAATTCATCACTATTTATTCAAATTAAATCTGTATTGTACTCTAACAATATTTTCTCGTTCTTCCATATAAATTCTGCATTTAAATGATTGTATTTATTTCCCATACTTTATCAAGAAATTAAAATTAGTTGTATATTAAATAGTTAATTAGCTTGCCAAATTAGTAGGTTAAATCTATTTTCATGCTTTATATATGTATAAAATAGAATATTTTGATAAAACATTTGTGAAACCAACTTTATGGATCACTGGGCAATGTGATATTTTCCATGGCATGTATTCTTTATGGTTGTATCATGTTGATAGTTTTATTCATGGTCATGAAATCCATTACATTCGTATTACATGCATGAATTTAATATACAAACAGGATTGAGCTCTTGGGCCAAAAACGCGAGCAGAGAGAGATAACGCATACCGAGGCTGTTTATCCCATTCTAATAGGGTGACCAAACATTTTTATAACGAACAGGAAAGTTGGATTTGAGAGATAATTTGTGTCCGGTTGACACTTCTTCTTCCTAGTCGTGCACTCTTGGCAGAGTGGTCGTGGTCATTGTTAGTCCCTTTCGCGCACAATCGCTGCATTGCAAAGTTCCTCCAATTTTGTCTGTTTGTGGCGTTTTGACACTAGTTGATTTCAAATTATTGTTTGTATTACAAAAATATTAACATTATGTTACTTAAAATAGTGAAATAATAATTTATAGAAAAAATAAGAGATAAAACCATAATGAAAAACTATAGATATCGAGATACTTTTTCGCGAAAACCCATTATTTGAAACTGAACATTGTTATGTTCTATGTGGGTGTTGAATCGTGTACGCACGATTAATCAAGATATAAATTTCCAATATTAGCTGACCTCTCATTGTACAGAAATCCTATACAATGCGAGATCAGTTTATACTGGAAATGTATAGCTTGATGTGTAGCCGTGTATACCCATGTTTTTGAGAAAAGTTATGATTAATTTTTGAGTTACGTTTTGTGTCGAATCATCAAATATTACGTATGAATAGGCAAGGGTGCATGCAGAATTTCGTTCTGGGACCACGGCTTTTCCCCTTGCTCTTTTTTCAGTTTGCTCTACAGAGCTGTTATTTGGGAATTAAAATATAGCAAAGGGAAATAAAACTCGAATGTGCTTGACAAAGTAGGTATTTATTAAAATTAAACACGGCTAAACAAAATCGTTTTATTTAGTTTCTGCCTTAGGCCAATCTCACTGCCTAAGTTTCTGAATGCATTACATTTCGCGTGGTGAATAGGTACGAATTATTAGCCAATGCTTTTACTAGTTACAGTTTTTGCGGTTCTTCATCTGTTATGCATTGGAAAGGATGCGGTGGAATAATAAGATGTTTCAATCTTGTGGAAAACATTTGTTTTAATCGCATCAAAATTGCATTTTTGCTTCATTTCTTCTTTCGATGGAAAGCTGTAACAAACATAAAAAATAATGCTATTTCAATTATGCGATACATAGGTACAAATAATTTATACAATAGGTACACATTACAACACACAATAAACATTATACTTAGTTTTAAAAAGAATTACACTAACTTTAGTGTCTTCCGTCTACAATTTTTTTTAATAAACCATGGTCAAACTACTTATGACTCACCATTGTTAGTAAATAAAATCATCGTTATTCCTTACTTGTGAAATAAAATCCCACAACCAGCACATGATTCACTTTTACATGTCTTGATACAATTTTTTTTCACCATTTTCACGATAAAAAGTATAAACAAAATGCGTTTCCACAAAACAACAGAAAAAGTCGCCATGTTGCCATGACACCACTGATATCAGATTTCAGTGCTACCAGAATAATTTTATGATAGCTACCAAACAATCATATTATTTTGATTATTTTACTTAAATACAATTATTTATTATTATGTACAGATGTAAACCTACAAAATAAAATGATTTAAAACTAGTTTAATAGCAAAAAAATATTTATACGTAATATATTTTACTTGTTGTGGTGAAATATTTTCTACCATCTTTAACATTTTTATCTTTTGGCAATTGAGGAAAAGGGACAAACGGCCTCGGTTCGGGCTATCTCTCTCGGCTCGTTTTGCCTCGGCTAAGATAACTAACAAAAGTAAACCCTAACGTGCATGACTTATGGTTTATTTTTGTATGATAAAATTTTTGGAGAGTTCAATCCTGTTTGTATATTAAATCCATGATTACATGTACATTACAATGACAACTTACAATGGCAGTCTGTGACTTGTAGGTAACCTTTTTGAAGATTTTCTTTTGAATTAACACCTTAATTTTGTAACTGCTTGAATTGGTATTTTGTTACATTCATGTGTTTATATTCTGTACTTATTGTTTATCTTAATTTAATGGGTTTTAATGGTGTATACATTTATGTGAATTAAGCTGGTATGTAGATACCATATACCAAAGACTTAAATTCCGAATGAAAAGACTTCATGGTGTTCTAATGACTAAAGAAACCAAATAGGTCTTGCTTACTGGCCAAGATTGCAATTTTAAATTGACCAGTATCTGGTATATTTGCACACACAGATTTATATAAATATTAATTGGCATAATCTCAACTACCTACTATTAACTAGAGTCTAGTTCAACATACAGATTTTACTAAAACATGAATTTATGTTTGTAGTAAAATATTAAATCTTAGTTAATATTACATATGCCAGTTTAAAATTTATTCATTCCTGTTTATTAGATACTTGTTTATATAGCACCTGTTATAACTATGAATATTTCTTATAACAAATAAATTATTTAAAATTTAGGGTATCAGCTTAATTCCAGTTGTAAAATAAAGGTCAATCAATTATAAATAAAAAGATTTATTTTAATTATATTTTGTAACACCTTTGAAATAAAATTTGTTCTTTTTATATGGTTATTTTCTTATGGTTTTGTAATGTTTCCCCAGTTTGAGATGGATTGAAGTAGGCTGTAATCAATTATTTGTATTAGTTTTGTTTTCAAAGAGAACATTGAAGAATAGGTACTTACTGCATAGAGACGGTGGTAACTAAATGTTTCAAAAAGCTGGTGTGAATGACAATGTGGTGATTTAATAAAATACAATATATAAAAAATGGCGCAAAGGAATAAAAAAACAAACTTATTCATATTTTTTATTCTATGAGAGTCTACCTTACATAACACAAATTAAACATTACAAGAAAAAGGATAGTCAAATATAAAAATGCATTGATATCAATATGTGCATGATAAAGTTGATGATAAACATAGTTTTGTGAAGCATGACACAACAGGCCAAAGTTTCAAATTACTTGTATATACTTGCTATAACTAAAACATGACACAATAGGCTACTTTCCTAAAAAAAAACTAATTAGTCCGTCATTTACATTATCAAAAAATATTAGACACGTATTTTTTCTTTTGTCAATTAAACAAAAAAATACGAAGATATCGTGTGTTGAAGTGCCGCGTGACGTCACGGTGTGGTACACTTTTTAGGAACAAGTGACGTCACGAGCCCCCACTCCCGAAGTTAGTCGCGCTTTATCTTCGTCAATTGTTAATGATTTGGTAAAGCAAAAAATACGTATCCAATATTTTTTGATAATCTAACTGACGGACTAATTAGAATTATTATATTTTTACCTAGGCAACATCCCTATTCAACTGCAATGAACTAAATATGTACAAAATTTATATCAACGTCTAAAGAAGCTCTTAATACTACTTATAATGTTCTTACTCTGTCGGGTCTCCTCTTTCAAAGAATTATTCGAAACACTCTTATTAGACTGTGGTTTGTTCATGTCACCCGTACTCTGATGCTCTACTGACTCATTATTTTTTAAAGTAGGAATACTGTGTGGAAGTTTGCTTGGCAGTGGCATATCTGGACTAGTTAAAGTACTTGTTTCCTTACATTTACTTTGTACAATATCTTTATTATCATTGATTTTGGGTTCTATTGAGTTTTTAGAGTCAGTTAATTCATCAGAGCACCCGAGTTCCTATTGTGATTTAACAGATGTCTTCGGCTTTTTTTCTCGTAAAGGTTTTGTTCGTACTAAATCCATACGTCCTATTGAGATCATTTTCAATTCCCATGCTTCTATATCTTTTCTGCAACAAAATATATAATGGGATGTTAAGAAAATATTAAATTAACTTAGGTGCCATTATTAAGGAATTACTTTTTAAAAATATATAGGTACATAACATAATATGTGCTTACTTATATTTGGTCATCAGTTCTTGTGCTTGTTTCTCAAACTTTACTTTCTCATTTGCTGGTAGTTTATACCATTCCGCTTTCACTTTCTCCTGGTATTCTTTTAAGTTTTTATTATCAAAAGTATCCTTCTTTGTCTGTGCATATAGGAAATATGATGACATAGGTTTTTTAGGTCGACCCAGTTCTTTGTATTCCTGTAAATAATATTTCTTAACTTTATAAAGCATACTACAAACAAATGCCAATTTTCTTTTTGTATAACAGGTTATAAGCTTAAAAAATCAGAATGTCTAGTGCAAGCATGCTTTTTATGAATAAATACAAATATATATATTTACAGCTTTCAATTTTCGTTTTTCCTTGGCTATACTCATATCTTCTTTAACTTTCTTAATGTCTTCTTTCTGTTGTTCAGTTAGTGAGGACTCATACATTGCCTTAATTTTCTTATAGTCTTGTAGGTCTTTTTCATATTCTTTTGCCATTTGGGCTTTAGTCTGAAAAAATAAATAATTTGTACATAAAAGTAGATATCTGTACATTAGAATTTTATAGTGACATTTGGGACAAAAACAATTTAGTTTTGGTAAATCACTATAAAAGTTATCAAATAAATAATGAATTAATATTTTTTTGAAGCACACTACTAAATGATTAAATTTCATCAATATTATAAATCTGATTCAAAATCAAAATCAAAAAGTCATTTATTCAGTTTAGGCCCTAGTAAGGCACTTATGAACGTTAAATTGGTACATACAGTTGAATTTACCACCGGTTCGGAATACACTTAAACTTAGATTGAATTTATATTTTCATTCCTAACAGAAAACCATTTCTTTACAGAATAGGGAATTGCAGGTAAAACCGCAATATGGAAAGCTAGTTTAATATCAAGGGTTAAGGTAAGGCCCTTTAGATGAACTCATAGAATAATTTCTATTTACCTACCCAAATATTAGTGGAACTAGAACACAAATACTCATAGCTGTATACAAGTGATGCCAAAATAATAGGTACCTCAACATCCAACTGTTGCCAATGCTTAGAGCTCCAAGTGATCGCCTCTTTGGATGATATGCCAGGGTTCTTGGCCAACAATGCCGGTCTCATTTGTGACATGAACTTGAAGAATGGAGTCAGTGGTCGCTTTGGCTTCTCCAAACCTAACTTCTCTTCAGCTGATTTTCTCGTATAATTGCATGTTTGCACCGGACTCGGCCAGCGGGTCCTGTAGCGCACAAAATCTTGATTATGATTTTTTTGTTAATAAAATTTGTTTACATCTTGAACGTAACAAAATAGTGACAAAGTACATTTTAAATTGGAAATTCACTTTATAAGGTTATTAAAATAATTTTAGCTCTGATTACTAAAGTGATAAAGCTACCAATTAATGATATGAGCAGTAATTCCACAAATAAACAATGTTTAGTCGATAGCGTCATAACCTGAAAAAATTACCTATTCTGAAGAACAGTTTTGTAACTTCCTTTCACATAATTACTCAAACGGCAAAGTAGAGTAAAAGAAGACATTCTAAATGATTTTCATAAAATATTTACATGAAAAATCTGTTATGTTATAGCGAAAGATGCAAGATTTATAAAGATAGATTCGTGAATTCGTGTTTGATTTCGGACCTCGGTCGCCAACTTTAGTTCTCTTGGTAGTTTCACGGCTTTGACAGCAGTGTTGCCAGATGAAATCTGAGAGAAGCAGTAGAAATTGAAAAAGAAAATCAGTAGATTCGGGAAAAAATCAGTAGACAGTAAAAGTTGATAGTGTAGTCATAAACATCGTCAGTAACTTCATGCCATAGAAACATACACCAAGTTTAAGCATTGCATTTATTTACAAATATAAATTAAAAATTCTTCTCAATATTATTTTCTTCATCTTCATACATACTTCACTAAAGAAAGGCACCATTTACTCTACAAACACAGGAAATTAAATCAACGGTAACTTCTTTTTAACTTTTGAACTTTCGTCATTTTTTTGTTGTGACTCGCTCGACTTTCGCCTTGTGAAGTGAAAAGAAAAAAAAATCGGATATTTTGGCAGCAAAATAGGCTCCAAGACTCATGGAGCCTATTTTGAAACGGAATGTTTAATACCTAGTTTAACATACTTCAGACATTTGCTGTGTTAGGCATGTCATCATTCGTTGTCAGTCTTGAACCTCGGGAATATAATAACACGGCAAATATCAGAAGTATGTCAAACTGGTAAACATTCCGCTTCTTCGACTGATGGAAACAACGCTGCCAGAGTAGGCAATATCCACTGTTATAACAGACACGTTTTTGAACAGCCTGAATTTGTTTTTGTATATTTGGTAGCTTGGATTTATCCATGAAATTAAAAAAGCAGGTAGACTTCTAGAATTGTTAGAAATAATTCAGTAGATCAGTAGATAGCTCTAAAATCAGGTAGATCTACTGCTTTATCAGTAGATCTGGCATCACTGTTTGACAGCCAGAACATTTTTTTAAATTATATGAGTTTGGAAAACAAACCAAAATCGTCACTTGGTGGCGCTACCGACTTCCTTTTAGTTGACAAGTCATATCATATGTCATCATTGTCAATGGGAATATAATCACTACGTTCTAAACGGTCGTTTGATCACAAATTGCATTTATTATTTGATTTGGTGGTGTTGTTTTTGTGCCGTGGGACCTAACTGGAAATGCCTGCTACCGTGTGTTGTGTAGTGTCTTGTTTTGCCAAAGACATAGTAATGTTTACGTCTTTAATCTGTGGTAATGTTTTACTTTCCTCGAGATAAAAACATGCAGTCTCTGGCTTTCGCATATCGCTCCACATTGTCCAGAGCTTCTTCAATTGTCGCCCGATCAACTGGCTGGAAAGAAGATTTGTATACAACATTTTGAAAGTCAATATCCCGATGGACAATACCATGGATATCCTACTCTATTGACTGAAGAAGAAATAACTAATGGCATACCTAACAGTAAGGAAAAAAATATATTTTCTGTTTTATATACCTACGACACTAGCTGACCCACGCCGTTCTCCATACTATAGGCTATTTGCGTGCCAAATTTCATGGCGATTGGTTGAGTAGTTAAGGCGTAAAAGTGTAACAAACAAACAACTCACACTCGAATTTATAAAAAAATATAAAAACTGCACTCAAGTATTTAGTGAACGTGTAGCCGCGACTATGGAATAAGGTTGTTTTCACTGTTTTTGCATGGAAAGAGAAATTACTTAAATGTAACCAATTTGACTAAAATAAATCAACTAGTTAGAAAAAGAAAACTGAAATTACTTGCTTAACTGAGTTAAGCTATAACACCCACATTATCTTGTATACACTTTCTTTTTATCTAATTTCAGTTTGTTTTTGTTCTAGCACAGCGACATGATGAAACGCCTGTAAGCGACACAACAAAACATACTGTTGAAGCAGTTGCTGTCTTTGACAGGTGTTTTTATAGCTGTAACAGCAGATCTGGAAAGCCACCAAGAAAACTATGAGGTCCTGCCAAATTAAATAGTGCTCATAAACATTACTGTTCAAAAAGTTCTGTAGAAAACGCTGCGATAAAATATGTTCCCATACTAAAAAAACTGGATAACGACGTTAGAGAGCCTAATAAGAGTTTGCAGGATTATACGCTCTGAGAGTTTGAAGAAAAAATTTGCATCAATGCTAAGAGTTATACTTCTGTTTTTATTGTCCGAAAATTATGTCTAAATAAATGTAGAGATTGCAAAAAAAAACACTATTATATAATGATGGCCAGCATCTCAGCGTCCATGACCTTATACGACACCGGGAGAGAAAGCACCACACAGGAAAAAAATATCGTTTCCAATTACACAATTTATCGTAGCTTTTTCTAAGTTAGTAGATCTGACAAATGTTATTTTAAATAGAGGTGAGCGCCGACCAACAATTTGCCGGCGGCGGCGCGCCGGTAGAGAATGGTCGGCGCGGCGGCGCCACGCCGCGGCGCGGCTCTTTTTTTTAGTAAAAAAGCTATTTTTTATATTAAAGGCAGAAATTAAAATAGTAATTTAATTTCGCAATAAATAGTTATTGCGAATATTATATAATTAAATGTTGTTACAATATTTAGCCCGCCCAAGGTGGGTTTCTCATCACTAAAAGTCTCAGAGCAGAAGAATTCAGCAGTGTTTTGACCTGGGTAGCGTACCTGCCTAGTCCTTAAATTTACCGACAGGTACTCCCTGAAGTTAGTTCAGGTATATGCGCTGACATCCGGACATTTTGACGAAGAAGCCACATATGAAGCTATTTTTAAGGCACACAAGCACCAAGGCTTGACAACGTTTTTATGGGAGATTTCAATGCCAAAGTGGGGTTACAAGAATTCGGCTAATCAAAGGTTGGATCGCATGGCTTGGGTTGCTAAAATCACAGGGGTTAACGAGTTACAGAGTCGCTTCTTAATGAATTCATTATTTGAGAAGATATCCCAAAGAAGGTGGACGTGGTGAAGCCCTGACTCTGTGACTAGGAACGAGATAGACTTCATCATGACAGACAAAAGGCACAAATTAAGACATCTCACTGATAAATAGCTTTAGCACCGACAGTGACCACCGAATTGTGAGAGGCATACTGGATATCAAATACAAAAAGCTCGAACTCTACTATTCTACGACCTTCGCAATCCCAAATTGCCATGGGATTCGAAGCGTTCTCAATAGAACTACAGAAACGATTCGACTTGCTCGAAACGAAAATTCTCTTTAAATTCCGAATGAAATACAAGAGCCAAGTTTAAAAAGAAGTAGTGCGTACTGGCAACTGGTGCGCATGTGAATCGTGGACATGGATGCACAGTGGCCCTCAGCCTAGCTCACCGACCGATTTTAAAAACTCGGCGCCAATTTTCAAATACTCGGCGGCGGCGGCGGCGCGGACCAAACAGCGCGGCGCCGCCGCGCCCACCTCTAATTTTAAATAATGCCAGCCACAAAGGTAACAATATTAAAAATATTTCTATTTCTTTTTTAAAGAAATAAAGGAGAATGGCGAGATTCCATACATGCTTGGACCTACATTTTTTTTTAACGTATATGACAACCACTGTTGAATTCCTCTAGATTATTAAACTGTTATGCTATTTCTAAAAAAAATATTTACTAAAAAGCTGCAGTTTTTTTTTTATTTGAGTTAAAAGGTTTTATAGGTTATGCCGATTTTGACGTATCAAATGAGTAACGTTCGATATATTATAAATACATTCTAAATGTGGATGAAATCCATTTAGTTCTTAATTATGATTTTACACTAGTTTTGTAGACAATAGAGACAGATAGAGACTGAATAAATATGTTAATACCTAACAATTGTCTCTAGGTAGATATATCCTACTGGTGGGTAGTAGATACTTTTAAGTATCGGGACATGCATAGGCTTTCAATAAAACAAGGCCATTTTTATTTAGGTTTTTATTCTTCAAAATAAAATCGAATGACAATATCGTCCAAGAATTCTGCCGGTAGATTTATATTGCGTTCATGCAAATCCAAATAACACAGCCAATTGTCGATTGTCTAAGGTCCAGATTCAAATGCTATAGTCACGTGTAGAAAAGAAATCGGTATCCGTAGAAAAGCAGAGGGTCGTGGTGTAGTCAGGAGTCAACCAAAAACCGTACGAACGCGCACAAAAAGAAAGTCGAGTTATATTATAATTTCGCAAAAAGTCGATCAATCAACTTCACTCAAGGGCTGTGTTCTACAACTACACACCGTTTGACCGAATACATACTATTACACACCCTATTACACATACTATTACACATACTATTACACATACTATTACACATACTATTCCACATACTATTGAACTATTACTGAACGCTACCATGATCGTCGGGCGATCACACGGCGTTGTTACTGAACGCAGCCAAGGAGCTCGCTGACCATAGACTACGTACGCGTTTCATTTGACGGAAAAAATATGTCATCGTGTTAAAAAGTTTTTTTTCTCATAGAGAGTTTGTATTATTAAATGCAATAAAATTTTTGACTAAACTCTGTTAAAAATAAAATTATTTATCATTATTATGACTAACAGAAATCATTCAAATAAAAAAAACAATGTAGAGATAAATACCGTACAAAGGAACATATGGAACGAGATTATGGGTGCGTTCCGAATCACAATCAGCTTAACTAACAGCCTAAAATATATTAATGTATATTTATATTTTCTAGACATACTGCTAGTCCTGAAAAATATTGAATTATGTTATTTAATTTAACTTTAATTAAGCAATTTTTTGATATATATTATGTCGATATACGCAGCTAGGGCCAAATTCGCCATTGTCCTTTAGACTGGCTCTGTTGCCCAGATCATCATAATGATCTTAAAAGAAAATGTATACTTCTTGGGACTAAAATTCACGTTTTCCATTGGTGTCGCAAAATAAATAGAATATCAGCTTATACTTTAAACAAAAATAAATCATCTTATGTTCAAAGAATAGCATTTGAGAAATATTTAAACAAAGAAAATATAAAACGTATACATATTTGTCTTTTATTTCAATGTTCCTTTCCAATCATAAATCTAACTGATAAGTCGATAATAATACACTCACTTTATCGACACATTGTAGGTATGCACATCCCTATTTTATCGATAACATAGTTTGCAACCCTAGTGGTCAACAATACGTGCTCATAAGCGCCGCCAGGCGGAGAAAAAGCTCGTTTTCTAAACTCACTACGATGTCGATCTGTCTTATCTGTACTTGTACATATTACTTTATAATTTGTGGGTAGTTTGTGCGGTCGCCTCGATAGAATTCATTACTCTATGGTCGTTGGGCTGCAGGCAGTGTGTCCAGCAAAGAAATTGTTAAGAATAGCGAAAGTCTATGGGGTCCTGCATGAGGTAAAAAAAATCGGCCCATTTCATAGTTTCAGATTACATTTTTTATCGACAAAGCTTAGCTTCATCGCATCGATCTCTGTTGGAAAATCTATGAATTGTTAGTACCGGTTATTGTATAATAATCAATAATCAAACGAGTCTGCGGTGCGGTTCTATTGTGTGAGGATGTAAGTAATAGTTAAAAGTACGGATACATTCAAATTGTAATCCCCTATTCTATAGAAGTTTGTGGCCTAGAGTCAGAAATTCAAAATCTAATATTTAAAGAGCTTTCGATTTATAAACCTCTAATTATTTGATTTATAATGAAATAAAAAAAAACCGAGAGGTTATTCAAATAGAACTACGCAGTCACTTATGAAAAGTCTGACTTTAATATCGGTTCAGAAGGTTGCATTTGCTGAGAAGAGCCGGCAATAAACCCAGCAATTACTCTTTTCAAAACAGGCTTAGACTCATTACATAATATTTACATTCTAATCGCACTGACAACCAGCGCGGCAGCAAAAGTACAAAGTAGACTGAATCGATATTTAATAACAAACTTAAGTAGTAGTATAGACGGTTGAGTGCCAACCATGGTCACCTTTATAGTCGGTTGGTTGCACAGACATATAATATTTATAAGGTTGGTTGGTACTACAGTAAGAGGCACGAGTCTTGAGCACAAATTGAAACCTGTACAGTTGTGAATATTTTCTATGACGAGCACCGCCTCTAGTGAATACTTTTGGAAGCATTTCATACTAAATGTTTCACCGTAGTCGCTAGCGTGTGTAGATTACGTTAGTGTAGAAAACTCATGGTAGGTGTACTGTTTGGCAGAATGAAGGAGGGGGGAGCGCCAAGCTGCACACGATTGGTTTGCCAGTCGATGCTCGTCGTCTATTGGATTCTTGCGTGTTATATAAACTGTACTGTAAACTTAAAATGTAAAATTTAATTTAAGGTCTTGTTAAAAAAAAAATGTATTTTTTTATTTAATGCAATATTATAAAAAATTATATGGCATATGGCTACTATGATTTGGCCAAAAGTATGCAAGCGCAAGCTTGTCTCCACTACTGCCTATCTGTGCTCACGACTCGTGCCTAACCCCCTAACGTGTACTAAGTAAATCATGAGTTTGCTACGGTAATGAGACGTTTTCTTTCCATACAGTTTTACATAGAGTTGGTTGAAAATACCTGGCAAATCGTGTAGGTACTTAAGGTTCAATTCGAATTATCAACAGTTTGACAGGTATTTTCAACCAAACTCTATACAACCCTATGGAAAGAAAACGTCTCATTAAATCACAATAGGCACCAAATTAAACACTCACAATGCGTTATACACTACATGCTCCGTCTTGCATACGCAGTTCAAAACTATACAAATGATTGTACAAAAAAAGACGCAAACTAGACTGTGCAAACCTCATAGTGGTACCTTTTTTTTATACCACTAAGGTGGCAAACAAGCATACGGCCCACCTGATGGTAAGCAGTTACCGTAGCCTATGGACGCTTGCAAACCAGGGGTATAACTCGCGCATTGCCGACCCTGCATAAATCTCTTCACACCTTTTTTGAAGAACCCCATACTGTTCTCCATTGGGAAAACCACAGCAGGGAGCTCATTCCACAGTCTGAGCGTCCGCGGAAGGAAGCTCCATTGAGCCCTCACAGTTCGAACCAATTCTGGTTTCAATGTGTGAGGATGGACTACCTGTTATGTAGCCGTAGGCATCAAGTCGAACAATTCTTTAGAACACTCTCCGTGGTACAAGCGGTAGAACACTCATAAGGAGGCAAAGTCTCTCCTCTGACTGAGGAGTTTGTGAGCTCGGGATCGTCAACAATTCTGATGGCACGTCGCTGAACCGAGTCTAAAGCTGGTATCCAGGTGCTCCCGCCCATAGATGACAGCAGTACTCCATTTGAGACTTATAAAGTTGTAGCCCCGATTTGAAGTACTGCCTCGCTCTGTTGAGCACTCCGAGCTTTTTTGATGCCAGCTTAACCTTGTCTTTCTTCCAAGTGACTTCGGAACAAAACGTCGCTAGAAATGTCGACGCCAAGGATCCCGATGCTTTGACTGATGTTCAAGGAGGTGTTCTGGAATTATGGAGCCACAGACCATTTTCTTAGTGGCGAACGCGCAGGCTTGAGTCTTGGTGGGGTTGGTTTTAATGAGTTCATGCGATTGAATTAATGAATGAATTTAATGACTTGAATGAGATGAATGATCTGTGGAATTAGATGGCACTACTTCAGGCAGATCCTGTTTCACGGTATTTTTGGACATTTTTAGCAGTCTTTTTTATCTTGAGATATCCATAGGTCGCTGGTTCAGATCCGGCTCGAAGGACCATTGTTAGGGTCATATCTAAGGACATATACCTACTATTTATGTCCTCGATTGTAGATCGTGCTGCTTCGAAGTTGTTTTGAATTTTCAGAATGATAAAATAATAGCTATTGTAATTATTTTTTTCCTTCTATGTATTAGAGATTAAAATTCGAATTGATTGAAATAGTTTGATTGAGTGAGTACCTAATATTTTTTCTATATTTATGTGAACTATAAACATTTTTTTTTTTGGCAAACTGGGCATATTGATCATTTCGTAAGCTAAATTTACCTGTGATAGCTACTTCCATATGGGAGGGTCAGCTATGCAAAGCTTTGAGGTCTTTGCTTCATTATTAGTGAAGATATAAGAGTCTTAATTTTAATAAATCTTAACCGATACCGGTCAGTAAATTATTGAATCCGGGCCTTAGAAAAGAAAACAAACATAGTAGTTAAATAAAAAAAATGCACATTTAGTTGTTTGACATCAAAATTAAATATGTCAATAATTTTTTTTTTACGAAACGTAAGAAACCATAAAAACTATCAACTACGTTACGTAGGGCCAAATATGGTGGCGCAGCAGGATACATGACGTTCAACCAATCAGTGCGCAAGGTGCGATCTCACGCATTCAAGTATAATGCCAGTTTACAATATGACGGTTTGTCATGGATAGATTATAAACTATCGGAAATTAATACGTTATATTGTAAGCAGTATGATACAGTACCCCGAGTGCAAAGATTTGACGTTAGTATACGCTTGCTAATGCGTTAGCGTTTACGACACTTCTCTATAGGAATTGGAACAGCTCCTCTAGCGCAATAATCGTGGTACTAATTTCTCCCATACAAAGTTAACGCAAACGCATTAGTAAGCGTTTATTAACGTCAATTACACTCGGGGTACAGTACCTGTACCATGAGTTTTCTACAGTAACGTAATCTACAGTCGCTAGCGACTACGGTGAAACATTTTGTATCAAATGCTTCCAAAAGTATCCACTAGAGGCAGGGATCGCCATACAAAATATTCACCGTAGTCGCTAGCGTGTGTAGATTACGTTAGTGTAGAAAAGTCATGGTAGAGGTACAGGTCACAATTTATTGGCAGTTTATAATCTCGCTAGATAGATTATAAACTAACGGTGTTTACGATATTACGGTGACATATTATATTCTTGGATGGATGCTTATTGGATGGATGTTTCGTGGGTGGGAGTAGGGTTACCAGATCCAAAACTAACATTACCGACAAAATCTCTGATTATTAAGCAAAATTTTGCCTACCTGACATTTACTGTGATAATATTATTTTTTACGCGCATTCGTGTCGCGTATGCAATCAGTGCGGGAATCAGCGATCAAGCTTTTGATGTAATTATTAATCTTTCTATTTTAAAATACAAATTCCGAGTTTTCCTGTTTCCCTGACATGTCAAGAAAATTCCTGTTGTTTGGTAACCATAGGGACAGGCGTAGGATTTAAATAATTAGAATAATATATTTTTACACTTTAATTACTTTACAGGTGCATAAAGCTATTGAATTAACTGTAGGATAGTTAATCGTAATCTTAATATTTACAAAATAATTAAATTCAGTCATTTACACTTAATACTATTTTGGCAATGAGGTGGGCTTTTACGCTGCTTACTTGGTTGTTATAGGCAATATTTTGGTACTATAAAGTCGTCTTTGCCTATAGTTCTAGGATACCAATGCTTTTGGCTTTTGTACCATTTATGTTACTCATGTTAATGAAAACGCTGTCTTCTTCGCGTACCACTATTTACACAACTGTATAAGCACACATAACGGTATCAAACCTTTCGATCATATAGGGAATATTATTAGTATATATTATATTATATCAATACTCGAATACGTTGATATTTTGCAATAAATTAACTGATTGACCACAATTCTTAGCGATGTCACGTATGGTCGCATGTTCAAATCCTAGAAAAGAACAGGTACTCAAGTTACGTAATGTAACAATTTATTTAGTAACCTGCGACTCAAGTGCGAGAAGCCAGAAAGCACTTCTTGGTGCTAAGCGACCGATTTTGAGGATGTGAGGCTACCAGCCAGATACTATAGAGTAAAAGTTTAAGATACTATTGTAGGTAAGACAATTAAATATTTACAAAATTATTATTTAGTAAATCATATTTTATTTACAATATTTTTGATCATCGTCAAATACTATGATTAGGATTATACCTGTACGGGTACAATTACCTACGTATACATTGTATTCAATATTTTATCTTACTGTTAACTGTACAATCTTATCAAATCATAATGAGCTATATCTAAGTCTATTCACAAATAACTACACGTCCCTTAATATTATGCGTTTGCGAGGCATTCTCATTGTTTTCCATTCAATCAAAAATAATGGACCAATAACGAATCTAAATTAACATTTTCATGAATAAAATAATTCATTTGAATCAATCAGTCGATCCTTCTGCTACAATTATAATGGCACTTGTACATACTACCTTAGATACAATCAAACACACAACGTCTTACATTAAAGGCGTTACAGAGGTAGATCCTCTTATACTTTGTCACAGTCTTTGTTATATTAACTAGGTCAGAGAATGGTTTCACCTGCAGAGTAGTGGTAGTGCCTTGGTTTTCTATACGAATGCTGCTGTGGAGGCCTGTACGTCGCGTACTTGTGCTGATGTCGTGTTAATGTGTGCGGATGTGCTGCGTAGCAATGAAGGGTCAGCGGAGTCGGAGGTGGCCCCGACGGACACTTCGCTGGGATAGGCTTCCTCGGGCCGGCGATCCTTCGCCACAACGCCTTCAGACGCGGCGTCGCAATCCATACCGCGACCATCACACCTAGTATCTGCGACGCGAATATTCGAAACAGAAACACCCAAAAAGCTGGGTGCGGATGCGTCGAAGGTTCTAAAGACGGTACTGGTGCTGCCAGCCACTCGTCTCTCCAAGCGTACTCGTAAACCCAGGTTGCCAGGATGCACGCAGACGGAACGGCGTATAGAGCCGCGAATGCTCCCAATCTGAGCACACTCTGGTCGGTATGAGGCTGGGGAGGAGTGTTGAGAAGCACCGATGGAGCTGGCACAGGAGTCGGTCGTCGCAGAACTGCGCGGAGTCCCGACGATAGGAACACGGACCCGAGCAGAAGGCAGATCGCTTCGGGGACGATAACCAACGCCAAGAGTGATTTACTCGACTGGTTACCAACGAAGCATGTCCCTGAAAAAAGAAAGAAATAAGCTTTAGATAAAAGAAACTGACTTCTGAGACGGTTTAGCGGATACGAATTCTTTCTCTCGAGTGCTCTTTATCGAGTTGAATAACATTCCGATTTCCACTAAAGCTGCTCTCAAAGCGAACACCTACACAAACACACGGCGAGAAAAAAGGCTTGCATTAATAAGACGGTTAAAAGGGCCGATTTAAAATTGAAATACGAGCGTGCGAGGAGGAAAGGTGTCGTATTTAACGGCTCGAATAATGGTCGAGCATTTCTTTCGGCCGCCATTATGGAAGTGGAATGAAAATAATAAAATAAATGCACAATACTGGTGGTATGGTTGAAACTGCAATATGCCTGAGAATCGGGCCAACGGCCGTGTGGCACTTCGCTCGCACTTCATATTATAATGGCGATAAAAATAAAATTGAGCTAATTGAAGATTCTACTGGGAAGTAAACCTAAAGAAAAGATTATAAAATCTTATATGTATCAATAAATGCCTACCATATTTGACAAGCGCCTGGAAAAATATATTTGGTCCTGAATTTTATGTGCATGATGAATGAAATCTCGAGAATATTATAATTCCTATAAGCGAAAGGATAGATTGAAAAACCGCCATACATGAATAATGAACGTAATATTAATCATATTTTTTGCTGATGGTGAAAAGTATAACTCCGAAGCCATTCGGGGAGGTCCTACATCCGATTTATGTTCAAAAGTTAATAGTGGGGACAGTAAAATATTGTCATGCACAACATGGGAGACAGTTTACTGGACGGGAGGCCATAACTTGGCTCTGAAAATCGAATCCTTTAATTTATGAAGTTGGGAGGTGCATATATACTTATATTATAATTTGTTTTCAGAGTTAACATAATGAATAGAGTTTTTTTTTAGTTCAAAAAGCCGACGCGATGTCCCAAAACAAACAATAACTATTTCAAACATAAAGTCATGCAACATGGAATTACTTATCTGGATATTAATACCGCGATGTATTAATTAGAATTACTTTTTAAAGACCATTATCAGCGCGGTATTCTTCAAATGTTCGCTTCCGTTTAAATTAAGAATTTAATCGTCCCTAGCTTATGTGATAAGGAGTTTTTGTTTGATAAACGATTGCTTACATCGTTGCCGACTTGTTATGTACGGCATTAGCGGAATATAAATAAAAGACAGCTACTGTTGATGTAATTTTCGTCTTTGAGCGGCGCCGGCGCTGTTGATGTCGCTGTCGGCTGTTTAGGAAAATGGTATTAAATCAGATTTCGTAATCCGCTCTGTTTCTCTAATGGTACATACGTTTAGACAGTGTTGGGTACCTACCTAAAGCATCTCCTCTACAATACACCGGTAGGTACTTCCATACAAACAGCTCAATGCCATTATCGCATGAATGCGTGCTCCCGCGCACTCGTACCAGATTTAATCGCTTTGAAAAAGCCGCCGATCAAACAATCACGAAAGGACTATTAAAACAAGAATCGCCATCTTCCCCATTGTGTTATTTCGTCACGGATGTGTATTAGAACGTATTGATTGATCCGTAAACGTACAAAGGTTTTATACAGATTTTAAGTTCAATAGCTTGCACAATATGTTGTCGGTACCTACTGTGTTGGGGAACATGGATTTGTAAACTCCATTTATTTTGCAGAAACAGAATTGTCTTGCTGAGTTTCCTGCCGCAGTCTTTTCAGTTTGTGTAACTATTTATGGTAGAGTCAGGCCAGGGCATAATTTGAATGAATGACTTTTGAGTTGACTGAAAATGGCACTTTTTCAATAGAGAAAAAATTAAGGGCCGTCCTTGGAGCATCCATCTAAGCTTCGAGGGCAAATAAGTGAGAGAGCCGATCGGGATAGGGCATTTCGTCGTTTCGTTAAGGATGACAAAGGAATAATTTAGGTTATTCCTATAAGAAAGTTGCAAAGAGGAAAAACCACCCACATTTCATTCCAAATCCAATATGGATTTAATTAATTCCTTTCCTTTATATGTCAGCAAAAATATGTTTTATTATTATAAGGCAACATTTTCATCATATGCTTATTAAAATGCATGAAGTTCGTTACGACTTCGTTCAGAAACATATATGGTGTGGCTCACCCTTAATAGTACAGCCTCCTTATGAAACGTTGAACTTTTTACATGACTATATAAAGATAACCGATGGAATAGGACGACTTCTTGTGATCAACAGTCTATTAAACGTGGTCAGGTTGCACATAATTGTACGGTATAAGGTGCCCATAGTTACTACTGAGAAATGAGGTGTTATAAAAACAAGAAGGTTGGTGGAGTAGCTTCTACTGACGAGCAACATTACATTAAGTACACGTTGACCGATTTTGCTCATACCACGTCAGGTGAAGATAGAGTGAAATGCAATACGGCTTTATAAAATGGCCACATCGATTTATCTAGGTATAGTCGCATATTTTATGCCTTAGAGAAGTGCATAGCAGTAGCTTCACGATAAGCGTGTCTTTCTAATAATATGTTGAGTCCCTGGCTTTAAATTACAGCAACAATTTCGAATGAACATACGCTTCAATTTGAAGACTACTGTTGACTCATCATCACGCGCTAGAACCCTGAGGATTGAAACTGGCATGCCAGGCTACAACTACAGACTCTTACCTGTCAACTCATCAGCATCGACATCTCTAGTGACGAGGACTGCAGCTGCGAGCGCTGCTGGCACGCCCCACGCTGCCAGCTGCAGTAACGAGGAGTGTCTGTCATTGCGCGCAGCGGTGCCAGGAGGCGTGGCAGGACGGAGGACGCTGGCACGCCAGGCACCAGCCACTACTACCCACCTGAAATACAAATAAACATATGTTAGCATACTCTTTTTAAGAGGAAAGGATGGCTGCAAGAAATTTGAAAAATAGGTTTTTAACATATATATTGCTGTCGCGCTGTGCCCGAGCTATCCCGCCCGAGAGCGATAGAGACAACTACAACTTGGACCGATTATACCTATTTAAATTAGGCGAAATCGTTATTTCGTAATCCCCGGTTTTCTACTCAAAAATTGGATCGATTTAAAAAGAAATTAAGAATCATAATAAGAAGGGCTTTGGCTGTCTGTCAGTTTTCCTTTTTTTTATATTCGTCTTTGTTCGCTGGACGTCTGATAAGGGCGTTAAAAATGGTAAGTTTTTGTGATTTTAGAAGGCTCTTAATTCTTATAATAATAAATGTATGGAGAAAAACACAACCGAGGGACATACAGTGGTACCTACAGATTGCATGGTAAAACGTGCAAATAATCATTGCTCTAGTGTCATTATCCAGAGAGGAAACTGAGGATTACGTTTGTATGGAACAAACGTCACCAGCATTTTCTCTTAAGGTTTGATGTCTTTAAAATAGAAAAGAGTTTTATCTGTTTTAACAGCCGTTTTGGAAAGTTGAATGTTATTTAGGTATATTGCCAATAGATTTATTACTTAATAAAAACGGTTCTAATCATTATATTTATAATATTCCCATAACAAGTCAAGTAAGTTATCCGTTTTCCGATCCTAATCTACCTGAATTGCATACGTTAATAAAGAGGTCGTAAGCCATTAGACTTTAACGGGTGCAATTAAATATTGGATCGATTATGTAGATAGCCTAACGACTTGTTTCTGATATATATTACCCTGAGTGTAATGAATTGACGATGTAAACGCTTGAAGTCCCACAAACTTATCTGCCTACCATGAGTTTTCTACGCTAACGTAATCTACACTCGCTAGCGACTACGGTGAAACATTTTGTATGAAATGCTACCAAAAGTGTCCACTAGAGGCGAGTGTAGATTACGTTAGCGTAGAAAACTCATGGTAAAGGCTGAGTGAGGCGCTGTTATCGCATTTGGTGGAGGAAACGACCAATGGCGACTGGCAGGCAGATGGACATTTCAAACTGGCATCGTTAGTTCCTCTTTTGGCTTTTTTTAGATAAGTTTGTTGCTATACTACTGCGTTTGCGTTTACGCCATTTGTGTATAGAATTTGGTACAGCGCCTCTAGCGGAATACTCATATAACTTATTTCTCCTATATTTTTTTTTGAAAATGCAAACGCTTTTTGTCGTTTACTCATGTAATTCATACACTGGTAGAAAAGGTGACAACCGTCACAGTAACACGAACTCGCGGTCCTTTGAAAAGATAACGAGTTTTTTTTGCCCATAGTGTGTCATAGTTTTTGTGATCGTTGGTTTAATATTAAAAGTAATTAAATAGTATTATAAAACTAGTTAAATAGTATTATAATTATTGATGGGATAGTAAGTATATAAGTTAATTAAACAGCCAATAAGTGAGGTAATATAGAACGGTAACGAGAACAGCTGTTTTGTGCAGGTGCAAGCGTTGAAGTAATAGTATCTTAGAAAATAATATGTACCTACTATTGAGTAGCTACATACTTCTTTGAATATATCTTTAACATTTTAGCTTAGTTCGTGATACCTGACTACATAAGACCCTGGCTACAGCAACAGGGAGAAGTTCTATAGGAGAACTGTATCTCATACTATTTTTGGTAATAATTCATAATTAGTGTTATCTCTGTTAGTTACATTTTCTGAGGATCAATGAATGCACTCGCAAACTGTAATGAATGATACAGTAATCTTCATTATTACCCATGGATTTGATTAACATGTCATAACTTATCTTATCGTTTTAAAATTTATACACTAAAGGTCGTGTGGTATCGGTTTTATATTTTCAGAAGTTTTTAACGGAGAGAATTTCTGAATACGCTAGCTACTTCCACGGTGGCATTAAGTTTCGTAGTATTTCCTTACATTGTGGTCAACGTTCTAGTTCACTTAATTTCTATAAAAGTGTTATTCGACCCGATTAGTGTCTGCTACGGCCGACGTAATATGGTATATCGAGTGGTTAATGAACCGAACAACAAAACAAAAAGTGGTTATTATCAAGATGACGTGACATGACACTGTAACTTGATGAAGCACCAACCCGTTCCGCGATCTCAAAAAACGTATAAGTACTTTTAACAAGCTCTCGGTAGTCGATAAATCGTTAATATTTTTTATCGCCCGACATGATTAAATGTCACTATACCATATTTCTAGCTTTTTAGAGCCTACGGAGACTGGTCGTCGTAAAAGCTTTGTTGAACTTGGCTCCGAGTAAATTATAGCCTGTGTCAACCCTTACTTAGCTCGTTAAAACCTCTGACAGGTAAATCCATCCCACTACAGCGAGAAAGGTGTCGCCTTGTTTCGAACCGACACCAACGTAACAAGATCTCTCGCCTCCCTCCCATTTACGAGGTTAGCATTGACGGAGAAGGAACTCAAAAGGCCCTTTGAGACAATGTTATACTGGACAAAGATCCCCGCAGTGGCGTGTCACTGGCACTTGAACAAACAACGGCCCCTATTTGTACAGAACCGAAAGTGGCGATAGTACAAACATTCGTGTTTGTTCGCTTGCTCGTATGTTTGATCCGGCTCCACCGCCAGCACATGTTGGCTAACATTTTACTAATGTTTGTACGATTTGCATTGTGATAATTAGGCTTCTCTTTGAAGAACTAACGCAGTCATGTCGGAAGACAGACGGACGCGTCGTGTGTGGGGTGTCAACTCGACATTTTAACGGTTCCCTCTGAGGTAATTGTGAATGTTATGAATGACAAATAATCAATCAATGTTGCCGTAAAACAAAGAGCTTTTTACGTATTGTAGTAAGTACTTGAGCACAATTTATAGCCCAATAAAGCTCGTATAAGAACTATCTAGGGAAGGCGACATGGGCAGTCAAATGCCTGCGATGTGCAATCACGAGGAAATGCAAATGATTATGGCCAAGGCGAGAACGAACAGACGCTTTTAAATGCGTTTTTATTTTTCTTTTTATATTGCATCGTGTTGAACTTCGAGTGGCCATTAAGCGATAACGTTATCTCGTGGGGAACGATTGGTTTCACGCCGTAAAGTTGTATATTTATTTGCGATCAACATAAACATTCACAATTCAAAACATTATCTGTAAGTGAATAATTTATTGATGTTTATAAAAAGAATATTAAGTGATATTAAAATAGATGACAAGTGTTACTTACACACTTACAAAACACTTTTACATTTGTCAATTATCCAAAGTTACTCCTGCGCTGATGTCAATCAGCATATCGTCTGTGAAAACGATATATTACTTAATTACTTATACTGCTAAGATTATATATGTAACTTGATCCGTTTAGTGCTAGTTTATTTTGGCTATTCAAAAGTCATAGATCAGAAGTAGTATCAACAATACCAGAATTTGTTCTGCATCTGTTTGATATTGCATCTTATAAAAACTATCTGGGACAGGATCGCTTCAAATTTGTTCCAAATCTCAACAAAATAAATTATGAGCACATTTTTGGTCTGGTTTTCCTTGAATGCTTATGATTTTTTCGGCTTGAACCTTCTCATAGTATAAAAATTTACGAGGCCACACACGCGGCCATTACAGTTGTATTCTTATTTCAAATGTGGGGCATCGTAAACGTCACTTTGACATGACATACGTCTTGTTGGCTGCGCCGCGTCCGTGCGCCTTATTTGCCGCCTCCACCTCTTGTGATAATTTACCGACATGCTCAAGCTTTTGCTTCATACTCGACATGATATCTCTAAATTATATTTTCAAATTCGGATTTACTGTCAAATTCATAAACGACAGCTACATGCAAAGCGGATCCTGATGAAATGCATAAATGTTTTCCACATGCAAATGGGTCATCTCATGAACTCTCAAGTGCTTGGCATTTAGAATGTCGAATGTCTATTTTTGAAGTGAAAACTTCTTTAGCGGCGTTGTGCACTTTTTGGGATGGATCAAAATTTTAAACTCGCGTCAGATGTCACGTGACCCTGATCGAAAATTCGTAAGACGGAGGGAGAGTAGCAAATTAGACTGTATTTATACTGGTGTTATGTTCAAATTCTTATAATATTCTCTAGCTAGCCGGAAGGTAGGTACCATTTTTGTTCCCATTTTAAGTTAATAAATTAGACTGTTTTTATACTGAGTTTTGTTCAAATTCTTATAATATTCTCTAGCTAGCCGGAAAGTAGGTACCATTTTTGTTCCAATTTTAAGTTAATAAAAAATATCTTATTCAAAAGTATTATATGTACATGTATCTTGAACTAGCTTTCCCTTGTATAAAAACACTAAGTGAAAAATGTCTAGTTTCAAAAATGCACAACGTTAAGATTCAAGTTTTCACTTCTGCCGGCACTCCCGGAGTGCAACCCGTTGTTTTTTATTTTATAACTTATACATAGGTACTTCATTTTTTTATTTTTGTTTTCCTTGCCTTAATATTGTAATCAAACCATCCATGTGACATTATACAACAAGGAAGTTAAAGTCTATTGAGATAGGATAGATGAGGATATGTTAGGAACAGCGCAGGCGTAGGGCAGCCGGTATAAAGCGGCTCGTTAAGTCGGTCGTAATAATAAAATCCAACACCCACAGCACTATTTAGGTGAATGGACCCATTTATCGCCATAGAGGAGGCGTTATTCTGTTACAAATTTTGTGGTTTATAATATTTTAGATAAATTAAACCACAATTTCGACATTTAAGATCTGTTTATGATAAAGAAAAAGCTGTCCAAGATACAAGTATTATATTTTCGCGTTGAAGGTTCAGTACCATGCTTCTTTTATTTTTTTATTAGAAGGCTGACCCACCTCATGGATATTAGTAGTAGTAAGACAGAAGGATTACCATTATTTTGCCCGCCATTCTAAAGGCATTCATGACAACTGCTTGAAAGTGTTTGGCAACATATTTTCGAATTCCAGTCACTCGGCTACTATATAGAGAGAGTACCTAGGTTAATTACCTAGAACCTACCTACCCGTACAACCGTGCATCGTATTTGTTTGTGTTTTAATACTTGCAAGTTCAACAACAAATAAAAATCAGAACTGCTTATTTATTCATTAGATATAGAAAATATTACAGATCCTATGCCGTAACTCCTAACCGATATAGATCTCGCGTTAACATAAATCTCTTATGGAATTTATTTTAATGAATGCACGTCTAAAATAACACCAGTTGGGTGCAGAATGTGTCTCGCTGATGATGCATATTGTGTCGAAGGGACCTGGTTTATTTCGGGAGCTCGTAAAATCGATTATCCGTCCAATTCGAACGCGCCTCCGCGTCGCTCGGCGCAGCTCGGCGTCTGCTGCGCGCGCGCACCAACACAGGATGCACTATTTCTGTTGCCAGCCTCTGACAGAGATATGTGTATGATATTAATGTGCTGAATCAAATATATTATAAGATTATTCAGCAGGAAGCTTGTTTAGGCTACGAGATATAGATAGAATTATATGGAACTGACTGGATACAGTTAGTGTGGTTTAGATAATCGAGATATGTGGATAACATCCTATTAGCCGATCAAAATAGCCCGTTTCTCTATATATGTAATGATATTCTAAAGGTCTAAATTGCTTACAATTGTGGTATGCATTGAAGAACCTTTGAACCTTAAACAACTGCCCAAAATGGCAAACAAGCTCCCAGCAGGTGGCTAAATATGGACGCACTAAGTTGAATGCACCACAGCATTTGTAAAACAACTTTAAGGAGACATGCCATTTCCCCCTAATTCCAGAGATCATTGGACTTAAGACGGGAATATTAATGGTTTCCCGAAGGTCTAATAACGCTGGTCAAGTTAGCATACGAGGTCGAAGTGTGGAATGGATATTCGATCAACGGTGTTGAGACCGGAGTATGATTGATGTATTTCGAAAGGAAAATAAATCATCGATCATACTACAGATTGGAAACTCAAACCTTCAAACATGGCATTCTGGAACTCCGCGACTTTAAACTCTATAATCTTGGATTTACATGGATATTTTCATTGTATTTAAACGAGGGAGTGCAATTTAATACTCAATCATTTCAATACTCAATCATTTATTGCAAAATGTACATTTGATACTTACATGTTATAGGTACATAAATACCCTATAATAGGGTGTTGCAATTTATATAATTATTATCATTATCATAGAAAAGAAAGAAGGAAGGAGGACGGACCGATATTTTGAGAATAAATTGTTTTAAAATTAAATACTATTAACTAATTGGGCGATAGAATTATTATTATTATATTACTTATTTAAATTCTGTAAATGGGTCATTTATGAAGTCATTTAGACAATAATAGCATTTTTTAATTAATAAATTTTTTACTCGGTTTATAAATACATTATCGTTTTGCTCCTCTTTAAGTTTTTCCGGTATTTTATTTATGGTAAGTAAGGATGTGAAGCTTGTTAGTCAGATAAATTAGTTGGATTAATTATGCGCAATTTATTACATCCGATACGCCATGATATGTGGAATAAATGTTAATTCAAGTTAATACGAACTATCGTATGAAATTAAAATTCCGTAATTAAACTATATTTAATTAGAATTTTAATTCCTTTGCAATGCTAAATATTACTGTGCTACATGCTATACAACAAAGCTCTAGAAGTCAACAGTAATAAATACAACCGATAACTATACTAACAGTTCCATCTTTGTACTCATAGTACCAGAGTCTGAGTCACGATCGGATTACAAAACAAAACGAAGCTCTACTGAAATGAAACACGTGACTGCGCCCGCGCCGTGTAACTTTATCCAAGTAGATATGAACTTGTCAGTTTTTGTTAAACGTCAACATTGTCTCGTTACAGCGGGCAATTATCGTCCCCAGCACATGGTTCCAGCTAACTTATGAATATTGATTGATCGCTTCACTGTGAAGTGGCAGATAGCATAGAACCAGTCGTGCCCGGACCTTGTTAGAGCGACATGACACGACACAACATGTCTTTTATGGTTACTTGTTCTTGATTAAGTTTATTTTACGATGGCAAATTGCTAACACGCCCTGTTAATGAACGGGGGGCATAATTTCTCGATAATACATAATAAGAACAAGCAGGAAATTGTCCGGTACTTGTTTGTAAAATGTTCATTCCAATTCCAATAAAATGTAATTAACCATTAAATGTACATTTACCTACAGAGATCGTCTATTCAGATTATGTATTACTTGGAGCAGTTTTTAAGAACAAAAGTAATCTTAAAATATTTGCTAATAAAGTGTTGTAATAGGAAATGAGTAGGTACTGTTCTCAAAAGTAGCTAACGGTAAAAATAACAAAGTAGCTAAGTAAAAAAAAAAACAATAGCTATCTGTAGCTGTCCATCTCAAGATTTTTATCTAAAATTAACTAGTATACTAGTATATAATAGGAGGACCGACGAGAAGCTCATTGAGCTGGAGGAAGAAGTGGACAGGTTGCGCTGGGATATTATGGGATTATCAGAAGTCCGAAGAGAGGGGGAGGACACGATAATCCTTAAATCCGGTAACCTGTTCTACTACCGGGAGGGTGATCACCTGTCACAGGGTGGTGTCGGGTTTATTGTCCGCAGGCCCCTCATCAAGAATATAGTGAGGATAGAGAGTGTCTCACCGAGAGTCGCATACCTGATACTCAGAATTACCAAACGGTATTCGCTGAAGGTCATTCAGGTATACGCTCCGACCTCATCACACCCAGATGACGAGATAGAGACATTGTATGAGGATATCTCACGAGCCATACATGCCTCTAAAACTCACTATATGGTATTGATGGGGGACTTTAACGCGAAGCTAGGCATTAGGAATGACGAGGAGCTGAGAGTGGGGCAGTTTGGAATTGGGCAGAGGAACCCTAGGGGGCAACGGTTGGCCGACTTCATGGAGTTGGAGGGACTCTTTATGATGAACTCCTTCTTCAAAAAGCGGCCGCACAGGAAATGGACCTGGACTAGCCCCGATGGATCCACCAAAAACGAGATAGACTTTATCTTGACGACAAAGCGGCAAATCTTCAGTGATGTTTCTGTGATCAACAGGGTTAAGACCGGCAGCGATCACCGGTTAGTAAGAGGCACACTGAACCTGAAGATCCAGGTGGAAAGATGTCGTCTGGTAAAGTCTACGCTCCGACCCCAATCTGCATATATCCAAGACCCTGAAAGCTTTCAGCTCGAACTTCACAATCGCTTCCAATGCCTGGATGATTGCGTGACGGTGGACAATACGAACAACAGGCTCGTGGAAACTGTCCATGCGGTAGGATCGAAGTTCTTTAAGACCCACCGCACGAATAGAACCCAAAAACTCTCGGATGAGACTCTCAAACTCATGAAGCGACGACGTGAAATGAAGTTGCAGTCTTCAGCTGATACAGCCGAATATCGGCAGCTAAATAGGCAGATCTCAAACGCAATGCGACACGACATACGACTCTTTAATACGTCATGTATTGAAGAGGCAATAAAACAGAACAAAGGTTCTAAAGTGTTCGCAAGAGATTTGTCTATTGGTCAAAGCCAACTGACCAAGCTGAAGACCGACACCGGCAACATCATTACGTCAAAGCCAGAGATCTTGAGAGAGATCGAGAAGTTCTATGGACAGCTGTACACCTCGTCACGGAAACCAGATACATTACCGGTCAGTGACGCAAGAGCAAAGTTGACCCGACATTACACCGAAGATATCCCGGACGTCAGCCTGTACGAGATTAGAATGGCTCTGAAACAGCTTAAAAACAACAAGGCGGCGGGTGAAGATGGAATTACAACAGAGCTTCTGAAAGCGGGTGGTAAACCGGTACTTGTAGTCCTTCAGAAGCTATTTAATTCCGTCATACACGAAGGTACAACGCCAGAAGTGTGGAGTGGAAGCGTGGTGGTGCTCTTCTTCAAGAAAGGCGATAAGGCCCTATTGAAGAATTACCGCCCGATCTCCCTCCTAAGCCACGTTTATAAGCTGTTTTCGAGGGTCATTACGAATCGTCTCGCACGTAGGTTTGATGACTTCCAGCCTCCCGAACAAGCCGGTTTCCGTAAAGGCTTTAGTACCATAGACCACATACATACACTCCGCCAGATTATACAGAAGACTGAGGAGTATAATCGGCCATTATGCCTGGCGTATGTGGACTATGAGAAAGCCTTCGATTCAGTCGAAACATGGGCGGTGTTACAGAGTCTACAGCGATGCCAAATTGACTATCGCTATATCGAAGTGTTGAAATGTTTGTACAGTAAAGCCACCATGTCAATCCGAGTCCAGGACGAGAGTACGGTACCAATCCAGTTGCAGAAGGGTGTAAGACAGGGTGACGTAATTTCCCCGAAACTCTTCACCACTGTAATGGAGGATGTTTTCAAGCTCTTGGACTGGAAAGGATATGGCATTAACATCAATGGCGAACACATCACTCACCTTCGATTTGCCGACGATATAGTCATAATGGCGGAATCGCTGGAAGCTTTGAACATCATGCTCAATGACCTCAACAGAGTTTCCCAACAGGTAGGCCTCAAAATGAATATGGACAAGACAAAAATTATGTCTAATGTTCATATTCCGCCAATGCCGGTGATTGTTGGGAGCACTGTTCTCGAAGTTGTAGACGAGTATGTATACCTAGGACAAATTGTCCAACTAGGTAGGTCCAACTTCGACAAAGAGGTCAATCGAAGAATCCAACTCGGCTGGGCAGCGTTCGGGAAGCTACGGCATATCTTCACGTCCCGAATACCTCAGAGTCTGAAGACAAAGGTCTTCAATCAGTGCGTGTTACCAGTGATGACATACGGGACAGAGACGTGGTCTTTTACTGCTGGCCGCATAAATAAGCTTAGAGTCACTCAGCGAGCTATGGAACGAGCTATGCTCGGAATTTCTCTACGTGACAGGGTCCGTAATGAGGACATTCGTAGGAGAACGAAAACGACGGACATAGCTCGTAGAGTCAGTAAGCTGAAGTGGCAATGGGCAGGCCACATCGCTCGAAGAGCCGATAACCGATGGGGAAGAAAGGTTCTCGAGTGGCGACCACGTATTGGAAAGCGCCGAGCGGGACGACCTCCCACCAGGTGGAGCGACGACCTGGTCAGAGTCGCTGGGCGCCGCTGGATGCAAGCGGCCCAGAACCGTTCGAAGTGGAAATCAATGGGGGAGGCCTATGTTCAGCAGTGGACATCTATGGGCTGATATGATGAACTAGTATACAATGTACATGTATTTTTTCAAACAAGTAGCTCGTTAGAAACAAGAGGTCACGCTTGCAAAAACTAAAACTCGTTAAGCGCGACTTGAAGTCACAATTTAAGCAATTATTTATGAAATGTAGAGAATATTTCGCAAGTAATCGGTTATAAAGTAACGGAAATGAATAATGGAAGCTCGCAGCAGGGAGGTAAAAAAAAGTAAAAACTAATTTCAGTATAATTTTACATGAAACAGCTGTTGTTTATAAAGGAACGAAGATGAACAAATGGAGCTGCAAGTCATATCGCAATGCACTTAACATATCTTGTTTTTCGAAAATAAGGATTCAGTCAGTGTCATGCCGAGACAAGAGCGTGTGGTTGCGTGGTGCAATTTGTGTATATCAAGATGTTACTCATAATAACCATCACACACAATGCACTATTCTATTATCGGAAAACTCAAGCCGATGCATTTTGTAGGCACCTCCATACATCCTTAAACCTACCAAAGAGGCTTTAACATAAAAAAAACTCATAGCCATACCACACAAGCAAACCCCTTGGTCCCTCTAGTCTAATATAAGAGTTATTTTGTTGCACGAAATGAGCGGTGTAGGTAACAGTTTTATTTACATAATGGTGCACCGAGCTCGCCTAACGAAACGGACACTATGCATACAAACGATGCTTATTTACATTTCTCTGGTACTCCGCACGCACTGGAGCTGATTGGCGACGAAGCCTTCGAGGAATGTGTAAACAGCTTCTGATCCTTTATCCCTTTTTAATATGGTTACTATCATCTATGTATGAATCACCCAAATAACCATAAGAAAACAAAAACGTTGTAACTTGTGTATAGAATAACAGGACAAAATTCTGAGGTACGAATACGGTCTCTAGAGATTTGGAGTTATTCTATTTTACTATCAGATCATTGCATTTGATCTAAATCTAAAAAAAAGCTAAAGGGAAAAAATTATAAGTCCGTGGTAAGACCTGTCTTAATATATGGTTCGGAATGTAGGGCAGTAAAGAAGATGGATGACAGAAGATTGCATTCAGCTGTGAAGCAAGAATGGATAAGATAAGGAATGAGTATATAAGGGGAAGCTTGAAAGTAGCGCCAGTGACTGAAAAGTTGAGAGGGAGCCGTTTAGCGTGATATGGACATGTTATGAGGAGAAATGAAAGCCACTTCACTAAAAGAGTTATGAATATGAAAGTGGATGGATATACGGGAAGAGGAAGACCGAAAAAGAGATGTATGGATTGTGTGAAAGATGATATGGATAAGTAAAGAGTGGATGCTGGTATGACGGATAGAAGAGACGAATGGAAGAAGCGTACATATTGCGCCGACCACAAATGGTTGGGAACAGGGCAGGCAGATTATGATGAGCATTGCATTTGATCTATAGTTTTTCCATATAGACAAACAAAAAGTTTCAACTGTTTAAGAGGGAATACATGTCCTATGGGTATATAGTTTCCATTACTCATACTCAACCAGCTGCATCGGATATAGAGTTCTATCAACAATATTTCTCTCTATTCAACATGTAATAAATGTCCGCAATATCAAGCTATTGGTATCCGTTCTATTAAAACCTGCCTCCCAGTTATAATTACAAACAAGATTGATGGAGTAACCTATAATGCAGTAAACCTATAATATTGAGCTCACAGGCCGTAGTTAACTTTCATGTTATGCCTCTAAAGATAGGGAAGTCAATCAAATCATTATTTATCTAGTTGTCTTTAAACTTTGAACGCGTTGCCAAAACATAATCATTGACGGGATATCCGCTATTAAACTACTATCGAGTTGAGCAACCCAACGCGGCTTGCTGCTTTTTGGTAATTCTTATACATTATATACACCTCGTTGACAGCAAATTAATAATACGTAGGTAGTTCATTTCACAAATTCTGTGATATTATAAGAATGTTACGAACCTTCAGAATCTATTATAACGAAGATAAACATATAATTCCATCCAAATTAAATTAAGATTCCAACACACAACAATTCCTCAATTTTCCGAGTCAAGTGCCATCAACAATTTCAATCGAAACGTTTCTTAACAAGCTTTTGAGTGACACGTTTTAAAAAGCTCTCTGTGTTCAGAATTCGTCTATAATAACAAGATTTAAGCTTTTAACGTTCCGACGTGAATGACAGACGATTCCCTCGATCAAAGGATGACGCAGCGACTTTTATTGTGGACTATTCGTAGGTGATTTCAAAGATGTTTTCGAAAGCTATGCGCTCGCACCTCGTTTGGAGCCATTACAGACGTACTAAAGTTGTGTAGTGCATTGTGTACACGTGGGTTGTTATACAAAATGCAATCACGATCGTTCAAATTTGTAGGCGTAGCAACTGTTGTGCTGCTTAAAACCTCGTCGTGAACATGTTCCTAAAATTTATATTGGTTACGGTGATTAACAGTTTGACGGATCGATCCGTCGGCGCGGGCGCAGGCGAGCGGTGTGATCTACAAAGTTGTTGTAATGGCTCCAGTAATATCTACCATAACTCATCTTGACCACATATATTAGTAACTTCAGGGGAAACTTCAGTTCAGCTAATATGTACACAGGATTTGCGGGCACCTTCAGTTTTAGTTAGAGCTGAGTTCAGCTGAGGCGCTTTCCCTTGAAACAAAATATCTGTAAGTCCTTATTCAGTTAGGTTCTTTTCGTTGTGTTATTGCCTAATTCCATATTTAGTAACCAGAGCTGTGCCAAGAGTCCTTGTAAATTCGTAACACATCTGTTTAGTACCGACCGGTTGGATCTTCAGTTCTTTATTTGCAACACAGAATTCGATTCGAGTAATTTAATTTAAAAGGCATCACCTGCAGATTACTTTTAATACAATAAAAATATTTAAAAAATAAAATCTCGTCCAGATACTATCTCGAACTTCGGTACAATCAAATTTTAACGATCGCGACAAAATCGAGATACGGTTATTTTATCGATTAGAGTTTTATTTAAAATGTTAATACTTATGTGAAATCGATACAAATACGAGGCCGAGTATCGATCGAGGCTGTAACGAGGCGATCGTGCGAGTCGGTTTCCACAGAAATACCACTTTTTTCTTTCGTTTCTTATTTTTGTTCGGAACCGGTGAGGGAGCAATGCCTTCACTATAATAAACAAGCGAGCCACTATAACCATCGTTTTAATCTAATATTCAGGACAATGTTTTAATAAATATTATGAAAATCAGATGTTAAGATGTTATAAGAAATATATTAGCAACATTTAATTGTACAGAATTGTTGCATTCATTTAATTAAATAGCCATGAAAAAGATGGTAACTTTAATTCTAATACAAAATATCAAACAGTTATAAACATAAAGTAACAGTTTATACGTTAATTTTCTACCAATTTGCAATAAAAATAACTACACATTAGTTAAGTATGTATGAGATAAATGAATGAATAAAATATTTCGCAAGGCGATTCACCTCCGGAACTCAGATTTAACTGGTTGAGGCGCGAACTTCCTCACTCGATTATCCTGAGGACCGTGACGGGATGGTGTTCATACGCGAGCGAGATGGTTCAATGCTGGAATGAGATAACACGATATGCGATGTGCAGGTGTGAACGAGACACGCGCGGAACATGCCTTGAAAGCCTCTGGCTGAAGTTCCCAAACTTTTTGGAACATTTAAATAAATATTCGGCGATTAATAAGCATAAAGTTTTTAAATGTTGAATATCACTGCTTTTAAGTGCTATATTTTTATTATTTTGTGATTGAAATTCAAAAAAAATGCTTTTGCGTTAACTACAAATTTGTATGGCAGAAATTAGTACGATGAGTATTCCGCTAGGGGCGCTGTGCCAATTCCTATAGAAAAGTGTCGTAAACGCAAATGCGTTTGCGTTTACGACCGTCAATTCTTTACACTCGGGGTACAGAGTTCATTGGGGAGGGAGGAAAGGTCGGTAACGCGTGAACGTTGCTTCGTGTGTTGCAAGCCTCCATATGGCTGCGATAACCGCTTACCATCAGGCGGGCCGTAAGCATGTCTGTCTACCGCCTTAGTCCGTTAGTTGTAAGACCTCAAGCATTATTCATCGAACCATAAGAACAAAGATCTACTTGTATCGAATTAAAATAGAAAAGTTTGAGTGCCACAGAAAGGCTCGTGCTTTTCCTTTGCTTCTCGTTAAGAGCTTTTAACGAGCCGACCTTGCCGTAACGACTGGACAGAGACAACAATACAACCTCGTGGCACTGACCCGCGCTAGACAAAGACGGACAACACCTCTGCAACAATAAGCTCACTAACAAGACCCAATAACACAACCGAAAAACGACCTAACCACCATAATTACACATTGAATTATGTAACCTATTTATATTTGATTAGGGCGTGATTTCCTATAAATAAATATTGATAGTTATTGGACTGGCGTTGACGAGACTCGTTTGACTAACGAGAATGACTCAGGCGCAGGTTTTTGTCGTTTTTCCGATATAAACCTTTCAGTCAAAGACGAGGGTTTAAATTAGATTGGAGTGTTCCGTCGCGATGGGGTTTTCTCATAAATGCCTTTTTGAAATTTATTTAAATTGGTTTTCGTTGCGGAGTGCTAAGCGTGGCCATAAAGAATGCCACAAACACAGTTTATGGGATATATCTCGATTATTATTATAATCGTAGGTCATACGTACGATTTTTTATTATGTACGTATTAGATAGCTTTTTATGTGTAACAATAAAATGTTTAAGAATAAACAGATTGACAGAATTTATTTACGTTATTTGCCTACACACAGACACAAAATACACTGAAAAAAATGGACAAGTGACTACAAAATTTTATTTAACAGTAACACAAAATTTGACGACCCATAACCTAAACAGAGTGACTTGCGAACTAAACTCACCAGTAACAAAACTAGTTTTTGTTCGTTACTAAATTATTTGATTAAATTTAACTAAAGTTAGTTTCCCGACAACTAAAGTTAGTTTCCCGACAACAAAACGTCAACTTACATAACTAGTTTTGTAGATCATGTTTTTTTCAGTGTAAGCAAATATAATATTTATCTCTATTTCATTATCTTTTTTGTCAAACTTAGTATTAAAATATGCCTTTTTTACATTTTAATGTCGTTTTTATGTTAATTATATTCACGGTTTGAGGCTACATTTAATAGCCAATCTTATCTTAGCTATGTTAACAAGGTAACAATGTCAAAATTTATCAAAAACAGATAAATAAAGTATTGTCTTTGCTCGTAGCAGCCTACGGGCTACGAGGTCTCTTATAAAAGACATCAACGCGGTAACTGAATACTTAATTAAAGGTAGTCCTTATAAAAACTCAAATTCTGTAGCTCACTGTATAAAACTTGTACAGTGTACTTATACAATAACCCCCTTATTAATAATAAAGTTGTCAAACGTTGATTAGCTAAAATTCCGAAGTCTTTATCTGACAGGTGACATTTGGTGATCGAAATAGTGAGACGGGGCACACTATTACACTGATTTAGTTAAAAAGCGATTATAAATAAGGGGGTTAGTTGATAGAAGCCTTATTGGTGCCGATTCTGTTGTAAATCGCACTAAACTAATTTTAGTCACATCTCATCTCTTTCTTACGAACATTATTGAAAAAGGATAGAACATATTTTAAGTTGTCAAATTAATCTTGGCCGTCTTATTTTGCGTGTATTTAGGCGTAACCGCGATAGATGGCGACTAAAATTATATTGGAAACAAGCATTGGACTAATTTGACAGGACTAAATTTCTTACATCCTTTTCTTATGTTCTTTGTTAGAAAGAGACATAGTGACATTAAAATTAGTTTAGTTGTGAACAACAGAATCAGGGCCATTGTCTACATAACGCAGGTGGAACCGCGGGACGTCAGTTTTACACTATTAGCCGTCACAGTATGTTTATTTCCTTAATTATAATTTAAAATTGAACAAAGATTGTATTTAGATAAAAATAGCTAATAATCAGATAAGGTATTTAATAATTAGGGTAAACATGAGACATACAAAATAACAAAAAAAAACATCGTAAGGTCGTTTTAGTTATTTTTTATCACCTGTCTGTCTGTTACTCTGGTATAAACTATTTATAAATTATAAAAAATCCCCGCTGAGTTTGTTTTACGAGGGCCGTTACAAACAAAATCCCTTTATCGGGTTTATTTATCAAAGTGATTAACATGCGCGGCGGCCATCTTGGATTCACGTCGAGAAACTCCGGAGTGGATGTAGTGGTTGTCACTCAAACTGGGAGTATTATACCATAACAAGCTTCGAGGGTAAAAGTCCTACGGTATAAGCTTCAATAAAGTTACAATTAATTTTATGAACCTGTGGGAAACTTTTAGGTAATTATTTCTTGGACCAAATATGTGTTCATGTGCTAATGTGCAATATAATAATAATAATAATAATAATAATCATTTATTTCACTAACTTGAAACTTAATCTAAAAATACAATGGCTGGAGCACTCCTTTTAAGTAAAACAATACCTGTGTTAGGAGGCCCCGCTCTTCCATGAAGCAGGTAAGTACAGATTAAGTAAAAATATAAAGAAATAAAAAAAAAAAAGAAAATAAGCAATTTACATGATCTTATTACAATAAATTAATTGACTGCTATTTGGGGATGTGGTGTGTGTGTGTGTGTGTGTGTGTGTGTGTGTGTGTGTGTGTGTGTGTGTGTGTGTGAAGTGGGGAGTGTGCATGTGTTTGTGTGTGTATATGAATGTTGATGTTAACATGTATTTGTGTATACGAACATGTATGTATGTATATATGTAACATAATTTAAGATACAACCTTCATAAAAGTTTCAATTTCGTCGTAGTTTAAGGTTCTTAACCATTCTATTATTAGTTTTTTGCAATTATATGAATTCAAGGGGTATATTTTTAGAATCTTATTTATCTTGTTATAAAGATAACATGATTTTTTCGAATATTGGTCCTGTGCGAATCTGGTTCTAGTAATGTAAGAAGGAGCAGCAAGATAGTTTCTCTTGTTTAAAATGTTTGGGTCAAAATATAAAGAATGATGTAACTTTGTTACTGTTTGTAGAATATATAGCTTTCTTACTGAAAGAAGGTTGCTTATTCTGTAAAGCTCTATTGTTGAAAACCTAAAGGGCTTAAAGTACATTACTTTTATTAGAGATCTTTGAGCCCTCTCCAGTTGTATAAATTTTGTCTTGGATGCCCCTCCCCATATTGTGATACAATATATAATTACAGACTGAGCTAAAGCAATGTATATTTTATTTAATAAGTCTTTGTTTGCAACGTGACGTAATGTCTTAAATATACATATGAGCTTTCTGACTCTGCCAGCGATTAGTTCAGTCTGTGGGTACCAAGATAGCCTTTGATCAACAATTACTCCGAGATATTTTGTTTTATCTACTTTGGTTATACGTGAGCAGCCACAATTTACAGCTTGTGGGGCGTGGCAAGTATGAATCGTGATTCCAAAGTCCATCTTAGGTTGTGATGAGTTATATATGGAAAAACATATAAAATTTGTTTTTGCCATATTAAGGGTAAGTAAGTTGTTATTAAGCCATCCAGCAATCTTAGTAAGTCCCATTTCTGCAAAATCATGTACAGCTTTCCATGTGTCACCGGAAAAGACAACGGCTGTATCATCTGCATATGAAAATATTTGGCCTGCAGGGAGGTTCTGTTTACACAAATCGTTGATGTAAATTAAAAATAGAGTTGGGCCAAGAACACTCCCCTGGGGGACTCCGAAAGTAATATCTACATCTTCACTGACGTGTATTCCAACTTTGACACGTTGCTTGCGTTCTGAAAGATAGTTTTCTAAAAGAGCAAGGGGGATGCCTCTTATTCCGATTTGTGCAAGTTTTCTTACAAGAATGGGGACAGAGACGGTGTCGAAGGCCTTTTTTAGGTCTAGAAAGACAGCTAGACACTTTTTGCCATTTTCAAGCTTGTTAATAACAAGTGACGTAAGTTCTGCTACTGCATTTTCAGTGGATAGTCCCCCTCTAAACCCGTATTGCTTATCAGCTAGTATGTTATATTTCTGTAGATAATTCAGTAACCTATTATTTAACAGCTTTTCAATAATTTTAGAAATTGAGGGTAGGACTGATATCGGTCGATAATTGTTTACATCGTCTCTGTTTCCACTCTTGTATACGGGAGTGATTATAGCTTGTTTCAATGCCTTTGGGAATATTCCCGTACTAAAGCATAGGTTTGCTAAATGACAGATTAAAGGCACTAGAATCAATCTTGAGCGTTTTAAAAATTTTGTTGGTATATTGTCCCAACCTGGGGAACTATTAGAATCAAGACTCATAAGTATCCGATCAACTTCAATAACATCAGTCTCCAACAAAACAAAGGATGTGAGATTTCCATTTGAGGATTCTACCGATAAATTAGGTTGTTGCTTGTTTTTTAATTGAATGTCTTCTGCAAGTAGACTACCAACGTTAGCAAAAAACTTATTTATGTAGTTCACTGAGGCAAGTGGCGAGGGCAAAATACTGACCAAATTTGAATTAGAAGTTTTTATTGATTTGAATTGGGTTATATCATTTATAGATCTCCAAAGTAGTTTGTTATTTTTTGTAGAATTCGCTAGCTTTTCTCGTTCATATTTTCGTTTCAGTTTTTTAATTAAATTATTGCAATAATTTCTATAACGCCTAAAAGTTATTCTCAAAATTTCATTGTTAGGGTCCGCTTTTACTTTCTTTTGCATATAGTTTCTATTTTTTATACAACGCAGTATACCTTCAGTTATCCAAGGTTTAATTATTTGCATATTTCTGGGAATAGATATAATTTTAGTGTTTTCTATAAGAGAATCTAGAGTTTTTTTAATAAGTAGATCTGTAAAAGCATTTGGATTTGTATGTAGATATAATTCTTGCAAATTTTGTGATTCTAGACACTTATATGCATTTTCATAATCGACTACTGTTTTTGTTTTAAAACGTGTAGCAGTTTTTTTTAGGTTTGACAGGCTTAGTAAAATCATTAGGTGGTCAGTGATTGAGGTATTTAATACTGCAATAAATGCAATTGTTTTAAATTTATCTAGTTTTAAAATAAAGTGGTCTAAGCAGTTTTTCTCTCTAGTTGGGAATGAATGTCCCGAAAGCAAGCCATGCATAGCCATGGTGGTTAAATAATTTTGTCTATTTTTAAATTCATTTGCCTGCTCTGGAAATTTTGGAATTAGATTAATATTTATGTCTCCGGTAATTATGATGTGTTTGTATGATCGTATAGTTTCAAGATATAAACTTAATGAGCTCACGAATTCATCTGCATTATGGTTGGATGGAGATCGATAAATGCACAAAATAATGTAGTTATGGATCGAGATTTGAAGACAAGAAGCGTGTTTTAGTTTAATTTCTAATACAGTTGATTGGTGATTATTTTTAATATATGCTACGACACCGTCATTTTGATTGAGTAGTGTAGTTGTTGAATAAGAATTATAGTTCATTATATGAGGTATATTTTTATTAATATTTAAGCGACATTCGGTTAAGATAATAATGTCTATATCTAATTTAAGTTGGTTTAGCGTTAATTGTAGATCGTCTATATTATGATAAATGCTTCTTATATTTTGCGATATAATATTAAAACTATTTATTTGTATACCAGAGAGTTTAGGTATGTTTTCGACATCACATTGTACAGCGTGAGCAATCTCTGAATCATCTATTTCCTGTAGAGTGTTTAATGAACTAATCATTATTGTATAGATAAGAAGTCTGAATTACATCTTCAAAAGGTTGTAAATTTACTATAATAGTTTTAAAAATAGATTCGAAATTTCGCGTTTGTTCGTTTGTGAGTAAAATTGTGAGTGTGTGATTGTACATGTCTATGATTCGTGTAGATGTCATTTTGTGTGTATTTGTAGCGTGAGTGTGGTTATTTTTTGGACAGTTTATCAGTAAAAAGTAATTTGAGATTTTATGATATGATTTAACAGAAAAACAAAAATTTGAGTAAGTATACATATTAGATAAAAATAGCTTGAAAAATAGTCATGCTACTTGAAGCATTTGATTTATCTGCGATTCATTTTTTATAACAACCACAGGAGAGTTTTCGTCCTTCCTAACATAAACTTTGCCAAAAGAAGTCCAACAAAATTTATATTTCTTAGATTTAGAGAGATCTCTTGCAAGAAAGAAGAGACGAGCACCCTTCGAGGTTAGTTGCTCGGAGACAAAAACGGGAATCTCTTCATTTGTGGTAAATCCCAGATGCTTTGCTCGCAATTTATCTTTGTTTCGAATATTATAGGATTTGCATGATTTCAAGATATCATTTTTAAGGATAGTCGAGCATATGTCTATGATGATAGGTGTGTTGTTTTTTCCGTCTTTCTTTTCCCTCACTCGAAAAATATCCTTAATGTCACGTGTCTCGACTTTACAGTTGATATTTTTAGAAAGGTTAATCACCATGTTCATTAGATCGTTTTTAGTTTCATTGTTTTTCTGTGGTACATTTTTAATTTCAATGCTAGTTTTCCTTGATGCTCTCTGTAATTCTTCCATTTTTTCCTCAAGTAAAGTAATTTGTTCTCTATCCTTTCTTGACTGTGTTTCTAAGAGATTAATCTTCTTATGAAGTTCTTCGTTCTGATTTGAAAGGAAGGCAATAGACTCCAATATGTCCACTTGTATACTTTTAATCTAATCTAATCTAATAATATATATAAAATGCTTTCGTGGGTACGTAAATACGCAGTTTTCTCAATCACCACCAACCCCAATCAACTTCCCGTTGGGGTGGTAAATACCCCTTGGTCTCCAGGTGGTAGTAAGGGAGTTTGGTCACGGTGGGTGGAAGGGGTTGGTTGTGGGTGGCGAAAATGTTAAAACACATATTGCTGTCCTTTTCTAACGCATGAGGACTTCTGAAAAGATCTCAAAATTTCGGGAATGGAAAGTTCCAAAATGTGTAAAACGGTTATAATCGATCTGGAATGTACCAGAAAGTTCAACAAATATCTGGAAGGAGCTAGAAAATTCTAGAGTGAATGCAAACTATTATAATCGATATAGCATGTTTTGAGAAAGTTCTACAAATTACTGGCTTCATCTAGAAAGTTCCAAAATGTCCAAAACTAATAACAGTTTTATCGAATAGAGTTAGAATGTTCGAGAACGTTCTAGAAATTTCCCGAATGATCTGGAATGTTCCAAAATGAGTGCAATTTATTATGATCGATTTAGAATGATCGAGAAAGTTCTAGAAATTTTCCGAAAGATCGGGAAAATTCCCTAATGAGTGCAATTGATTATGATCGATTTAGAATGTTCGAGAAAGTTCTAGAAATTTCTGGAATGATCTAGGAAGTTCCAAAATGAGAAGAAGAAAGATATTTATTATGATCGATGTAGAATGTTCGAGAAAGTTCTAAAATGAGTGCAATTTAAAATGTTAGAGAAAGTTCTAATTTTTTTTGGAAAGTTCCAAAATGTGTACGACTGTTATTATTGATCTAACTAAAAGAATCGAAATCGAAAATAGAAATCTATAATATCTGTTAAAAATGTATCCTTATATATTTTTTATACCACTAAATATGCGATGTATTTTAACCCGAGCAACGCCGGGATTCGCTGCTAGTTATTATATATCTTCGAATGAAACGTACTCATATAATTGTGATAGAACTTCACTTACAGGTAAGTTCGTTTAATCATCAATTATACTTTCATGATTCTAATTGTCTAACTAAAATAACAAATAGTGCTAAAATTTAATGCTGATGCTGAAGAGTTTTTTTTGTTTATTTAAACGCTCTAATCTCAGGAACTACCAGTCGGATTCGTAAAATTCTTTCACTAATGGGAAGGTACATTATCCCCAAGTGTTATAGGCTTTTAATCCCGGGAACGCGGGCGAAACCACGGGGGACAGCTAGTAAATTAATAATAATGTATGTTTCTGCATAGCTGTCTCAATATCAATCTCATCAAATATCAAGGCAACAGAACCACTTTAAATGTGCATTTTTTATTGATTTAACATCCAATTAAAAGATAATAAAAGCGATGTTTTACGGCACATATTGTGGAACAAACGTCTTGTAACGCGTCCGGCGCGCGGCGCTGCGCTGCGCGGGCGCATCGTCAATCACGTCGAATCTTATTACACCACGCCTTGTTACTCAATAGACGAAAAATGTTACCCGAAAAAATAATTGAGCCTCTAAAATGCCGCTTGGTGATTGGGAATGGAGATTGAAGAACTTAGTTTTGTTGAAATGAAATGTATGGCAATAGTTTCCAAAATTTTGTTCGAGATCAGCCGAAAAAACATGGCGAAGATAAGAAATTAAATCGCACTACACCACAATCTGGTTCCCACTGAAAACCAGCGTCGTAGCCTGTGCTGCGACATTATGCTGAGGTGGAGACCCATTCAGCTCTAATACATTAAGACCTAGGTTAAGTGATTGTTGTTATATGTTTTTTTTCTGAGCTGAATAAATCATTTATATTCTATTCAATATATTTTGACGGATATCCAAGTCAGCAGACATTTATTGTTCACAATAAAAAACGATATTACAATAATACATGAAGCCCTGTCGTCTGTGCTAGTTATATAATAACTGTGTTACAGGCGACAGTGTCTTCCCTCCTAAAGCTAATAATATTAATTATATGGACAATTGATTGAATAATTTATAACACAAAAAGAATAGTAATTACAAGATAATTAAATAAAAGGATAATTAGTTATTAATGTGTGTTTGTGTATACGTGTGTGTTTGTGGGGTGTGAGTGTGTTTGTGGGGTGTGTGTGTGAGTGTATGTTCATTTTTATTTTTATTGCAGCCTAACGAAAATGTTTTCTGTTGCAGCGTAATCTAGATCACTAAGCCAATCAATAATTCTCTTTTGAAATTCATGAGAATTACATGGCTTATGTTTTAGTTTCGTATTAATTAACTATCAAAGATATTTAAGATGCAGAAAGCTTTTAAAAAGGTGAGTAACAAACAAATGGATTCAGTCAACACCATCAAGCACCATTTTACCGGCTCCCTACGACGTGTGGCTCAGATAGTTTCTTAGCTACAGCCAGTATTGGTGGGCCGTGATTACAGCTTTGATGGTGCCGCCTCATCGGGAATGCAAAATAGAGTTCAATCTCGCCGCCTTTACCTTTCTTCCACTACGTGTTCTGATATTTATCGTCATACTTTATTACAAGAGCTCCGAGTTCCAGTTTTTGGTTACACTCATTATAAACTTGTTAGCGTCATATAGTTTTTATAGGAAAGATTATAACTTGTTAGAATATTTTCGTCGTCAGTTATATTGGTTCGAAATTTTTGCAATGTATTTTATTAACGATTGCTACCTAAATAGTGAATCATTTAATGGTCATAGGAGCTTTTCAGCAATGGTTAATAACTATTTTTAATCTCTCTTCAGCCTTAATGAACCTCAAGTATAAAAATGACATTTGCAATAAAGCCTTTATTCGTCATGAACAAAGCCCCACTATATTAGCCCCACCCGTTAAAATCAATTAGTACTGCCCCGATTTACTTTCCAATCCAATCCGGTTGATTTACACCTAGCATATCTTATTGAATGTTGTATACCACGTCAAATAAGTTTTGACAGCTGTCATCGCATAGATACGCGTGTGACATGTACCTATGTACGGAACACATGCAACAGATGTAACGATTTCAATAAGTTTTTTTGATTAACAAATGTTATCTTATCTTTATATACTCACAAATACTTTTTTAACCGACTTCAAAAAAAGGAGGAGGTTCTCAATTCGAATGTATTCTTTTTTTTTTTTATGTTTGTTACCTCATAACTCCGTCATTTATTAACCGATTTGGAAAATTCTTTTTTTATTTGAAAGGGTACGCTTCCCGTTTGGTCCCATTGTCACCAGATCAAGATTTGATTACTTCTTAGTGTACTTTGAAGTCGGTTTAAGGTTTTTGTAAAACAGTCCAATTATGTATTAAAATAACTGCGTTGAATTTATCAATATTATAGATAAAGCTCAAATAACAGTAAAACTTAACAGAGAATCAAAATCAAGTTAGAAACGCAAGTGTAAAGATGACCAGCCTATAAATCTATTAAAAGCAATTATCAAAATCTGCAAATTAATTAGGTACTTGTTGCTTACGGTTACGTCATATGTACACCTATTGCAGGCGTTTAAAATTTAATAAATCCAGCTCGTAAAGGCACAAGTCAGTAGTGAGGCAGGCTCGGCGCTCGCGCATTACTATTCGTCATGGACATCGAATTTAACGCGTACTCATACGATATTCCGCACATTGTTAATGTTCCGCGGTAAATCGTTAAGTGATTACACTGTCAGTAAGTTTCAATGCCTTTAGTTTGCAATCATTTGATACAAAACAAAGCGTTTGCGAGGAAAGTGTCAGTCGTATTCCATGCTTATAAAAAGTACTAGTAAGGATTTTTTTTTATGATTTGTTTGCATTTTTCTAAACGATACATGAAATAACTAAGAGCACAAAGTCAATTGCTAATAGAAGAACGCACTAATTTATTTAAATTTATAAAATGAATATGTTCATTCATGTAAGTATATAAAATATAACCTCAGACCTCACTTGTGAGAAATACAAAATCCTTTACCTCACACCGACGTTAGTGGTTCCTAACGGTATCTAATATCAAATAAATAGAGGCTACTATTACTATTTTAACATAAAGATACTACGGAGTCCATTACTGTCACATTATTTAACATATTAAGTGTGACACCGGTGCGTGTTTACGTGTAAGCTTAAAGTCGAGATAAAAATCCAATCAACCGAATTGGGCAACTAAATAAATGGCTGTGAAATGATAATGGCGCGAGAGGCATGCGCTTGGGCTCCCTATGTAAACCACCTCGTTATATCGAAGTTTATGGGCCGATTATGGACCGTTGTTTTACATACAATTGAAAGTTTCTTATACGATATAAACGGGTTATCGTATCCCTTTGTTGGGGGAGCATGAGGCTGATACGTGATGGAAGCATTGAAGGCGTCTGTAGAAACTACGAGTGATAAAAATTCCGTCGAGGTCTTTCACCACTTATAAGTTAAGAAAAAATATATCGAACGAAGTTGGCAAGTGAACTCATAAATTGTCGCAAAAACTTGATATTGGATGGAAGCCCGCTTTGAAGCTAGTCGGGTCGGGAGCTGGCTGGTGACATATACGAGTTAATATATTTTTCCATCATACGAGTACCTAGTTATAACACCTTTTAACTACTTCGTACATTTTTATCAGACTGTCATTCGATAAAACAGTGAGAAAAGAAAACATGTTCAAGTTTAAAGGCAAAAAGACAACAAATTCAACTCATTACTCAACGTCTACCTAATCCTCAGATAGTAAATTTTATTTTTAACCTTAATTTTACTTCCTTTCAGATGCATGGTTTAAAATACTCGTGACTATAAGCATTATCTGAGATCGTAACACAGTAAGACTTGCAGCAATAAAATAATTTGTTCAGCTTAGGTAGAATGTCCTTGTTACCCTAATTGGATATGTTGGGAGAGTGAAAGGGACGGGGACGGTAGTAAGAGGATAGATAGTGGGAGGATGCAGGTATCCCGTCGAGTGGGCATGTGCATCTGCTTAGCGGCTCCAAGGCCCGATGAACAAGGGATCTATGGAGCTGTCCTGTATACTTTTTATAAAATTGTTAAAAATGACTGAAAATTGAGAAGAATGTTTCCGACAATATCATAATCGCACATTCATATAATATGGATTGATGTCCTAGGATAATGTAAATTGAAATTATTTTCTTGTGGAACTTTTAAGTCAAATGTGCAGTACCTACTCAAACCCAACCCCTTAACTGCAACATTCATGTGTATAGGTACTTTTAAAGTTTCTTCTTCAAAATTCTTCAGACAAAATCGTCTCAAGTTTATGTTGATGTATCTTCTTCATAAATAGCTTTATAATTATTCAAACCAGCATTCACTCCTTTCTTACCCATATCATCTTTCACACAATCCATCCATATTTTAAATAAAACTGAAATAAAATATTTAATTAAACAAACAATAAAAATTTACAGAAATATATTGAAAACAATATTTATTAAATGTCATAACATGTCCAAACATTTCTCTGTTCGACGCATCTCCAAAACATTCGGCCCGCTTTTTGGTTGCCTGTTTAAATTACGATCGTTGGGATTTCTCCTTACGATCAATAAATCAATAAATATATACGGCTATGCATGCCTGTCCGTCTGTCTGTTGGACATTAATGGAAATCGTTGTTTGTTTAGGATACGCGATCCTCGTGTAGGTACGTATGTAAGGTTTGTTATTAAACGGAAGCCATTTTTGTACCACTTCCTGCATTCATTTGAAAATTATGTTGTTATTACAAAATATTATCAAATATAAATATCCCTAAAATGTATGGAGGTATACTATCAAGACCAAGAGTAAGAAAAGTTTCCAATTTCCATACAAGTTATTCCTAGAATTTTGAACAATGCGAAAGGTATCATTAAACTCTCATGAGTGAGGGGCTCAAATGTCAAAACATCAGAAATGCCCACAGAGATGAAATGCACGTGGAGTGTATGTCGTGTAACTTGTCTTTATATGCATCATCATAGATCGTAGCATTTTTCAAAGACAGTTAACTATCCAGATTTTAACAATTATATTGTATGGTTTGTTATCTCTAAAAGTATTTTTTTTTTTTGCATTTGACTTTTCTACATAAATGTCCAAGACTAGCACCTTAACTACTGTTCAAAAACAGCCGCAGCCGTCGACAATAAATTACGCACTTTTTCCATGCCTGTACCGCGGTACGACCGAGCAAAAAAGTCTACCTGCTCACCCGACCCACACAATGGCTCCCCATCCATTTATTTGGGCGAACGTCGTAACATTTCACGTTTTCGTATTCGTGAAAAAAGAACAAACTTACAACGAATTCCCAAATTTTCTGAGAGCACAATGGTGACTTTGTTGTTTAGAATAAAGTATCGATTTCATGTTGGAACCAAATCTATTTAACATTTCGGTAAGAAAACCAACAAAAAATATAACATAAAATGATGTAGATGGGAAGTAGGTGCTTGTGTGGAAACCGTGTAAACGTACTAATTAAAACTGTACGCTTTTGTAACTGGTGGCTAGTTTTAGAAGTTGTACTCATAATGTGAAAATGAGCCGTGAAAGCTTTTAAGAGGTTTAAGACAACACCGCAGTGGAGGCGGAGGCGCGCACGCAGCTCGTTTGTTAGAGCAGGCGCTAAACGAGTGCCGCATACGCAACGCATACGTTGTATTGTAACCATTATTTTTCTTATAGCGAAGTAAGAACCAATAAGTGCCTAGTACTGATATATTATTTCAAACGTGTTCAGTCAACCCATAATATTTTTTTACCAAGGTTCCTGTTCCGCGCGGTTTCACTCGCGTTCCCGGGATATAAAGTAGCCTATAATACTCGGGGATAATGTAGCATCCTATTAGTGAAAGAATTTTTCGAATCCGACTGGTAGTTCCAGAGATTAGCCCGTTTAAACAAACAAACAAAAAAACTTCCGCTTTATTATAGTATAGTATAGATTATGATAGTACCTACATATCTATATGTTCAGCTATTCATGCTGTAGTACCTATTCGTTGGTATGTATGGTCACCCGGAAAAATATATTTTTCCTTGATAGGAGCATAATATTGTCACCCTACAATCACAATGTTATGCTGAGTTAGTAAATAGTGAAGCATTCGCGCTAAAAGCTCTGCCGAGTCAGCGACCACCTTTATTCTATAGCACATTGTTTGTCTAAGCTACCGTACTGGCATAAACCTGTATCTATACAACCATACAACTAATATATGTACGATTTATGAATCAACAAGATGTATGTACTAATAATATAAGCAGCTTTCCTATGGCGTCATATGTATGTTTTAATTAAACAACAAAAACACATAACAATTTGTTTGTTTGGTTTAAACGGCCTCTATAATACATTTTTTATGCGAAAGCATATTTCAGTAATAGATAAATGTAAACAATACACAGATTTTACGACTGAGCTTAGTTAGGCAAGTTTGATTTTGTTTTATTATATTGTAAATATTTCAGCGGGTGTTATGAATTGCTAACATTCATTTGAAACGAATGCAAACAAAAATAAACTGGATACACATTTCGCTCTAACAATGTAAATTTATTGGTGCCTTGCCTTGATCGGTTATCAATAAACTGGTAATGCTAGTTCTTACCGTAGGTACTCGTCTCAACCGCGAGTCAAACTATCAATAATAAAGCTTATTATATTACCATAACCGACTACCTAGGCATTAAAGTTAATTTTAAAATTCCTGTCAAGCTCCGAGTTTCCATCGGAGCAGCAGTCCGCTCGAAAGATAATCACCCTTAATTACACGGCTATCCATCATCGAAAACCAACAAACGAGGTGCAATGGGTTTCGGAAACGTTTGCCCACCCACGGCCGAGGATGGACGGCGAAATTGTGCTCGCTTGTGCTTCGTCTGACTGACCTTTGGTGAGCTTTGCCTCTGAATGCGACGGAGATGTGCGCACGCGGTGGAATGTGGATGGAAGTGTAAGTAATACAGACAAAAAACCAGGTTCAAAAATTAATTAAGTAATTTTAGTTTCTGTGTCCGTTATTTATTACAAGGACTGAAAAGATTTTATATTCAAAAATTATTGAGAGGATATCGATGAAAGTCGCCATTGGAAAAACTAATGTGGCATTTATCTTTGCAACTTCGCTTATTGTTAGATCATCATTCTAAAACAATCATGAAACAACAAGCAAGAAATAGGTACACGCTGCAACACCCGAGATATGAGATCAGATTTAAATAGAAAGTGACACGTCTCAAGTTCAAAGTCGGTTATCGTTTGCCGGAGAGCAACAATCGGTAAGATACCATCGGCTATATGAAATAAGCATAGCAGCGGGCAGGACCCGACGTTCTTCCTATCTTGGCCGGGAATCGCAGCTAACAAGCGCTCTTGTATGGAATAACTTGTTTTACTGCGCTTGTTTTCACCCACGTTCCTGGGTTAATTCCCGGTATAAGAAAGAAAATATCCCATTTCCTTCTTATCATTATCAACAATCCTTTTGTAACATTTCATTGCTACGAAGGCATGATTGACGAACAAATGATACAAAATCACGGTTATGGTCGAACCATAGAAAATAGTCTGGTGTTTTTTTTTCAGATTCCTCAGCCTGTAAATGGTTCTCATTGATTATTACCGGCTTCTTTATGAAGTAAGACAGGTATCATCTTATTAATTACAGTAGAGTCAACGATGCATGCTATGTAATAGCAGCATTAGAATTATTGTCTAATCATTAATTGGTATGAGCAACCAATCGCAGCTTTATTATTGCTTTCATACTTTTTCAATCTAGATTGTTCTCTCACAATTCCAAGTATACTATTTGTATCCAACAAAGCGTGTTCCAATAATGAGGATTGTTCGATACGATCTGGGCCGCTGCGCCCGCGCCGATCACCGCTCGAGATATGCAGAATCCTCGCTCCTCGGCTCCTTTGTGATCTCGGCAGGGTAAATATCGCTTTGTTGCTTCAATGCACCGTTTTTAGATCCCACTTATTGTTTTTCTAGTAGTTTGCAATTTGGATTTGTGTCAGATTTATTCAGGGACGTTCGCCAGAAAACAGCTAGCAGATATAATTCCATTGTATTCATAAGCTTGAAGTTGGCTTTAAATATGATAATTTTAGTATACAGAATTAATGTTATAGCCCCTGAGAGGCCTGAGGATACCATTTTAACCATAGGTTTGCCAAAATGGACACCGTAATTAATAGTGCAAAAAAGCTTTTCGAAAACGATATTTCTTTCCAACTAACGACTATTTAATCTAATTTATTTATCCTTATTGGGTTCCTTCGCAGAGCTACATGATGGCCAATATGAAAAATTAGTTACATATCTATAGATAGGTATTATTAGAATAAATCATCTCAAGAGTCTCGTTGTTCGTATCGAAATGCATTATTGATCACATCCTGTATCAGCCCACAGTCGCATGAAGTCTCATCGTAAGTAAAATACTTCGGCGTCCATCTGCAAATTGTTACTTTTTAAAACAAGAAAACATCATCCTATCCATCTCGTCATTCCATAATGTTGCTGTGCCGGGTGGGTAGGTTGTTAAAAATGAAAATTATTCTGCCAGCGCAAACTACGGTGATTACATATCAGGCGGGCCGAGGCCCGAGGGAAGCGCGTTTCTCTCGCTTATTGCCAGATGATTGAAGACCCCGCGCCTCCAACGTAGTCCCTCTGGCGTGCAAGCGAGACGGAACATCGAATGGACACGGGTGAGAAAGGAACAGAGACAGCTCAGCATCTGATTAGCATCCCAATTACGGCGCGGGCGCAGTGGGATCGAATCTTCGGATGTAGTGCTGCGCCACGGAAAAAGTCAGGCTAAATTAATATCGATATTTAGAATCTTAGATTTATTTAATGCTACCAACAATTTATCAAGATACTCATTTGTTTCTACAAACAAGATTAGAAAGTAGTTTCAAGACAAAAATTAACAGCAGCGTTTCAATCCAACGTTCCCAAATAGAACACACAATGCATTGAAAAAACAGTTCAGGTGCTGTTAATTTTATATTAAACTCTATAAACTAAATGAGTATTTTATAGATCGATAACTCAGGTAAAACAAGGTGGCAGGCAACCCTATTAACAAGAATGCCGGCCGTAGCGAGGCGGAGCCCGCTCGTGTTGAGATTACATCGGCAGCGGCAAGGAAATTTTAAATAAACAAGAAATTATGAACCGACCCTAAGATTATATCGTATTGGCTGCGGACGGTAACTAGAGAAAATTACGGCTTGGGCGATTATTGTGGATACCATTTTGGACTCATGCCAAATTAAGAAAATTCGATTACTTTTAAAAAATTGGAAGCGCCACGGTAATACCTACACCACCTAATTAATACCTAATAATTAATTTTAAATATGTTTAAACCTCATTATTATAAGGGGTTGTTATGCAAAAAAAAAAACAAAACAAATAACAGTTGTTAAACTTATGATGTGACTTGTGAAGTTGTGAGGTATGCAGAGGTTTAATTTCCGTGAATACATTCGACAGTAATATTTTTTAACAACTACAATCAGTAAAATAATGTAAATATGTTATTTCAATACTTTCATATTCATAACAAAATAGAGTAATTTGGAATACTACCTACATAGAGTATAACGGAACATCTCGGCACGTTCGTTCGGTGCATCTCGTCGCCCGTCGCACGCATTCATCCCGCGCTCGCTCGGCTCTCGGCGCGGGCGCATGAATACAAAACCAATTTGACGTTTCTCATTACGCACCGACCACAATATGCGCTCGGCTAACTAGTTCCGTGCACACCGATCTGTTATTATGTTAATGGTGCTAGTTTAGAGGCTCCGACTCCGAGGAGTGAAGCCCCGCACACGTACGCTGCAAACAATTAAACCGGCCCCTTTCATGTGTCAATAAAACGCGTTAATTGCTTGTAATTGATGCTATAACCTGTATTGGGCCGGTTACGCGCATTGTTCCTCGGCAAGCATTGCCAATATTGGCGATTGCGTCTCGGCGATTAATAGTCGGTTAGGTCATTTTGTAGGCGACTGTACGGCGACAAATAACGTAATTATTTACCTATAGCTAGAGTAGACTGAATGCATTATAAATAGTATATATATAGGTAAGTAATCGTTAGGTCCTTCAAACTGGATTAGAATTGTCGATAATGCGTGATGCATTTCTTAACAGTGTAGCATACATACTATGTACGAGTAGATAAATCATATCGCGTAGGACTAAAAAACATAATCGTCAATTCGAATAGCTACTCAAAGTATCTATCAGGCAGGATGAAGAAAAACATCCATACACGATCAAAGAGAACCGACGCGACGTCACATAAATCTACTGGAAATTATCATAACGAGTCGGTTTTGTAACAAAAATTTTGGCTTTCTAAGAAATTAATAATGTCCGCCATAAACTGAGATTTACAACATTCTGTGGCACGTATTTGTCTTCCACGTCTTGTATATTTGACTGCTGACGAAATTAATTGGGTGTTATTAGATAGCGTTGTTGATGGACATCATAAATTGAGGATCGTAATGCAGGTGATTATACTTTTAATCGCCGCTATAAAATTCTCGCGATTTCAGGCAAAAATAAATTTCAACAATAAAATACCTGATGTGGACGGCAACATGAAATTCTCAGGACGAGATTTATCGCGATCATTTAAATAATTAACTAGATTTTCGACCCGAGATACTGTTAGTAGGTGCAGTTCTCGAGATCTACACCAAGTTATAGATATTCTATGACTAAATACCTAACTCACTAAATCATTAAAAAATGCAGCAGATGTTTAAGAGCGAATAATTACGAACCCTTCTCGTCCGTGGCCCACCAAACATTACATGCTTCAATGATACTTACGTCTATAAACTGTCAACCAATCCAATATTAGAGGTAACCGAGCCTATTATAAAGGGTCGCTGTAGGGTTTAATTAAAGTGCCTTACCTGATTTAGAGTTCGCCTAAAAAGAGTTGTTAACCGTCACTTATTACGATTTCTTTTCCAAACAAATGTCGTAAAGAAAATAATTGCTTTATAGCATAGAGTAAAGTGTCATAATTGCAGTGATTATCAAACTACTTGAAGAATGAAGTTTTACTTTCTCGGATGTGTTATGATTTCAAAAATGTCTTCATTAGCGCATTGGTTTCGTGGGCAAGAACATCGCATTTCTCGAATGGCGAGAATACCACACAGGACTGAAATAATGGCATTCATTTTTTTTATTAAGCAAAAGTGCGGCTCAGGAATAAGTGTACTCGTTCCATTTTTTTAAACAAATATTCTTTTTTGAAACGATAAGTACAGTTGAATTGTTATCAGTAATATTTTCTTATAAAAACCTAGTAGATGTAAAAAGGTATATCGGTAATAAGTATTTCTCAGATACCAATCATTGGATTGCAAGTGGAATATAGATGGTTATATCTACCAATATTAATGTAAAAATGCAATACGTCAAGTTTTTACAGTGAAACCATTTCGCTTATAGATTATCCAACATAGCCGTGCACCGGTATGTATCTTAGTGCTTTGACTCAAGTGCTAAAATGTTTCAAATGGATTGAACATGAAGTTTTCATCCATCCAGTGCTAGTTTTTCTGTGTCTCCATCAACAACTTGTATTTTGTTACCACCACGTGAAGTTTTACAGCTGCTTTTGTATTTTTAAGGCGACGGGGACGCATTTTATAATCGTAAAACACCATTTAAATGTCAGAATTAATTTATACTCACAAAAAGAATTTTAAAATTGTATATAGGTACCTATAACCCGAATCTTCATTTAAGCGGATTGTTGACGACTCGACATGTCACCACGACCCAAACTATTTTTGGGACTAGGAACGTGAAATTGTGCACAAAGCTTCCTTTTATAACGTAGGCGAGCACAAGAAGGGCTTTTGGAAATTCAACCTTTAAGGGGGTGAAAGGCGGGATTTTGTTTGTATGAAAAATGCTATACCTTGGATTAGAAACATAGCACGATTACTAAGCTAAAAAGGGGGTTTAGGGGTGTTAAAGTACATCGGATAGAAAATAAAGAAAAATGTGTTTTGGGGTTTTCAAAAATCGACCCCTACCAAAAACCCCTACTAAAAAGGGGTAATTATGTTTTAGGGGGACGATTTTACTGCATGTCTCGACTAACTCAAAAGTTGGAGTACATTGGTTCCCTTTGCAGCTTAAGAAATATCCCACCAAAAACATTTTTATGTAAAATGTTGGCGCCAAGACATATAGCTTGCACTGTCAAAAAGTTATCAGATCTCATGTAGAGCCAAGCTTATAACTCTACTTGTACTTACTCTACAAGCCCTAACTTCACAAACTCTACACCTTAGTCAAAATATGTGGCTTGGCCATTTCGCTACCGTCACACGGGCGTAAGGTGAAAAATGTATTCACTGTTACTTTTTTGTTATAGAATAGTTGTTGTAGTAGTGAAACGGCCAAGCCACATATTTTGACTACGGTGTGTAGAGTTTGTGAAGTTAGGGCTTGTAGAGTAAGTACAAGTAGAGTTATAAGCTTGGCTCTACATGAGATCTGATAACTTTTTGACAGTGCAAGCTATATGTCTTGGCGCCAACATTTTACATAAAAATGTTTTTGGTGGGATTTCACTTCTTTTTGTAAGTTACGAAAGTTTTTTTTTTTTTTTTAATTTCCAAGTTTTATAATTTTTTTGTTGATTGTGTACTGATACAAGCTTACATACTAAATTTCAGCTTTCTAGGACTTCCGGAAGTACCCTATGAGTTTTGATGATCATCAGTGAGTCAGTGACGAAATCGTGGTTTTTTAGGTATCAATAAAATCTAAAGTATAAGAGCTATCTTATTGAAATTTAATATGTTTAATAAGTTCACTATTGACATCATGTTCCTAGAATTTTGTTTATCTGGTATAATCCAAACCCAAGTTATGAGGCTTCAAAAAAACGACGAAGCGCTTCGAGAAAAGGTAGGTAGTGCCCTTGCGTTTCGCTTGGCTGTCTTGGCGGGGGGCACTCCCGTGCCCCCAGATTTTTTGGAAATTCGATCTAAGGGTACGTAGGGTGCGCGGGTGAAACCTAGTGTATTTATAAAAAAATATGTAGTACAGATAGGAGGTGCCGGCGCACGCATCCCACGACCCATGTTTCGTCGCATCACTTTCAACTGGCACCGTCTTCGCCTAGCCGTGATTTATTGGACCTCGTTTATTTTATTTCCCAATTCGTTTTACTTTATGGCTCGATCTTCCTGTAAATTCTTTTTTATTTAAAACAGTTTTTCGTCGAACGAGGGTTATTTATATTCTTGATCTGTGAGAGATTAGTACGATAAAACTGACATCGCGTTTATAGCCGTGGTCCAAATGATCACATAGGTACTTAAGTACTGACAAAATTAGTTTTCGTTTAAGTACCTATATGATTCTTCTTTTGAAAGTGCGCATATACAAACTAGTACAGTCCGTAATATAATGTTTCCCTACCTTCGCTACCGTATAGACAAAACCCTGGTCCCATTAGTTTCTGTTCATGTATGTCGTTTCGAGCATAACTTATTGCAGAGAAAACAATAAGTAAGTGCCGCCTAGTGGCTACCTAGAGGATTCCAGCTCGCTTTACTCTATTCACTTTTAAATAGTATTGTGTTGGCTCCTCGGCTTCGACTACGAACAATGACAATAATTTCTGATTTTGTATTACAATAGCACAGTTCGAACGAGTTTAAGTCGTGTACGATGCATTTGCAGTTAAAGGTTTAACAATACCTGTTCGCTTTAACCAAGAATTTCTTTAGAAAACCTAATTATGTCGGCTTTCGCGTCAAACCCAGGGATAAATTGTATGCCATCTATGGACGACAAGTGACAAAACATAATTGATTGGCGACAAAGTTAACGTCCGGGGCGATAATGACAATAGGAGCAGGTACCGACCAATTTTAGTACACAACAATGCAAAATATCCATTGTACGTTTTACTCGAGGGTGTCGATTTTCGCTAACTTTTTTTGCAGTCTAAGTACCTAAACTTTCTAAGTTAACAAGCAGGTAAGTTTTACATCCAACCAAAAAAACACTGTAAATATTACCTTAGTTAGCATCAAAATTAAAAACTACAACTTACCATACAGATGCAGCGAGTCCGAAGTAATACAGCAGTAGAAAGACTACAGCGCAGTTGGGATTAGCCAGTCCGTCATGTGCAAGAAGCATTCGAGTGGGTGATGTGGAGTCCTTGGCACAGCCGGCAGCAGCGCGGCCGGCAGCGGCGCGCACGCCCCACCCGGCCGCTGCAGCACACCTGCACAACGCCACGAGCACTAACGCTCTTTCCCCGGCTCCACCTCGATCTCCACACGCCAGCTGAGCTGCGACCGCTGCTAATGTGCAAGCGAAACTCAGCGCTGCCCAAGTCGCTAACCACACTTCGGCAGCCCTCCGCTCTCCGGCCTCCCACAAAACTTCTGCATCGCAGAATTGTGCGCATCGTCCTGATCCCCTCACCCACACCCAACTGTTCGGTTTCACAAGCTTACGGCAGACACCTCTACCACCTGCACCTGCATCCAGCGGTATTGTCCCTATGGCAGGAGTGCGCTCCCCGGGCCCTTCCATGCACATATGCTCGTGATTATTCTCTGCTGGGAACAAGGAGCAATCCAGTTCTGGGGGCCACGGAAATCCGAAGCCACGTAGAACAGGGTAACATCTAGCGTAGACACTCTCGCATAAGCCCCTGCAGGGTCCTATAGGTAATGCAACTTTGTCCGTACACATCGGGACGTAGACCGAGCACAGGAACAAATGAAGCTGAGAGGAGCACCCGTACTGGACGAGAGGGCTGAATGTCTGGAGGGTCACGTCGGCATCCGATTGTAGGGTATGCCGAGCCAAGTTGGGCATTCCCGTCTGATTATATCCAATGTTCTTGCACATTGCCACTTTTATGGGTTCACATGTCCGCACGGATGCCTCGGCGGCGACTCCGGTCACTAAGGTCACAGTTAAAACGATCGCGGTAATGCACTTCATGTTGAGAGACGATATCCGGCGAGTCATATGAAAGATTTCATTGTACTTCGTGAATGTTGACGAACGCGCGCTTTCGTAGCGCTAGAACGAACGTACGTTCCGAAGCGCGTCTCAAGACGGTTTGTGTACGTACGTACGGCGGGCGAGCGCGGGCCGCGTGCTCGCGGGGGGAGCTCCGTTTACAAAAAAAAGGCACGCAACAGGTATGCGCTACAGTGTAGCCGAGGGAAAGGGAGAGAAATTGATGAGTGTTTGGTAGGAGCGCGCTTGTCTAATGTTTTGTGTCGTCCGTCCGTCGTGTCGGCTGCGCTCGAGTGCCGAATCCAGCGAGGTAGAGGTGTGACTGTCCTCACCGCGAGGCACTTATCACACACAAGCGTTATCATATCACTGAGGGAGGATTCCAGCTCATGATGCCAATTCTAATCTTGCATGTTACGATTTATCCAATATCGATTTTTCGATAATCGTCTGATATCATGTATCTCGCGCGTAAACTGATAAAACTCAAAATTAAATTGGGTAGTTTATTGCAACCTAAAAATAAATGCATTGCGATATATGAATGTTTGGTTTCTATTCGGCAATAAACTAACGAAATAAAAAAATCGCAACAAATTCCCGCAAGATATAAATTGTTGCTAAATATACTATGGACCTGATCACCGCACCGCCATGAGACCGATGAAACGACGAACTCATTTCTGACATTGCTTCCTATTAAACAATACGTTTTTTATTATCCTATTACACAATTATTATTCAAACTACTATTCAGCAATAATAAAAACTGCTAATTATGTTTTGAAATAATTTTATTGTACATAATTTACTACAATAGTATTTAAGCATTATTGTATAAATTGTATGAAACATAAATAGGTAAATATAATGGTGAACATTATTAGTAGTACAAAATTTGGACCAAATTTAGATCAGTGGGTTATCAAGCAATGACAGACAAGTAGTGGATAAACCAAAATATTTACACGGCTACAGCAGGCTGCTTGATTTAAGGATCGTAATTCTTAACTTTAGAACTAAATAAAAGATAAATACTTTTACAATAATCTTATTATAATACAATATGTTAACACATTCCTCGGTTACTAATATTGTTTATTGTATATAACAATCATATATGTACAGTATTACCCAACTAATATGGCTTACCGATGTACCTGCGCAGAAGAAACATTTTAAAAGCGCGGGAAACGCTATTGGTCGACAGCTGCCGCCATGTTAGCCCGCGCGCCGTGTTAGTTAGCGCGCGCCGTGCGGAGGGGCGTGATTTGCGAGTGAGACGGAACTAACAGCTGCAGTGTATTATAATCCTTATAGTAGTGATATAAGGTTCATTGTAAGTTTTAAGCATTCTTTCGTTAATATTCGGGGCCATACTTTCTTATCTGTGCGAACGAAGATTTACGACGCGCCATATCAGTTGGGTACTACTGTACGCCAACTGTTCGCGCCATGGACGATGGGGTGTGGTTGTGGGACACTAGAGGGCACTTCCTATCTACTTACACATACATTTAACAATCTTATGTACTCCTCGTCTCAAGTCTTACGTTGTCTTTCTCTTTAGCTCTTTATCTTGACATTTTTATATTCCCTACACTATATTATAATACAACATTCACAATTTTTAACAAATACACATTTCGTGTGATGCTCTTTTTTTTATAAAATGACAAAGCAAATTACATTATTTAAAAATAAACGTAAGGAATGATATTCAAGCAACACTAGCGCCACTCATTTAGTAACAATTTGTAGTTATTTTGTTATTACAAATATGAAAACTATATTATTTTTTGTAAAAACAATATCTTTATCGACACACTTGACTACGTGTACATAAATGCCACAGTTTATAGGATGAAGCTACCTATCATAAATATATTATTTATATTCACAACTGATATTACAAGACATTAATTTTTGAGTTGCCTGTTTATACTTAGAATTCAGAATTAATGTTTCAGAAGTATCTGCTATATTTCATTTATGGATTCCAAAATAGTTTACTATTTTTATTTTGAAATAAAAAGTACTAGATATTTCATATGTATTTTTTAGAATTCAAGTTTTGAATGAACATGAAAATTACTGTGGCTTAGTAAATTATAGTAAAATTTACGTTTTTTGAATATATTATCCTGTTAACACAACCGCTCAATATTATACCGACAAAAAATCACATGCCATAATAAAAAATAAAGGGTAAGAAGGCAGTGTAGCGAGTACGTGTCCATACAATCTCCCATCTCTCTTTATGACATCTTTGTATGTTACCGATACGATAATAAACTAGC